>JAWNLI010000059.1:6162500-6486045 GCA_035042405.1 Drosophila demipolita | reverse complement strand
GAACAGCAGCCAACCAACCATCTTCGGCACCTAAATAAGTTACGGGAGGATGATAGCTCGAAGCAGCAGCTACTCCAGCAAAACTATAATAAGCAGACCAGCAAAATGCCATCAATATTCCTGCCAACAGTCGTGTCAATCGTGCCGCTCCTGGAAAAGCTCTCCAGTCTGCCTGACGTAGGCAAATACTCGACAAAGACAACAGCGAGTAACGGCCTCCGCATCCAATGTGAAGACAATAATACCTTCAGCGCGATCCAATCACTACTTGCTGAAGACGGCATCCAGGCCCACACACATCAGATGCGAAGCGAAAGAGGTTTCAGGATCATTATCCGCGGGCTCCATCACACCACACCAAGGGACTGGCTGAATGAAAAGCTAAGCATACTGGGCTTTACCGCGAGATTTAGCAGAGCCATACAGCACAGATTCTCTGAAAGGCAATTAAACATCTTTGAAGTGGAAATTGCTACCAGAGATGATGGAACCCACAAAGATATACTCTCGGTAAAGCAGCTGGGTAGACAAAATGTCGAAATCGAGAGACAGGCGAAGTCACGGGATCCTGTACAGTGCCACCGCTGTCGAGCATATGGACACACGAAGAACTATTGCAGACGACCTTTCGTCTGCATGAAGTGTGCAGGCGATCATCCCTCGACCACATGCCCAAAACACAGACAGGAAGACCCCAAATGCGCCAACTGTGGCAACAAACATGTCAGTTGCTACAAGGGTTGTCCTGCCTTTAAAGAGGCACGGGATAGACTCAGGTCCAACCGCGCGGTCTTGAATGAGCCCCTGCGGATGCACCCTCGCACAAACACGCAGCAAAACAAGGTGACTCATTCCTCGCGTAGTATTAGGCAGACCGCGCCGTCAAAACCACCCGGCCTAATCAACAGCGCCAAAAGTCCACCTCCGCCACCTGTAAACAAGAAAAAATTGTTATACAGTGATGTACTGAAAGGAGAAAAAAAAATACGCACTCACAAAATGGCCGAGTCGGTCAAAACCAAAACCCAGCCACTGCACCCGAAGAAGAAGCAGCAAGCTAAACCAAGGCCTACGAAGAAGCGGCACCCAGAGACCGTGAAAATAGTCACAAAGCCAAAAAAACAGACTGCAACAAAGGAGCCACGCAACCAAGCAGCTAGCCATCTTGCTAAATTGCAAGAAAAGCTGCGCAAAGAGCAGCAACCCCTTCAACAGCAGTCCGAGTGCGAGCATGAAAAGCAACACTATATGGCGCTAATTGATCGCCTGGAAAAAAGAATGGACAGTATGATGAGTGTACTACTCCAACCTATTACCATTCATTCCAAAAGCGACCACAAAATCCTGGGTGACTCCTGGATGGAAATAAGCCAGAGTAACGCCAATGACACCGTTGATGATGAGTAGTGGCAGCGAATCAAGTCCTACATCCTCATCGAGAGCCACTCCTGCAAACCCATACAGGACTATTCACACCGTCACCCAGAATGACAATACTTTTAGAATTGCATTCTGGAACTCGTGTGGACTTAGAAATAAGTCAGCCGAAATGGAGCTATACATGAGACGGGAAAAAATTCATGTAATGATGATACTGATGAAACACGCTTACCTGACACATCCAGTATCCTCACCATTGACGGCTACATTGGTTACACTGCCACGCATCCGGTAACACACCGAAAAGGCGGAGTCGTAACATTCGTGCGGGCGGATATCAAACACATAGCCCTCCAGCCGATCAGTGAAGAATTTCTGCAGTGTGCCCCGATTTCACTGATCACTGAAGGTGGCGAGGCGTTCACTGTGGCACCAATTTACTGCCCCCCAGTATACAGGTGGACCAGTGACCACTTCGCCAACCTCCTTAAGCATATGGACGGCGTTAGAGGAACAAACAGCAAGTTCATTCTGTGCGGCGACTGGAATGCGCGTCACTCGTGGTGGGGCAATCTCCGCTCATGCCAGAGAGGTAGAGCTCTTATGGAATCAATCCATAAACACAGACGATACCACATATTGGCTACTGGCGGTCCCACACACTTTCCCTACGACTGGAGGAAAAGACCGTCTGCATTAGACTTTGCCGTCTACGCTGGTTTCCCCACGGACAGAGTAAGAATCAACTCATCAACGGACCTCGACTCAGACCACCTGCCAATACGAGTAGATGTTATGGAAAGCGGAAATCACGGGGTTGGGGCACACCTCAGTAACCAACGTTTGCTGCCCAAAAACGCAAACACTCGGCGTTTTCAGGCAGCTCTGAACAGGACCATTCACCTGAACACCGAAATCCGCTCAGGTGCCGATATTGATGATGCCATTGACATATTCATGCGAAATATACATGAGGCAGTAAACGCTGCTACAGCTCATATGCAGGGGTCGCAGAGGCACCGGCCTGGCCGACGGATAGTCTCGCAATGCAAACTAGTCCTTGACGAAACAACCAATGGCTTACTTCGGGTAAAGCAACACTGTAAACGCATCTTGCTCGCCACAAGAACCACAGCGGCAAGAAAGCAGTACAGAAACGCCCAAAACCGCTTGAAGAAAGCTATTGCCAAGCTAAAGGAGAACAATATAAATAAACAGCTTGTGACAATCGACACTCAGGACAGATACCAGATGCAGAAACTCTGGAAGCTGACTAACCAAATTAAAAAGCAGCCACAGCCAAACTGGCCCCTTAAAATCCCCCAGGCAAACAACCATAACAACACTCAGCCTGGCAGGGCAAACCTCACCCAAAACTGGACTCGAACCTCTACAATGAAAGCAGAGGTATTCGCTACACACCTAGAGGAACGGTTCAGTCCAAGGCTCACCAGCACACACGAGGAACGGACCAGGCTAGCTGAAGAGCTAATTGAAATGAAGAGGCTGAAGGAATCTTTTGCATGCCAGCAGCCTTATCAAGTCAGGCACATAACAATAACCGAGCTGAAAATGGCAATAGAGGCCCTCCAAAACAACAAATCCCCTGGTGAGGACCGACTAGACAATGGTATAGTAAAGCTGCTGCCACACAAAGCACAACTTTATATACTACTTGTCTACAACTCGATTCTCCGCATCGGACACTTTCCCCAGAAGTGGAAGCATGCAAGCATAGCAATGATCCTGAAGCCAGGAAAAAATTCAGCTGAGGTTGCCGCTTACAGGCCAATTAGTCTCCTCTCCGTCCTTTCAAAGATCTTCGAAAAACTACTAATGGCCCGGTTACTTGACGTCGAAGACTTTGCAAAAGCCGTACCACACTACCAATTCGGCTTCAGAAGAGAGCACGGCACTGAACAACAGCTGGCCAGAGTGACAAAGTTCATCTTAAAAGCATATGAAGAGAAGCAGAACTGCTCTGCAGTATTTATTGATATCTCAGAAGCCTTTGACCGTGTGTGGCACAAGGGACTGCTTTGGAAGCTGATTAAACTTCTCCCCATCAACCTCTACAGAGTACTGGAAAGCTACCTGACAGAGCGTAGCTTTGAGGTGAAGGGTAATGATGGAGTTAGGTCAAGGACTGGAAAAATCACCGCAGGAGTGCCCCAAGGCAGCGTACTGGGCCCACTTCTATACACAATATTCTCCTCCGATATGCCGTTACCACATATGACCCAGGACAGAACATACCTGCAACATAATCAAAACCATATGTTACTGTCCACATACGCTGACGATACGGTCATAATGTGCGCCGCGGACACTAAGGACTCTGCGGTACGGGAGAATCAAAAGTATATACGGCACCTTGAACAATGGGCCAAGAAGTGGTCCATTACATTAAATGCAGCAAAAACGGGACACGTGATGTTTACACTGAATAGGCCAAGACAAGGAGAAGAGGAGAATACTCCACTAATCAACTCACAAAAGATCCCGGATAACTCCTCACACACTTACCTGGGCATCATAATTGACAGGAAGTTGACCTTCACGCAACACACCACGCGCCTGCGAATAAAAATGAAAGCAAGAGCAACGAAGCTGGAGTGGCTTATCGGACCCCGTAGCCGACTGTCCAACGACTGCAAGGCGCTCATGGTAAAGCAACTTATTATGCCCCTTTGGCAATATGGAATCCCTGTCTGGGGAGCGCTCCTGTCGGAAACTCAGCTGGCACGAATACAGCGGCTGCAAAACCGCATCATTAGACGAGCGGTAAATGCGTCATGGATGGTGAGGAACTCTACCATAAGAGAGACTCACAACCTGAACACAGTAGAGGAAATTTACCAATCGTCTAGTAGCCGGTTTGTAGACGCTCTGTCGCGCCACGCGAACCCAGAAGCAGAGATGCTTTTCCTGCAGCCCTATGAGCCCAGACGCCTGAACAGGCCACGCCTCACGCAGCAATTGCAACAATTCGTTAAGCCACGCCAGCCTACAGGTGGAAATCTCCGAACCAGAACAGCAGAGCTTCTGGAAAGAGTTAAAGCGCTCCCAACACTCCTGCGCGTCGAGGCCGAGGAGCTCAAAAGGAAGAAGGACAACGAGCTCACAACGGCAGAAGCAAAATTGATTGCTGACGCCAAAAGAAAAACACCCCCTGAACAACCCCCAAAACGCTTTACCGAAGCCTGGATCAATGACCTCCACAGAAGGTTCAGGAATGGCACACTCGCCAGGGAGAGTGTCATAGCCAGATTCCAGGGACAACCGCTGACCATCCAGCGGCTCATCATTCCGGACTATGAGGGAGATCACCATTGGCGTAACACATCCTCGACCCAGGGCCAGCAACAGCTGTCTGACGCGTCACTGCAGCCTCCACCTCCAGAGCCTGTGCAAGTAATTGCTGCACAGGACTGGCCGACGCCAATCACGCAACCTGACCCACTGGGTGCCTCCCAGCACCAGCAACAGGAAGATATGCTCGACCAGGGGCTCAGGATGGCGCGCACCCATTTGCTGCAGATGACTGATGATAGCTTGCCGGTTACCATCCCGATCGAAGAGACTGCACGAAGCACGTCCAATCGGGCAGCTGGACAGCGGTTCACTCAGACAGGAAACTGGCTCAGGACCGGGGCCATGATTCTTGGCTGCTCACTGCTCTGGAACCTGGCGGGGTGTATAAACATTACTACTTGCCCAAATCCTGTACTTCCAGGCCCCCATATATTAAAACATACTCACCACAAGCACAGACGCCGGGCGGAGGAACGCACCAATCCTGACCGGTCTCAGGCACCCGGGCTGGATAAACGACGTCCACACCCAATACGTCCTCCTGACCAAGCGACCACATCGAGCCTCCTACGGTGCTCTCGTCGTCCTGACCTTGCTATAAAAAGCCTAATAAAAAATAAGTTATTGGGCACACGACGCTAATAAGATACCTGACTCCAGAGCGCCCAGCGGGGCCAGATGTCCACCGATGATCTATCAGCTCACCAGTTCCTGAAATAAGAGAAATACCTAACTACTTACCGACTCAAATAGAAGACGAAGCATATCCTGACTATTCCAGTTTATCGAAGATCCGTGAGCCCCACGGCGACCTCGTCCTCGTCTCTTCCAGTACCTGTAAAGAATAAGCAATCAACATTAGATTAAATATGTAATAAGTCTATGAAATGTTAAGAAAGAGAAAGTGTGACCAATTTGCACATTACTGTTAACGGCAACCTTGGTTGCCAGACTGATAAAATAAGAAAAAACACCATATAGGTTGTTTAAGTATTTAAAAAGGCTTCCATTGTTAGTGCCTATAGTATATAATACAATAAGCTAAGTTATTATTGTTGCGAATCAAATTCAAATATGTTGCTAGTAAGTAATAAGTTGAATTAAATAAATGTGCCGCCAGCTGAATACCGGCGTGCAAGTAAAAAAAAAAAAAAAAAGCAAAAACTATTGCCGCAAATCTTTTGTGTGCCTCAAGTGTGCTGGCAGCCACGCAACAACTTCTTGTCTGAAGACGAATGATACTGAGGCCATGTGCGCTAATTGCAAAGGGGCGCATGTGGCTAGTTACAAAGGATGCCCAATTTACAAGTCT
Organism: Drosophila demipolita; assembly: GCA_035042405.1. Taxonomy (NCBI): domain Eukaryota; kingdom Metazoa; phylum Arthropoda; class Insecta; order Diptera; family Drosophilidae; genus Drosophila; species Drosophila demipolita. Next base: position 6,480,038 of record JAWNLI010000059.1, on the reverse strand, counting down.
GCGCGGAGTAAGTTGGTCGGTGCACGAGTGATGGCGGAGATACTTCGGAAGCCCCAACATCAGCCCCTGCAGCAGCCTCTTAAGCAGCCTCAGCAGCAGCCTCAGCAGAAGCCCCTGATGCAGCAACCACAACAGCATATTAAAACCAAGCAACTACAGCAGAAGAAACAGCAGTCTAGTGTGCAGGCTGTGATAACTCCTACTCTAACGAAAACAGACAAGAAGACTTTCAGCCAGGTGGTGAAGGAGAGTCACACAGCCCCACGGCCCAGCATTTACACTGAACAAATGAACATTCCAGCCACATCAACCAACAATTCTGTTACACGGACCAAGAATCCAGCCACATTACACCTTGAGCGTTTTAAGGAGCGGCTTCGCGTTGAGCAGGAGGAGAACAAGCTCCGCAGCCATCAGGAGGAGCAGCGGCAGAATCTTCTGCCTCGGATGCCCCAGCCAGAAATGCATCGTTGTGCGGAGCATGGCTCGTTTCTGCTATCGATGAAAATGCACACCGCCTTGCTTGCGGATCTTGGCAGGAAGTTAGAAGCTCTGCTGTCAATACTGATGCCCATGCTGGACATCATTAAAAAAAACTATTCTTTGCCGCTGCAAAACTCTGCATCTACGGCAAATCACACACCAGAAACACAACACTGAACACTTTTTGTTCATTGCTGTTTGCATATATTTGTATTTACATGTCAACACTATTTTCATCGGTTGCTTTGTATAGTAATAAGGAAATAAACTAAAGTATACTGGTGATTGTTTCTACAATCATCAGTTGCTGTCATTGTTCCCCTCGGGTGAACACATATTAACTATTAATTAGGCGTTAAACAATTTTGTAAAAATACATTTGTAGTATTAACAAAATAAAGAGTATTCAAAGGTCAGGTGCAGGCCCCAAACCTGCTTGATCAGGTGGTTGCGAGCCTTGCACTCCTGATCATTGAATTCATTGTGTGTGTCTGCCATGACCACAGCAATACAAACTATTAATTAGGCGTTAAACAATTTTGTAAAAATACATTTGTAGTATTAACAAAATAAAGAGTATTCAAAGGTCAGGTGCAGGCCCCAAACCTGCTTGATCAGGTGGTTGCGAGCCTTGCACTCCTGATCATTGAATTCATTGTGTGTGTCTGCCATGACCACAGCAATACAATAAAAGAAATCAAAGCACGACGTGTGCCTGCACGTTAGTGAGATACCGCACCGTATGACCTTGGCGCACCTCTACGAAATCTTTGGCATATTTGGTCGGGTGGTATGCATTGACTATCCTCAAAATAGAAAAACTACTACCATAACTGGCCGCGGATATGCCTTTGTCGAGTTTGCATATAGCAATGACTGTAAGGAAGCCCGGTCCTTATTGAACGGTGCCGAAATTGATAACAAGCGCATGTGTATCTCACCCTACGATCCGAAACTGAGGCGTCACCCATACCGCAATCGATATTAATCTTTAAACACTCTTTGAATACTCAGCACAAATGATGAGCAAGTGTTGCTATTAAATTTGTTCAAAGTTGTTTCACATATTTTTGTACATACATGTCAACACTATTTTCATCGGTTGCTCTTTTATAGTAATAAGAAAATTAACTAAAGTACACTGGTGATTGTTTTTACAATCATCAGTTGCTCTCAATGTTCCCTTGGGTGAACACATATCAAAAAGAAATCAAAGCACGACGTGTGCCTGCACGTTAGTGAGATACCGCACCGTATGACCTTGGCGCACCTCTACGAAATCTTTGGCATATTTGGTCGGGTGGTATGCATTGACTATCCTCAAAATAGAAAAACTACTACCATAACTGGCCGCGGATATGCCTTTGTCGAGTTTGCATATAGCAATGACTGTAAGGAAGCCCGGTCCTTATTGAACGGTGTCGAAATTGATAACAAGCGCATGTGTATCTCACCCTACGATCCGAAACTGAGGCGTCACCCATACCGCAATCGATATTAATCTTTAAACACTCTTTGAATACTCAGCACAAATGATGAGCAAGTGTTGCTATTAAATTTGTTCAAAGTTGTTTCACATATTTTTGTACATACATGTCAACACTATTTTCATCGGTTGCTCTTTTATAGTAATAAGAAAATTAACTAAAGTACACTGGTGATTGTTTTTACAATCATCAGTTGCTCTCAATGTTCCCTTGGGTGAACACATATCAAAAAGAAATCAAAACACGACGTGCGCCAGCACGTTAGTGAGATACCGCACCGTATGACCTTGGCGCACCTCTACGAAATCTTTGGCATATTTGGTCGGGTGGTATGCATTGACTATCCTCAAAATAGAAAAATTACTACCATAACTGGCCGCGGATATGCCTTTGTCGAGTTTGCATATAGCTATGACTGTAAGGAAGCCCGGTCCTTATTGAACGGTGCCGAAATTGATAACAAGCGCATGTGTATCTCACCCTACGATCCGAAACTGAGGCGTCACCCATACCGCAATCAATATTAATCTTTAAACACTCTTTGAATACTCAGCACAAATGATGAGCAAGTGTTGCTATTAAATTTGTTCAAAGTTGTTTCACATATTTTTGTACATACATGTCAACACTATTTTCATCGATTGCTTTTGTATAGTAATAAGAAAATAAATTAAAGTATACTGGTGATTGTTTCTACAATCATCAGTTGCTCTCAATGTTCCCTTGGATGAACACATATCAAAATGGGCAATTTCATTGGTATACTTTTCTTCCCCTGCGCAACAGATTAAATAAAACCAGTAAACCAGTGTGTGCAATGTTGCACTTCAAAAAATGTATTCACCTCTTTACTTTGTTGCAGTCGCCCATTAAATTAAATTATTCATAAATTAATACAAAAAAATATAATATATATATCTTACATACTATATTGCAGAAGTCTAGTAATTTTTAAATAAAATATTGCACATAAATATTTTTTGTGCGTCATTGCACTCTTTTTTTGTTCAGTGATGTAATAACTGCTCGGTGCCATCTGGTTATTTTTCTCGCTAAATTCTTTTGTCTTGCTCTTTTCCTCTTTGTGAAGAAGTTACATTTCTGCGTTAGTGTGGGCAATTTCATTGGTAGACTTTTGTTGCCCACCGTGACAGATATAAATAAAAACAGTAAATACAAAGTGTGTGCAATGTTGCACTTCAAAAAATTTATTCATCTTTTTAATTTGTTGCAGTCGCCTATTAAATTAATATATTCATAAATTAATAAACAAAAATATAATATATATATCTTACATATAAATATTTTTTGTGCATCATTGCACTCTTTCTTTTAATCAGTGGTGTAATAACTGCTCGGTGCGATATCCTTATTTTTCTTGGTAAATTATTTTGCCTTGCTCTTTTTCTCTTTGTGTAGCACTTTCGTTGCTTCGGTAGCGTGGGCAATTTCATTGGTATACTTTTCTTCCCCTGCGCAACAGATTAAATAAAACCAGTAAACCAGTGTGTGCAATGTTGCACTTCAAAAAATGTATTCACCTCTTTACTTTGTTGCAGTCGCCCATTAAATTAAATTATTCATAAATTAATACAAAAAAATATAATATATATATCTTACATACTATATTGCAGAAGTCTAGTAATTTTTAAATAAAATATTGCACATAAATATTTTTTGTGCGTCATTGCACTCTTTTTTTGTTCAGTGATGTAATAACTGCTCGGTGCCATCTGGTTATTTTTCTCGCTAAATTCTTTTGTCTTGCTCTTTTCCTCTTTGTGAAGAAGTTACATTTCTGCGTTAGTGTGGGAAATTTCATTGGTAGACTCTTCTTCCCCTGCGCGACAGATTAAATAAAACCAGTAAATACAAAGTGTGTGCAATGTTGCACTTCAAAAAATTTAATCATCTTTTTAATTTGTTGCAGTCGCCCATTAAATTAAATTATTCATAAATTTAAAAAAAAATATAATATATATATCTTACAATACATACATTTTTTTTTTGCATCATTGCACTCTTTCTTTTGTTCAGTGGTGTAATAACTGCTCGGCGCCATGTTAAGAAAAATTGTAATTTCTTATATTTTTGTAGCTAGTAAAATGGAAACAATTATTTTAGCATTGTGCATCAGTATAAAACTTAATCTTAGTTTTGTCAGTACTAGCCTGCTCGAACAAGTGGTTGTGGGTCTTGCACTATTGACTATTAAATTCACTGTATGTGTCTGCCATGGCCCCAGAAAGAGAAAGCTGCAAACAAAAGTCCCTGCAACTTCTTAGAAAAAAACAATGTACACAACTTTGAACACATTTCTTTCTAACTTGTTTTTCCCCTTTTTGAGTAAAAATGTCAACAATATTTTCAAAGGTTGTTGACACATAATAATAAGTAAAATAAAAAAAAGTTATACTGTTGATGGTATTTTATAATCATCATTTGCTCTTATTGTTCCCTTGGGTGAAAACATATCAAAAAAGCAACTAATCCTGAGTTCACCAGCTTATGGCCTACACAGAAGACTTCGCAGCGCGGACTTCACCAGTACCTGAAAAATCAAAATGGTAACCATGGCGTTGCCATACAATACTCATAATGGTAACCATGGTTGCCAGATCGATAAATTGTGATTATGGCAACCGAGGTGTTTCCAGATCGTTAAATTGTGGTGTAAATACCAAAAGTTGATTTTTGCATGCTAAAAGGCTGTCTATTTTTAAGTTCCTATTGTATAAAATACAATAAGTAAACTTTTATTGTTGTACTTAGAAATATGAAAAAGTTGCCAGTAGGTAAGAAAGTTTAAATAAAGCGACCATCGCGGTAAAACCTGATGAGCGATTGTTGTAAAGAAAAAAACGCATCTGATTTTGAAAGGAAAGTGGATGCACTCTTGACAATGTTAATGTCGTTGGTGGAGTCTCTGCCACTGCGACAATGAATACATAACCTTTAAGAAGCCTGTCAAGTTCAGGAAGCCCATAAAATTTGTTAGTTTATCGAATGCCGTGTAGTCCATGTGGTCAGTGCAGTCAAATAAGTTGTTGACCAAAATGAAAATTAAACTTGTAAAACGCCAAATGTGGGGTACTTTTATCTTTATTATTATTATTATGTAATATCGGAATTTTATATATATTTGCAGTAGTTATAACTTTTGCTTAATTAAGTTTATGAAATAAGTTGTAGAAAAATTCAACTTAAATATTTAAATTTTGTTGGTATATTGTTTGCGTTTTTGTATTATGTACCTAAATTTATTGTGTACGTTATATTTTATATGCTTAAGAACAACAATGAGTACATATTCGTATTGTTTTTGACACACAATGTTGAAATAAACACTTTAAGTGCCTTACAATTAATTTTTATTTGTGATTAATTTGATTTTGCCTTTATCTTAATAGCTTGTATCCTATAGTTAGAAAACTGTAAAGTACATATATACACATATGAGCAATTTTAACGGCAATCGCAAAAATATTATTCAATAGTGTTTTTTTTTAAATGATGGATATTTATACATATTTGCATATTGCATTTTTCGAGATAAAAACGAAACTTTTGTTTTGGTGTGTTTGGTGTTAGGAATAAAACCGGCTATGTGCATTGTGCCTTAATAAATTCATAGATAAATACGTTAGTATAATTATTATTTAGCTTCTAGCATGAAAGAATGAATGATAATTTGCACTTGTAATACTTTATTTAAAAATTAATTTGCGCGCCAATGCCAAATTTTATAATTAAAGTAATAAGATCTTAATTATTTACAAGTCGCTATATATAAATTATAGTTGTTAACTGTAATACAAGACCGATACCGGAGGAGTAGATAATTAGTCACAAACATTTAGACTTAAACTTAAAAGCTAAACAACATTTACTTTAGCCTAAAAGAATATAATTTAATAATAACAGTGCCAACACGCAGAATAATTTATACTTTATAACATATATACATGTATATATATATATATATATATATATATCATATTTTGTTTTTAATCAAAGTCAGTCCATAGTTTTGGTTTATCAGATCGGCACGTTTACTCAGTAGATGATTTAATAATACGTTCGCTTAGATTTTCATAAAAAACCGTTCTCACAATATGCCATTGGTGTAATATTGATAGCCGTCGTAGAGTTTTGTTGACAGACTTTTGAGCGAGTCCTGCACAAGTTGTTCAACCTTGCGCTCCATTTCTTGCTCAGTTAAATTCATATGAAATCGTTTTCGGAGATTCTGTACTGTACCGGAACAGCCATTCTTAAAGCAGGGTAAATGTGCATCTGGAAGAAGAGTGTACGGGAATACAATTGAAAAATAGTATATGTAGGGTAATAATTGTACTTACTACTGCGCATGATTTCCACAAAATTAATAATGCGATCCATATGCTTGCGCGCAGACATCATACCGACAAGCAGAAGCCTATTGAACTCCCGCCAATGTACAGAGTCGGTGCCGCCCATAACATCGACAAATTCAGGTGTGAGCTTAAAAGGCGATTGCTCGAAACCTGCAAGACGCAGAATGGAAAAAATGTTCATTTTACAAATGAGTTGCAATTTAAATACTTACCCAAATTTTTGGGAGATATGCTTAGAATGAAGCCAAAGTCTATATGTATTATATGGCCATCAGAATGAAAGAGTATGTTGCCATTGTGCCTATATATGTTAAAAAAAAAAAAATAACAAGTGTGAATGTAAAAACAGTTTGAGTTAATATCGAAGACTTACCTATCCTTAACCTGTAGAAGATAGGATATTAAACAATATGCCGCACAGCTTTGCACAAAATTTCTTTGGGCTTGACGAAAACTTTGTCCCATTGGTGGTCCATATTCGTCAATAAAGTAATCGCGTAACGATTTGTTAGAGTTCTTTTTAATTTGATGGAGCGAAACGGTGTTCAGTATAGGCTCAATCAAACCACTATCATTCGAGAGACAAATTATTTTATACGGCCGTACCCAAAGATCCACATGTTCCTCCAGCCAAATAATCTTAAACATCTGTGAAAAATTATATTTTACGAAAATTGAATAGTGCCTATATAGTAACTCGTTAATTTACCTGCAACAGCTGAGTGGCCATTAGTTCTTGCCGCAAATCATCACCACATTTGACAATGGCCGACAATAGGCGCCAGTTTGATAAATGACCATAAGGAGAGGATTCGCGAATGAGTTTCTCTTTTTCATGCCAAGGCTCCTATAGAATACATAAACAGTTAGGTATAATTTTCATTCTGAGGTAAGTGTTAAATAAACCTTTAAAGCCGCGGCAGATGGGTCCTCTGGATCATTGCAAAAAGGTTTTGTGTTTTCACAGCTTAAATTATTGGAATGTCGAGTACGAACATCGCCAATATTAAAGACAATTGGTTGACCTATAAAATAAAGTAGTTTATTTAACAAAAGCTTTCGAGGGTTCTAGGGTTTATAATCGCCGCTTACCTTGATCTCTGGAGTCACACGAGTCCAACGACATCTGTGAAATTGCATCTCTTTCGCTGATCTTGCGCATGTTCAAATACTGCGCAGTGATCTCGTCATCTTCTTGCGACCAGACATCATCTTCATGCAACTGCAGGCCACCCATTGAAGGTAGGTTGCAATTGTAACTACAGCAACAATTATGGGCGGAGGGATCACCGCCTCCACTTTCTGCAAATGATCCAGTGGCCCTTTTGCGGCGACAACTAGAGCCATGATGACTACTGCTACAGCTAGTGGTTTGGCTGCAGCTCTGGTGCGTGCTCAAACAGGTGCCTTCCAAGTGTTCTTCGCTTTTGGTGTGTCGCAGCGAAGGCATCATCTTTGGTATCAGCGGGGATGTGTATATGTCTGGCACCTCAACCACTTCTACGTAAATGATATATGGTGTTTTATCCTTGGAGTTAAGCACAGCAGTCTTTTCCTCTGTGATGCGAACAACATGATGTGGAATATCCGAGTATAGCGGCAGCCAGACACGCGCGGGCAAATTTTTATTGATCAAATTTAGAAACATGCGCAGAGCTGAAGTCTTTTCCGCCTTAGATGGAAGAGAAGTCAGATTTTTGCCCACATTCATAAGTGATTTCATGAATTCCTTCTGCGGCGCCGTCTTTGGGGCTCCGCAATTGCAAAGCGTTCGATGTCCCAGCAGTCCGTTAACCTGTCCCCGCACTGTTTCGAAACAGCTGCAGCCATTGTCGAAAGCTCGTCCCGAGGTTAGATCGCCCAGACAAAGCTTGGCGGGTGTCGTGGGCAATGTTTGTGTAGTGTAAGGTGGTTGGTGAAATATCCTATGCGTTATGCTGAGCGGGTGAGCGCTGCGAGAGTCGGCAAGCAGCACTGTAGCGTCAGATTGGGAGCGATGATGTGTTTTCTTTACCAATGCAATAGCTGGGCTTTGGTTAACATCAGATTTGGATTTTTCTTTTTTGGAAAATATCTCTTTCATAAGCGCCAGCTTAGACTTACGGCTGTTACTGCTGTTTCCTAACGAGTCCACCTGATAGTTGTACGCCTCCAGTAACCACAAACACTTCAGCGAGAAATCCACGGACTTACGGCAACGTATGGTGAGATATGGGTCCAATACTTCAGCCAATTCCTCCATTTGAATATACATTACAATTAGCTGCGGTATATAGAGATCCACATCCTGGTCTTGAAAGCTAAAAATTTTGTTGCCGATAAAGCTCAGTACGCCGGGCTCCTTCGAGTAAAACAAGTAATGCACAGCAAAGTGAATATTAAAAACAGGCGATTCAAAAAACCTCAACAAGCCACTAGGACCCCGTTCATAGCTCTGCGCTGAACAAACAGACGGCACCCGGTCGCTAATAAAATATTTAACCACGCCTGGCACTGGCATCTTCATTTGCGGAAGTGAACTTATGGAAAAGCTTTTCGGCAGCGCCGCATCATGACTGGCATCACTTTCGGTGCCCGGAAGCCGCAGGCTTAGCGTACGCTCCTTAATTTGTACATCCGTAGAAGTATTGTAGGTCGAGGCACTTTTGGTGCCGTCCGTTGGCAAATCTGCTGGTAGGGTAGTAACTGATGTTGTGCTTGCAAGTATTACAGCAGCTGCCGATTTTTTACTGGAACTGGATGTGAGCAGACTAAAGAACTCTTTTTTTTTAGAAATGTCCGTGGGCGACTTGACCAAATCCGGAGAAATTGGCGTTGCACTGTTCGGTGTAATATTAGATAGATTTGTCGTAGTTGAAATTTCATGCGGATCGGTGATTTTCAGCTTGGCGGCATTTTTCTTTTCATGGTTCTCAATAATGCTTTGGGCCGTGCGAAAAATTGCATTCTTGGTGGCACCAAAAAAATTTTTGAACAGCAATTGATCATTCTTGGAGTTTTCAGTGGGTGTGACTACTGGTGTCGTCATTGTGGGGGTTGTTACAACCGGAGTCCTATTGATACTGTTCATCGTTTGGATTGCTGACAACTCCTCGAGGTCCTTCACATGATCTTCTAACATCGGCTCTATCTCATTTGGCGCTGTGCCGAGCTCCATGTTAATGGCAGCCTGTGACATGTTCATCACCCGATAACGCATTCGATCATGTGCATCGGACTGATTCTGATCTTGCTGCTGAGCTGCCGGTATGGGGTGTTCCTGTTTTTGCTGCTTTTGCTTGCGTGAAGGTTTGAGTGTGCGGCAGTCGAATTCATTGGCGTTATGCGGTGGAAAAATGCATAGCTCTGATTTCATTAAATTATAGTCTTCGTCCATGGACGCTGTTTCCATCATCTCAATACATTGTTTTTCGTCCTCGGCGTCGACATCGCCATCCAATTCGCCAGAATCAAGCGATTCATGTGAGTTGCATATACGATTCAGAGATATTTGATCCGACTCTGAGCCACATATAATACCTGATGAGAGGATGAGTGAGTCGAAGTAGAATATTAGAATATTTAATCATTCTCTCATATTGTTAAAAAATTAAAAGCAAAGCCTGAATAACAGCCGGAAAAGAAATCTATAATAAATTTAGCTGAATCACAAAACAATTCACATACCGGAATCATCTGATCCAAGGCTAGTCAGGTCCTCCCGTTTTTTGCTGCTGCTGGCGCTGCTAAAACTATTACTGATGCTGCTACAACCACCGTTACTACGACTAATATCATCAGCCATGTTTTGTGGTCCCGTTGATAACAACTCATTCGATTTGGGTCGCATTCGTAACGTTGGACAAGAGTCTTCTGAAATCAAATAAAGGAATAACGAAAATTTAATGTTAATTAAATGTAATTACTTACCAACTCCAATAGGTGGATGATGATTCGGTTGCATGTGTACTGTGACTGCAGATGCTGCCGGATTCGTTATTGGCCGGACAATGGCGATTGTTCCACAGCCAGGCTTTGAAGTGTGTGCAAAACTGAGGCTAGGCATTGGTGGGGATGTGGACAGTGGGGCGGTTACATCAGCTGCAGTAGTTACAATCTTTGAGCACATATTGGTATTTAGTATTGATGATGGTGAGCAAAATGAGTTTTCACTCTCAGCATTGGGAGAGGAAATTTCAACCTGTAAATTGGAAAAAGTTAATGTTTAAGTTTGACATAAGCAAATTTTTCGTTGGCAACATTATATACTATTTAGCACATTTTCTTAATATGCCATTGATTAAAATACTCAAAATTGCGCTTCAGCAGTATCACGTAAAAAAAAAGCTATCTCTTTTTCTATTTATACTGTTGTTGGCACTCAATGTTAGTGAGAGCAGTATATGGCTTTCAGCAACGTTGTTGTATTGTGTTTTGATAACCAGAAACGTACACAAATAGCAAAGCTGCAAAAATGTGAATAGCAATACAAAATGCGATAAAAAATATAACATAACACAGATTATATACGGTACCATTGTACGCGTGTACTCATACATGCACACATATTGTATGCACTAGCGAATACAGTGGGTGAAGTGGGAGGGCGTTTGCATATGTTACTCACCTCTGGTATGCGCTGCAAAGCGCTGTCAAGACTTCGATTGCGATGATGTTGAGTGTGATTATTACGTGTGTTAGTCACCTGCGACACAGGCGGCAGCATTATGCCCATAGATCTACAAAAGTAGGAATAGAGAGAATTAACAGAAGAAGACAATTGCTATAGAAAACTTAAAAATCAATTAAATATCGTCAGCACCTGTTATTAGGCCTACCAGTAAAATTTCTGCCAAACAATAAGTTTATAATAAGAGCAAAAAACTGCGGACATATGATGAGCACTCACATTATTTATGTGTTAGCATATTTAGTTACTCTGATTACCCTTGTCCCAAGCGAAATCCTAAGGGCTCAAGACTCTTAAATTAAATTAGAAATATTTAAAAGGTTGGCCGTGTCACAATGAAACAAGCTCAAAACAATGACAGTGAAAAAGAAAAAAAAAACACAACCCACACAAATGTATTGTCACAAACAAGGGAGAACGAGAGCAGCATCAAGTTCTCTCCTGAGAATAGTTTCGAAGTGAATTTGACAAACTGGCTCTGTTAACACAATACTCTGTATGTTAATTTGACAGTCATGCTTAACTGCTGTAAATGTTATACTCAAAATGGCACGAGCACAAGAGCTTTTGTCAATATATAAGGTATTAAAAACCCATCCATATTCCAATATTTTACCAATGTTTTACGGCTAAAACAATTGGTTCATGGAAAATTATTAGTTTATTAATTAGATCTCATTTGAAGCTAATCGAGCTGCAGATAATTTAATAAGATAAAGTGCATAAGTATCTGGTCGTCAGGAAAAAAAGAGTTATTGACATATTTAATGAATTTCTATGGAATCTCTTCTCCTTCTCGAGACATTTTCCATTGCCATAACCTGGTCAACACAGAACTGGCTTTTTAAGGTATGACCTTATTATTATAGTTAATTATATTTTATAGTTAATAACAATATTGTTTATCGAAATCCAATAAGTTAACATTTAATGTTCGAAATGCGAATATTAGTGAAAGTTTATTTTTAAAATATAAACAAATTTGCGTTCGATATGACCGACGACTAACTATATTCGTTTTGAGAACAAAGTGAAAAACTTCCAGTTCTCATCGAAAATATGTTTTGTTTATATATGTTATATGTTTCAAAAAATCCACCGCTGGCCGTCCCCAACAAATATTTTGTTCAGTATTTCACAAATCGTAAGGTTAAAACGGCTTCCATCTACGGAAACCAGCAGTGCTAAATGCCTTTAAACTTTGTGGGTGCAAATCGCCCCGTGAATTACTTTTTTACCGGGCTACTGAGTGAACATAGATAGAAATATGCTGAAGCATGTATTTAAAACAATATACATGAATCAACGATACATTACTTTTAGGCAAGACATTAAAATAGTCGAAGTTTTTCTACTTTTGCCAAGATGTGACTGCATGAGGCACTAACAGACCAACATCTAAGTACTTAACAGGCACGCGTGCACCAATTGATGCTGCGCAGGGTGTGGCACTAAATGGAAAGTAGTAGCAACAGGATACCGTAAGCTTTTAACTCAAAATACTCAACTTTATTTCTGAATTACATCTTTAATACAATGTTAAATATTTCCCATATTGACTTCGTACACTTAGTTTGTACAATTGAGTTCTGATTCTGTAGTCGTCATAATTTTAACTCAGGATACTAAAAGACCTCAATTGCTAATTTCTCATTTAAAAAGTAAGTCTTTCAAATGAAATAAACACTTTGTTCTTTATCAAATATATTAATAATCAAATGTGCAAGTTCGCTCCAAATTCAAATGAAAATAGAATTAACTCTCACATTAATCCATACGGATGTAATAAGAACAGGGTCAATACTGCTTCAATATGAGAAGGCGCTTATGTTTGTGCTATTTTTTAATTAGTTACCACTTGCTCTTAATGAAGTAATTACACTCGATATTTATAAAATATACCAAGGTCATTTTCCGGAGTCCCTTGAAATTTAGTTTAATTAAAAAAAAACTTACTCACCTGAAATCTAAACTCAAATTCCTTTGATGCGTTGAAATGCGCTTTGGTGTGGTACCAGTCTGGGCGCCGGCTGTTGACAACACACTCAGGTTGGGCCGCCCGTGAACTGAGGGCATGGACTGATTGAATCCACGGCTCAGGCTTAGGCGCGGTTTTAAGTAGCGAACATGTTTGGGGGTGCTGGCGGCGGAATTGATTGTTGGCGTTGACGTCGTAGATCGGCTACAGTAGTAGGTTGGTGAGCTTAGGGGCAATGTTACGGGCGGTACTTTTAGAAACGCAGGCACATAATCTTCATGTCCGTTTGTTTTAACAGGCGAAGAAAGCGGTATATGGTGGCTACCGACACTATTTGAGTTGCCCTCAACGAGTGGCTCCTCTGAATTTAGTGAAGATAATGTGGTGCTCGATGAGTGCGGATCACAGACGGATGCGATTGCTGACGAACCGCTGCTCAAAAAGCTGGAATTTTTGCGTGTATTGGCATCTGCCACCGTTGGACTGTGTACCACAGTGCTGTTGCTTTGTTCACTGGAACTGCTCGTGCTGGTGCAAGCTGCCGTAGAATGTTCCGAATTATCATCGTCATCTGGCGCACATGGACTATTCCTGTCGCAGGGTGAGTAAATATCCACGTTGCCATTATCGGCAGCCGTCACATTGGCGTTGGTGATTATGCTGTTCGCCTTGCCGTTCATATTATAATCAGAGTGTATATCAGCATCTGACAGATGCACCATAGGGCGCGCACAGTGATCCACCACAGCTATGCTGGCATCAGCTGCATCCAGTGCTGGACGGATGTGCAACATATCTGCGCTGTCAAAAAACGAATGGCCGCGCACGTGCAGATCGTCGGCGGCAGCTGCAACAACAGGTAAATGCAGCTTGTTGGCAGTTTCTATTTCACGAATTTGCCGCAAGTATTGATATCCATTGCCTTGGACAACTGGCTTCTTTTTAATTACGCCGCCAACGCTGGATATGCCAAGGCCAACTAGGCCACCGCTTTGCTTGCCATCCGATGTTGCAACATTCGACGCAGCAGCCACTGTTGTTGGACTAGTCGGGTTGTTCTTTTTGGTTTTAAATGCAGAAATGACGGAGTTCATTTTGTTTTGTTGTATATTGAAGAGTTTTGAGTTTGAATGTTGTATTATTGCGAGTTTGGTTCAGCCATAAGACCTTAAATTAAGTGCAGTTCCCTTAAATATGTTGATTTGAGTCGGCCTTTTGCTCCATTGCTAGCTGATGATAGTTGTTTAATATAAATTAAACAACTTTAGATATTTATTACACAAATGTTGTATAATTAGGTCATTTTCACTTTGGGTACTTTGAGAGGGATCGTGTTTTCGGCATGCTCAATGTTATGAATGGTGACGTGCATTCAGAATATTCAGACAAACTAAAAATATAAAAAAATTTGAGTTATTTAGTTATTTTAGAAAAAAATATTTAGGTTTGCCTCAATTTGTAAAAAAGTCATTTGCTATTGAATTCTTTTTTTGAGTTCTTACCTGTTTCTTTTTGTCTTATGAATGTTTTAACTATAATAATAGCAGATATATTAACTATTTGCAATCGGTGCCCTGTATTTAGCTAACTTTATTAAAAGCTTGAAACATATATTTTTCTGCGCCCCGTCAATTTGTTTATTGTGCAAATCCAATTGCATATTTAAAGGTCTATAAAGTATTCCACATAAGTCGACTTTTTAAACAGGTTGGAAGAAGCTTTATAATGGGAAAACAACGTTTTATTATTAAAATAATAAACATAATTTATAAAGACCGTACCAGCAGTATCTTCTGAAGCCGCCCTAATATTAAAATTTTATTGTACGAAGCAGGTAAAAATTGTTTGCTTATTTGCATTAAAAGTCAACTTTATTTGTGTATATGATAAGTTATCTGAATACCCCAGCAGTCGATATCTGTGTATGTGAATACGACTATCACACAAAAGCCAAGCGAATTACCAAGGTTAGTTAGTTTTGTCATGCGGATGTTTCCAGATATTTGAATTTGTTAGAAAGTTAGCAATTGCGTTTTCCATTTTAGCCTGTACAGAAAATCTTAACCATTACTATTATATTTCGTCAGTTGAGGCTTATGAACCAACCGCAAACAAAACGATAAAAATATCGCACAAGATACATACACATTCGCAGTTAGGGAGAGAAATTCCTCTTTATATATAGTCTCGTTATACAATACGAAGGTCAACCAGAGACGCTGGAGAGTTGATATTCATAAGTTAAATAACTTGAAAATAGCAGAGCGCATATAATAGCAATCCAGTTTGCAGGCGCCAAATTTAAAAGAATTTAGTTTGACATTTTACCACATTTGCGTTGAATCTTGAATATTTTATATATTTAATGTCTGAGTAAAGCGAGTGCAATTATTTTAATCCAATTCCATTACGTGCACGTTTATTTGTTTGTTTAATGCTCATAATAAGGCAATATCTGTATGGTATTCATCCCGAGTTTCCAAGATGATTGGGTAATTCAGTAGAGTAAGCATGGGTACGTATCGTTAAAAAATTACCAAAATCTTTATTAAAATGGCTGTGTGAAAAGCGTGACTGTGCATTAATTATCATTTAGATGTTTTATTATCTACTAAGAAGAGCTCATGCATACTTGAAAGTAAAGATATAGTTTATATAGTACATATTGATGCGACAGCGTAACAAACTGAAATTTACTAACAGCCAATTATATTTAATAGAAAAACGTGAAAGCGGCTTTATAACCTTACTCTGATTTTAACGGTTTGGTTGCATCTTGCAAAAATTGCAACAAGATAATGAGTTGACATAGCTCTATCTGCTCATTACGATTTAATTCCTTAACACCGGAAACAAATTAATAAGGGCGATAAAATAGTTAATTGTAAGGATTTCGTACAATGTAGTATTGCGTCCATTGCGCTGGACGAACGGTGTAAGACGTGGCTACATCACTTGAGCACGTCAATTGAATATGATTTGATAAATAATAATGATTGGGAAAAAATATTGCTATTACATTAGAGCTTTAAAAAATAACTTTAGTACACCTTATGAGAAAAACCGGTACCGAAAGGTATAAAAAAGAGTACTGAGGGCAATTAAGTCAACACTACTAGAAGATTTGTTTTTATATAAACGAAATTGCGTTAGATATAAGCTAGTGGCCCAACTGTAGCTCGTAAATTACAGCCAATATGGGCTTTTAAGAATTAAGAGACCGGGAGTGCTTCTCAGTGTTGCGGGAGATGTCGACTTTAATCGTTTGTAAAGGCGGGAGAAAGCGTGGTCCCAATTTTTTTACTCTGGATTTGTGGGCTTAAAATATATGTGCTATTATATTAGGGTTGTTTCTAGAAAGTTACCTTTAAAGTTTCGCGACTATAATTTTATTGTGGGAGATAATCGAATTTATCGATATAAACTTCAAAAAAAATTATCGGCTTTGGAGATGCAGGGTATAATTATCGAATTCCTAGCCCCCTAGTGAACGTATCATTCAATTTTTACACTTGTCTGACGCGCACAGACCAGTATATGTTAAAATTTTCAAGAGTGTCGAAAAATTAGCATTTAGATAAATAGACGGACAGACAGCATGACGGGCATTGCAAAAACCAACATGATATGGGACCTTCGGTATCAAAGTATAAAATATAATTTTATGCAATATGGTTTTATTTTCATTCATGCCATCTTAAGTATTTAGGTTGATCTCGCTTATTACTATTTGATCGAACTTCAACAGTTCAACAGTAAGCTTTTATTTATTGTCATGTTCCATATACAATTAACAATACATATAACACAAATAATATTTTTCAAATTCCTTTATCGGTTCGAAATTAAATTGTTATAGTCGGTGCTGCAAGTGCTCTTTTAGTGTTTTCATTAATCAAAATGAACCATCCCCCCAGAGCATGTGACATTTTGGACGAGCCCCGCGCCGTTGCACCCTCATCCTATTTAAATTTTTTACGCTACCTAAAGCGCAGACATCCACGTTTTGGACTGCGTCGCCTTCTTCAGGAGGCGGCCGCCCAATGGAATACGCTTACCACTGGAAGGAAAAATCTTTTTCTGAAGCAGGTAAGTTTAAGCCCTCATCATTAATTTGGCACTTATTTCAAAGACTTTTTAGCGCATCTTGGCAAGAATCGCTCGCTTTTCAACAGCTCGACATCGCCTTGTGCTGCATCGTAAAAAGAGGGGAACACGTAGGCAATATTCAGTTCGACGTCGTATTTAGGACAGGCGCTGAATCTTGGCAATTACACCCACAAAAAACCAAAACGACATGGTAGAAAAAAGATAGCACTGACCTATAGCAATTATTTCCAATTGCCAAAAGCTTTAAACAAATCTAAAGCTCCATACTAACAGTAGTTAACACAAAAACAAAAATATAATTATTGAAAGATTATTAATGATCTTGACCGTAATAAATCACATTTGGTTTTAATCAAGAATATACTTACAAATTTTGTGACATGATATGGGACCCGACTCTATGCAATTACATATATGTTTCTGATCAAAGAGAGAGTTATAACTTAATTGTTACATCCCGCACATGTGCGCTACAGAAATTCTCTTCAGTAAAATTTGATCCCCAACCCATTGGCTCACTTTATCGCTTTACAAAAGATATTTTTCTCTGCCTCGCTAACTGCTGCGAGTACAATAAGCCACAACAACAATAAACTCAGCGGATGTGTAATCAAGAATGCTTGAAGCGACAGTTCTTCGGCTTTCATTGCAGAACAAGTGCCAAGGAAGCTTTCAGCTGTGGATAGGAAACGCTAAGAAACTATTGGTACACGTTTTAAAACTTTGATCTTGTATTATTTGAGTGAATCATTTCAATTGCCTGTTGTCATTTTAATTGACAATGCTTCCAAGATCCAACATTTAAATTCTTTAAAAGGACGTAAAAATCCCTTTCAACACAAAATTTTACCCGATTAGCACCCAATTCTTCTATTTAACAATATATTTTATACTACCATATGTTTAAAGCAAATTTACCAAAAAGCAAAGTAAACCAACTCAACAAGCGCTGTTATTGTCACCAATGAATGAATGTCGGAAATCATTACTTGAATTGAAATTTAAAACATTTTCGCTCTGTATATATATAAATAAAAGCATATTTGTGCTCACTCTTATTTTTACTCTTTTCACTCTTAGTTTTAAATAAAAATAGGGCACAGGTACGGAAGTTTCCCTTGCAGATTAAACGGACTACAAAAAAAAAAAAAATAAAACACACAATTGATTTTTAAACTAAGAAACACGAATAAGCAATAAAATTATGAATAATGACAACCAAAACACAGGAAAATATGAAGAAAAAAAAACGATCCAAGGAGCAATTAAGACAAATACAGAATGGAAAAATATCTTAAATTTCTGGTGTAGTTAGATTAAAGAAATAAATGTATTTACTTACATATCTGCAAGTGCTTGTGTTAGAAAACAGTAAATATTTATGTTGTTTATGATGTTGTTTATGATTGTTTTGTGCCTTGCTGTATTTTTCGTAATTATATTTTCTTATTGTTTCTGTTGTTGTGCTTGATAGAGTTCAACAACACAACCGCTCTCTTTGCCTGGCACTAAGTTAAAAAGCTAATTTTGCATTAAATCAACAATTACAAATCTTCACCTTAGTATAGCTTTTCAAAACCAGATAAGATGGAGAAAAATAAAATACAAAATCAATTTAATAAAATAGGAATGTCTAATGGCCCATTTATTGAATTGAGTAGAAATAAATTGCAACGTTATCATATTTGGTTTATTTTTATATTTATCCACAAAATTTAGTGTAAGTATGCATAGGTATAAGGATTACCTTTATTTTCTTATTAATCGAAGCAGTTGCCAAAAAGGAGTTCAGTGTAATCCAAAATGCATAAAAAGTGTTCAGTTGCTTATTTTTGTTTGCAGTAACTTTTACACTTTCACTTGTTTGGTATTATTATTAGAAATCACAAATAAGGGGGCGAAAATAATTAAACTTTTTTATTTCGCCCTCTTACGCGCACCAACACAAGCACAAAAAGTGTGCAATAAAAAACGGAGCCAAACTGCATGTAAATATTATGCGGTCACACTAAATTTGTATTTATTAAAACTGCCAATTGCGAATATAGTAAGTAGTATAGCATTGTTGTTTTTGTTGTGTCAAGACAAAAAGAGACAACTCAGTACGCACACAAAGCCACAAACAACGGCTTGCAAAATCTCGCTACGGTCTTTGTTGTGTGTGTAGCAGCGCGCTAAAAATATATACAAGCATACACACACATATATATATATATATATATATATTTATAAATATATATATATAAGGATGCATGTGTGTGTGTAGCATATCACGCTTGGATGTGTGTGTGTGCCTGTTTCTTGGTGGGGTATAGGGGGAAACACTTGCTTCAATATATTTAATAATTCTCGTATTATTTAATCCATGCTCTATTTGGATTGCTTTAAATTTTTGTTTAAAGTCGCACGCATTTTCGAAATTCTCGATTTTAATTGGAGAAGGCACACCTTATATACATACGCACATATTTATGTATACATATATAAATATTCATATTAAATTAAATGAGACGCGCACTTACACTATATATAAATATCTGTGTTTAAATGTATACAGAAACAATATTGCGTACGTGAAATATATGCTTCATTTTTCCATGCAGACATTGCTTTGGCGATAAAAAAATAACTTGCTTTTCTGTTGCTTTGGTTTTCCACTTTACGAGCAAATTACGTGAACAAGCAATGTACCAACGAACACACCCGATTCGTCGGATTATTTTGTTGCTACTGTACGATATGGATGATACTATCGGCGACACTCGATATTTTAAAAGTACACAGGTATCGCAATCATTTTCATCCATCGATAATTGCATGAGGACGGAGTATCGATATAAATATAACTAGATATACTATTACAATTCTCTGTGACGATTTAGGGAAAACGTTAACAAATGATGATAATTGCGGCACATTTATTTTATATTATAAATTCCATTGCATTAGATACTGCTAAAAACGACCATTAGTCATCAATTCTTGAAAAAAAGTCTAGCGAATACAGTTTCTAGAACGCCATCCAAAAGCCGTTATATGTTAATTTTAAGGAAAATAGTAAATACACAAAGAAAATAAATAAATTATGGATTGCATGACAATTTAAGGGCTCAATACATATATACACTACTTACATACGAACATAGATGTATACATATATAGCTTTTCGTTTGCATCTCAGTAAATTCAATGAATTGAATAATGCGTTTTTAAGTGACGCTTAGAAGCATTCTTCGGTAAATTGTGCAATTTTTAAAGTGCCCGAACACAATCCAAATTAGACATGAACTCCAAGTGTGTCGTCCGTAGCATGACAGACTCACCACAATTTGCACACACACAGAAAAATTGGGATACTATGTTGTAGCGCAGATTGGACTAGTCTACAGGGCCGGCTGGTTATATATTGCGACAGTTCAACAATATGTAAATAGAAGGAAGACAAGTATTCGCTATTGGGACTTGTTATTAAGTGGAAGGCATTCTTTGATTTACTAGCTTAGTTGACGGTTTTCACACACAGGAACACATATTTGTGCAGTTGTAAAATTGGGAATAGTTTCAGTAAGCTGGGATAAATACATTGAAGGAATATATGGAAGTAAATGTGCTCTTAAAATAGCAACTATATTCCATTACATAAATGCTAACGGCAATGCACTTGTAAACAGCAGGAATTCCATTACTTGTATATGGACACCCTCTCTCTTATGTGCTGTCAATGTATTTTTAGGCGCTAAAATCCCCTAACTAAACGTGGCATGAGAAATGCTCTAAATTGAACTTACCAGGGGGACAGTCGGCTGCCTCGTTTTGTTTTTTGCTTTTCAATTATTTTGAACATCTTTGAGTTTCACTTTAAATAGTGAAATATGTTTATGGAATGAGATGGGAATCTATATGTGAGCATAACTATATAAAATGACGCTATTCATTCCCAATGTTCACGTTATATCACAAGCTTAGACTGAACTTCTTATTGAATTAAAATTTTAGGATTAATAACTATAACTTAATTTTAAACGCAGCCTACAACGGGTATTCAAAAGAAACTTAAAGAAAAAGTGCAAACTATAATACTTAATCGATAAAACAAAAATTTTGTTTTGTATGACAAATTTCCGTATGATACCTCGTATATAGACTTACTTTTAAAACTCGACGGACTAGAATTTGCCCTTGGAAAATGAAATCTATAGAATCAGCTTACGAGAGTTTCCGCTTATTTTTGTTTGAGCGTGAGCGTTCTCAATATGTTGCCCTAAGGTTTATCAAATATCTGTGATGCATCGGGGCAAGAGGAACACATGGTGTGTCGAGCAGTACAGAATTGTATAAGCGCAAGGGTGGTTAGGCAGCAGAAGATTGATTATAATTGTCCGCCATTTGATTCTGGTAATTTAAGTTAAAATATGTATGTCGTAGTCTACTTAACAGAAGATTTTGTTTTATAAAAAAAAAACTGTAATTACTATAGAATTTTATTGAGATGCGCACACGCAAAAATCGGCGTTTGACCTAGTCCTAGTACAGAATGTGCGTGTCATTTGGCCTGAGTTTGGGTTTGGAGTTTGAGTCTGGGTGTGGCCGGACTAACGAACCCTAACATTCGACTTTCCAGGAATACCTAGTATGTGCAGTATTCTTTCACACCCTCACAAGCAATCGTGTGTTATACACGTACCATTTCCTCAATGCTCATTTAGGTCATGTTACGAGCAGGGACTCAACAGGCACAAGTCGCTTAATTAACGTCACGTTAATGCATCACTTTTAGCAGATGGTGTGTGTGAACCAGATAGCCAATTCTATCGAGGAATCATATATCTGGTTGGTTTTTCTTTCCTGTTTCACCAATATCGTTCATTACTACTTCAATATGTTTTGAGCTGCATGTTTAGACTTTTGAGTTTTAGATTCATCCCTTAGTTAATTTCCGAGTTGATTTATTTTCTTTAAAAACGTTATTTGTGTGCACACCACTTAGGCTTCAAGTGTTAAGAAAACACAGCAACTCGTTTCATTTCTAAATTTCATTGCAATTGAAAACTGTCAAGCAGGAAAAATGTTCTTGGAGTGTAGCTAATAGTTTAGCCCGACGGACGAAGGTCCATGTATTTCAAGTGTTTGAGATGAAAGGTAATCGTATGGGTATACAAATTATTTAAGAAAGAAAATTAATCGGAAAGGCTAAACCACGTCTTTTAAATATAATTTTTTAAATAAAAGTTAGGAACTCGGATAGAACCAACTCTTTTTATGGTACATAAAATATTAACAAGATATATACCATTATAAAAACTTAGATTAGCCTATCTTATTTGCGTCTCTTTATTCCTGCAGATTTCTTCTGTGGGGTTGATTTTGTTCTTTGATTTTTTCTCATACTTTTCTGACGGTTTTGAACTTTTTTTATAGTATTTTCCTCTTGACGCTTCTTAATAAATTCAAGACGCATTCGCGACTTTACTATTTGCTCCGGTTTTCGCAGCTCCTTATCATTGCCGCTAATGCGCTTCTTCAACTCCAGCTTTGCATTGTGACGAGCGTGGCGTCCAACTGGATACCGTTGGCCATGGGATAATGGCTTTATATTGTCGTCATCGCTGCCAGCGTTTTCTCGTTGTAACTGTTCTTTAATCTTAGATTTTTCCTTCCACACGTCGTACCGACCCGTTTTGAAAGAAGCCGGAATCCAAGCGCCAGATTCAGTGCGTATTTTGTTTGAACGTGGATCTTGCACCGACACCATTTTTTTCTTTACACGATCCCACTTTTTAAGCCCTGGCTTGTGCTTCATTTCTTGAGTTCTATTGCGATCCACCACAGAAAACTCTGCATTCTGAGCTTGACGCTCGAATGAGTTAATAGCGAGGCCATCCTCGGTGTGCTTATCTGCTGACTGGTAGGGTACATAGTTCTCTTCATCCTTGGTTTGTTCCTTGCGTTTTTTTTTCTTTAATTTTTCCGTATATAGATCATCCATATTTAGACGTTTTTTGGGTGCGACGACCTTTTTAAACGTATTGTTAATGAACTCGGCATCAGCACATGAAATTGTATTTGACTTCAATGCGTCGACTTCCTTTTGTACATCATTAACGTCCTCCTTGGCACGTTGGTGGCGATACTTTTCAATGACTTCTGCGTGTTGTGATCGTTTATCCTTCATAACAACAAATGGCACTGACTTTTGTGTGGTATTAAGTTCAAAAATTGTCTAAAACATAATTAAGGAGACTTAATATTATTCCTTTAAAAAGGGATAGAGGCAACTTACACCACTCGGTCGAAAGTTGCGCATCTTCACTAATATTTCATGTTTTTCGTTTTGCAATTTACGCTCAGATTCTGTTATGTCGGCCTTCGAAATAGCATTGAGCTCTTGTCCAGAAATGGTAGCGGCTTGTTGGAGCACAGGCGCAGCATTAAAAAAATCGTCAAGCGCTCTTAAGGCAAAGAATTTAATCTTCTTGGCTCGCGCATTGGCATCAGTTGATGCTGTGGGGCGGGAGCTCAAGTACTTCTTGTACGCATTCTCGCTGGTGCGCAGTACACCTGCCTGTTAATAAAAAAAGCCATCACATAAAAAACATTTCAGATGAATATATAACTTACTATATGATGACTTTTCTTGATCTCGGCCACGCTCAAGTACTCCTCTTCCAGCAAGTCTTGCGGAATAATTCCTATGGATGAGCTGTCATTGGTATTAAATGGCCGGTTTAGAAATAGGTGCAAGTCCAGCAAATGCGCTGTGTCGTCTGTGGAGAATATAGAATAGGCTGTGCCAGTGCGTCCTGCACGGGCACAACGTCCTACACGATGTACAAATAATTTCGGTATACCCGGAAAGTGCAAGTTAACAACATAATCCAAGCTGGGTATATCGATTCCACGTGCGGCTACATCTGTGACAACTAGAACCGAAACCTTCTTGCTAACAAATTTTGCAGTATTAATTTTTCGAGCAGCTGCATCCAAGCTGGAGTAAACGGAAGTGTTCGATATACTTGACTGGTTTAGTATCTAAAAGTAATATATCAAACGAACGTAAAATATTATCAAACGCTGTATTGGACAAAAAGTGAGCTATTCTTGTACGCACATATGAAATAAGTTCGACGTGATGTTGTGTACCCGCAAAGACAACGGTCTGCGCTTGCTGTGGTATCAAATATTTCAGCAGCACCACCAATGCTGTATAGCGATCATCTGGACGACAATATACAAATTTTAATGCCAGTGCGTCCGGTAGTTTAGACTCTACATCCAATCGTATTAGTACCGGATCACTGAGTCCAGCCCGTGCAAATTCAACAAGTAGCTTCGGAAGAGTTGCAGAGAACATGACCATTTGACGTGAGGTAGGCAAGCGGTGCAACGTTTCGTTAAGTTGCTCGCCAAATCCCATTTCAAAGAGCCTATCGGCCTCGTCGAACACCACATATTCTAAAATTTAAAATTGAGAGTTAGTAATATATAAATATACTTCAACCATGTAGCACACCTATTGAACTTAGTTTTAAGTCCATTTCCACACACAAATGCAAAAATCGTCCAGGCGTAGCAACAATAACATCTGGACATGTATGTATTGCCGAAAATTGCGAGTCCATGGAATCACCGCCCAGCACTAGTATTGTCTTTAATTCCATAAAACGACCCAATTCTTTGATAAATTTATAAGTTTGCACCGCGAGCTCTCGTGTTGGCGATAAAATTAAGGCACGAGCACCTTTAGTGGGTTCCCGGCACTGCAGTTTCTCAAACAGAGGTATTAAAAAACAGGCGGTTTTGCCGGAGCCTGTTTTGGCCATCGCAACAACGTCGCGTCCCTCCAGAATCAGTGGAATGGTTTTCCGCTGAATAGGCGTGGGAACTTTATATCCACGTTTAGTTATACCCTTCAGTAACTCAAATCCCAGGCCCATAGATTGAAATCCACCGCTTTTTTTCGATTTGGGTTTGTTTTTAAGAATGTCATCGTGGCCGCCACCAGTTCCACTCTGATCCAATGATGGGAAACCGGGTAGTTCGTCATGCTGTTTTTTACGCTGGAAGTAAAGAACGATAAATTAATAAATATAAAAGAATTTTTGAGATATTAACTGACCATTTCTCAGGAGATTAAGCAAATTTAACAAATAGCTACACGTGCAAATGCGCTAGTGTGACCGTTGCCTTTCTGAACATGGAAATATCGATACAGCTCATTTTAAAGTAAGCGCACAGTATCGATGAAAATATTGTAATCGGTTAAAACCTAAGTATTTTACTAGGTAGCAAAAAGTTCCGAATATAGGAACCGTTCCGTAATGTCCAACTTTACCCACTATATCAATATCTAAGCGCATTGTTATTATAATAGACTTTATTAAAAATACAAAAGTATCATATATATGTGCATATTATAAAATCATTCGTAGCTTACGAATTTAACATTAATGTCCATCTTAAAACATTTGCATATATATTTAACAATTAAACTTGAACATAATATGATTTTTTCTTTTACATGTGCCATTTATGTATATATATCTCCAGTTTACTTGCAATGCTTGGTATTAAACGCATTACTTATGTTGCTATTAGCAGAATGTTGGCAAAACAGCAACATTTATAATTAAATTTCTTAAAGTGCAACTTAGAAGTACATACTTACTACACAGTTAGTTCACTGCTTACGAATTTTTCCAATCGTAATGTTTATGTTATACATATTTACAAAGATAATAAACTAATTTTTCCCTACATGTCTATATAATTCATTTCTGCTTCAGGCTCGGGGACTGACACAAGTTGCTCTAAACGCTCGATACGAAGAAGCATATCTTCCTTCTCCTTCTGCACAATTTCGACACGACGGCGTAGCTCATCATTTTGCCGCCGCAGCTCGTGCAGCTGCCGACAAATTTCAGTCGACGTTAGCAGAGGCATCACGTGAGGACCTTTTGTTGTATTGAACTCGTTGCCACTCCGTAAACTAGAACGCATCGCTGCAGTGGCCAACGATTTATTGGCAGTTCCATTATTGGTGGCTCCGACAGCAGTTCCGCCTGTTGGCGAGGGCCGCAGTTGGATAGTTTGCACTGAACCCACTTGCCCACGCATTGTGCTCGCAACAGCGGGATTTGGTATTGGCGTTGTGATTGTCGCGTCGTTGATCAACTTTTGTTGATCATCAATATCACCGCTTTCGAGAGGTCTGGGTACTGCAGGTAGTTTCATCTAAACAATAACAAAACTTGCTGTCAATAAAAAATGTCAAAATTAAAATAGCCACAATTAACAAACCTGACGAGACTGTAATTGTAGCATGTTTACTAGTTTGGTACCATCGGCAAGTTGACGTACCACTCCAGAGCTAAAAATTATATATTAATTTAGTCAGCATAATAAATGGAAAGACAAAGAGCTCTTGCCTTGCTAAGGTTGCGGGTATTTTTTGCAGAGATTTTGGCTGATCGCAAAGTTTTTTAAAGTCGGTGAGTGAGATAATTCTTATATTCTGTTTATGAAAAAACATGAATTGTTAAGTAATAAGCTATTTAAATATTTGTTTTAAGCTATTTAACCTTATTTTTTGTAACGCCCGCTGGACCTTGTGACGTAGACTCCTTTTGCTTAATGACATTCATACGTATTTTTTGGGGCGATGAATTGTGGTTTGTTTGATTTGTACTGGGATGCAAACTGATTGCATTGTTTTTTAAATGACTGTTGATAGATCCATTTGTACCTTGCTTGATATTGGATTCGCGATTTGTGGCGTGCAATAGCATTCGTCCCCCCTCTGAGAGTACTAGCTGCCGACCATTTCGCAAAGCAGTATTAAGCATGTTTTTCGAAGCTTCGTCATCTGCAATGTCGTCCAATTTATTAAGACATGTAATTTCTTACAAAGAAAAGTAAATTACCTATCTGATTGTCTTGCATCATCTCTGCAATACCGTGGGTCTTTAACATATTCAAAGCAGAATTTCCTAACACGTTTGTATCTATAAAAAAAATATATATTTTTAGTTCTGAATAAAAAAAAAAATAAACTTACGGCCGCGTAGGGTCTCTAGAACATCCATTTTATCCTCGACAGACATGTCCGCATCGTCAAGTCTTTGTGTTGGGTGATGTTCATCCATAATTGAATTAACTGCCTCACTGGTTTCCTTCTAAAAATTAGTCAAAGTGTATAAGTATAATTCAAAAGGATAAGACGGCATTAAAGAAAATTCATATGTTGTTTTAATGCACTGTTCCCAAAGATGTATGTAATTTATATTGTCTGTCTGATCCTATTGAACTATAGCTGCCATTTTTGGAATACTATTCATAATTGCATCTAAAATGTTATATTTATAAATATGTCCGTATGAAGCGTAGATTATTGATTAGATTCTTCGAATATTTAACCCACCTTGCAAACCGCAAACACCTATATATTGCACTTGTAAAATCAGTAGCTAAGGATTTTACCTCTAGACTTATTTACTCGTATGAAATTAACAAACAATCTACACTTGAATGAGAGTTTTGCGCAGTCGATTATATCCAACTCTAACGTTCTTACTACTGGAAGAAAGATTTATTTCATTTGAAAATTCACTTACCTCAGTATCTTCGTTGAATTTGCGATTGGCCTGCATTTGGCGCGCGGCCTCCAATTCCGCTAAAACATCAGCTTGCTCTGTTAGCACGGCAAGAGCGATTGGTGTTTTTCCAAATTTAGAGACTAATGTTACGTCTGCCTGTTTCTTAAGGAGCATGCGTACAATACTTTTGTGTCTCTTCTCCACAGCCCAGTGCAATGGTGTCATTCGAAGCTTTGTAATTAAACTTAGTAAGTAAATAGGTTAAAATTTGTAACAAATTCTTTCTGCTTACCATATCACGTGCGTTCACAGCAGGCTTCAAGGCCAGGAGTAAGCTTACAATTCGTTCGTGTCCAAAATAGCAAGCTAAATGTAATGGTGTTCGATCTACTTTGGTTTTGGCCTCCAAGTTGATGCCACCTTGCAGTAAAATCTCGCAGATTTCCAGTTGATTGTTCATCGCAGCAAAATGCAGTGCTGACATACCCAGCTAACGGTACAATTTTGAAATTAAAGTAATGAATAAATATATTAATAACTCACCCAGTCCGATGAAAACGGAGCACCATGCGCGAGGGCAGTCTTCACACCAGGTACATCGCTGTCTCGAGCACATTGTAAAAGTTGCTTGCCTAAGTCAACGACCGTAGTTGGACCGGGCGCATTGTTCTTCTTTAGTAGAAGCTCACCTTCGGTTCGCTAGGGTTCGAATCAGCAGGGGATTTTACTATAAGTAGCTTTCGGGCCACTATAAAACGCTTTATTACTTACAATTTTATAATTTAGTAAGTTGGATAGCTGCTGGTTGAGAGATTGAGCCTCCATTGCCACACTGCCGTCGGCGCGTAATGTGGCCACAACTTTGCTGCTCCCCGTCGTTCCGCCAACGCAGTGCATTTTATCAATCAACACTTTTAGAAACACAGGCTACGCCATAAACATAACTTTGTTTTAATATTAATAATTGAGCACAACAAATGCCACTAATTTACAATGATCATCTGTATATGCGATAGAGTGGGACAATATGATCATCCATTTGTTGATATTATATCGATACTAATATCGATGATTACAGCGTCTACTTTGAGCAGTGTACTGTGTCTGCAGCAGTGTTGACTTTATGGCAATTTAGCCACCAGGTCTGACCTTCTAAGTTTGAGTTAGCTGGAAAATTAAGTTTCTATATGTGGGTATTTATCCATTATCCAACAATTTCAGTGCTCGCGATAAATCGTGCTGTTTAAATATAAAAATATAGCAGATGCGATCCCATATGGTGATGAACAGCATGGGACAAATATTCTTTTTTGCCCAAAAAATAATATTAAATTCCAACCACAACCAAAAGCATGCTGTAATTTTTTCCGTTAGCCAATAAAACGAATAGATAATTGCAAACATTTGGCTAAATGAGAGACCGTTTATATGTCCTTTACTTACGTCAATGTGGTACCTTCATCGCTAATTTGGTATTCGATAACCTGTAACTAAAGTCTAAGTATCGATATGCGTAAGCATCAACGCACCGAATCATCTACTTCGTCAGGACTCGCTCATCAAACAGCTGTTGCTGCCAAAATAAGGAACTTGTTGTTTTATATCACCTTAAGCCAAAGTATTAACAAAAAAACATATGAATTTAACATTTAGATAAATATATGTATATGGATTATATATAGATATATATATATATATATAGATATATATATATAGATATATATATATAGATATATATATATAGATATATATATATAGATATATATATATAGATATATATATATAGATATATATATATATAATATTTAAACTCATCTAGTTAAATAATAATAGTGCCAAACTAAATGTTTTGCTTATAATACGCAGCAAATTCGACAGTGCCAATATTTGGCCGCACAATGAATCTGGGATGTCTCCGGGCCATAGTCCATTTGGTACATCATGCTCTCAATGTAGCTGGTGTGATTGCTGGGCTCCGGCCAGAGTGTGACAATGTGGCGACAATATGCATAGCTGAACACAGTTTCGGTAATCTGTTTATTAATGCCTTTTAGTTTGCGAATGGGCGGGAAACAATTGCGCATTTCCAAATCATTGGGTCCCCATAGATTGGCCAGCAGTTGTGCGGCGACCAGAAATGTCTCATTCGGCACACTTGTCATGCCGGACAGCACCACACCCAGCGTCAGTCCGGGCAGCATATAATTGTTGGTGCAGTAGTCCGGCTGATACCATTTATTGGCAGCTCCGATGCCGAGAAGAAAATGCATCGTATAAATATATATATATATATACATATATATATATATATATATAATTATAATTTAATTATTTGGCATTAACGGTACACTTGTCGCTGTATAAATATATTTACTTTTTAGCCAATTTACATAATGTGAAGGGCTTTTTTATGTTTTTGTTTGGTCAAACTGCTCTCGCATGCCTAAAAAATATAAATTGCTTCGAATCAGTCATAAGCAAGTACATATTCACCACATTAAGCCCATTTCGTTATGTGTATACATAGGCAAACATTTATGTATATATTAACATTTGAATTCTTTATTATCATACTCATTTTTAAAACGTTATTTACCTTTAAGTTAATCGATCTTGTTAATGTTCAAGTTTGAATTTCATTCTTGAATTAAATAGTTGTAAATACATAAACATGTATATAGAAATATTTACTAAAACCAAATTTTTCAAACTAAATTTCAAGATAGATATCGCTGATCTGTCGTCCAAATACAATTCATAGATTGGACCATAAATAACATTTTCAGAAGTCACATAGTAAAAATTGAGAGGTTATTTCAAAATCTATTAAATAGTAAATTGCTTTAAGAATTTTGAACTCCACAACTATACATTTATGTTTTTTTCCTAAAGAAAAATTAAATTCGCTCATTTATCTTTAAATTTGTTCTGTAATGCAGTATTTTTCTTATTACATGTATTTCAAGACGAAAAATTACAAGTAACAATTTAATTGAATATACTTGCTATTATTTCTACTTTTTCAACTCATTAGAGCTACTTGTTATTATAACGTGTGATGCATTTAATATACAAGCGATTAATTTTTTTTAACAAGAAAGATTTTTGTAATTCACATATATGTAAATTAAATTACTTTAGTTTATGATGTCAATAACATAGCCTGACTCGATCAATAAAATACATTAAAAAAAAATAATCGATTGCAAACAAAAACATTTATTATTAATTACTGTATGGATGATGGTCATGTCAACCTTGGTTATAATTGACTCAATAAAAAACACGCGCTCTTTAAAGGGTTAACGCAAAAATACAACCGTAACAAATACTAAAGAATACACTTAGGGTTCGCTATTATTAAATGCATTTTATATATATATAATTTTAACAAATATTTAATATATTTGGCATATCAATCATGCAATGCGACTCTACGTATTTCCGTATCCATATGTATCTGTATGTATATGTATTGCAATTCATATTTTTTTGTAAATTATAACTTAATATATATAATTAGGTTGACTAAACGAACGAACTATTCTCCTCCTGTTCCGCAGCAGCTGCCATTTCGATGGCTGCTACGCGTGCGGCTGTCAACGTCAAATCCGCATCAAAGCTCGGCTTGTGCGTTGGCGACTGACTCGGTGTACAGTTGGAACTCTTTGGCTTGCGAAACCAGTTGCCGAGGCGGCGACGGCCCAACGAACCAGTGGACGTTGTCGTTAGCATCTGACCAGATCCGTGGCTGGTACTGGCAATGGCATCGCGCGACCGTGACTTTTTTGGCAAAGTATCGCAAGAGCGGTAAGGTGACTTGGACGGCGATTCAGGTACTGAGCTGTCGCCACTTGCTGATGTGGTGCCGAGTGCGTGCTCACAGTCCGCCAACTCATAGTCCGATTGGTCAGAGAAGTCACCTGGCCGTTCCTCAAAGTTGTACTCAAATCCAGTCATCTCGGACACGTAAAGCGCCTTGCCACCAAATTGTCGCTCCAGAGCGAGCGTATTGAGAAAACGATGCTTACGGTTTGACGATCGAAAGCTAAAGTCGTACCACTTGTCCCGTGATTCACAATAGACACGTAAGGAGTTCTTAATTGTATGGCCAAACATTTTTCCATCACGCACGTTCACTATTCGACAGCGATCCAAAAAGATTCGTCCCTTGTAGATAAAATTACTGCGCTTGATAATATCACGTTTGCAGTAGATCAGTTGGTTATCAAAAAGGAAAAGAGTACAGCTGCTATTCCACAAGTTTTGCTTTTGGCGCGTGGCGTCCACTTGAAGGAAAAATCGAGTGCTGTGCAGGTGTAGGGGTGTTCCTTTAAAATTTTGGAAACTGGCCTGGTGTCGTGCGATGGTCTCACTGTGGCGTTTACCTTCATTTACAGCTTCTGTGACACCGCGCATATTCTTAAGTGCCATATTAACGGTGTCGGGCGTATCAGGAATATTATACTTGGACACATCAATTTGTTCATAGTCTAGGGTATCCGTTGGGATGCCGATGTCAGTAGTGTCAACTGTATTTTCAGTGTTCACAGCACTCTTAATAAGTTCGTTAAGGTGCAAAGGATAACGACAGATGCGTTGCACTGGCGCAAGCAGATGTGCAGATAGTGGTAGTTCGGCTAAGTTCTCGGATTCGCGGCAACTGTGCAGGGATAATTTGTAATATTATAAATATTTTTGAGCCTACGTATGTGATTCAGAAACTTACTTTTCCAGAATGATGCGTGCATCTTTAATGCGTTCATACGATTCAAGTTCAATTAGTGCACGTGGATAAGCATTACAGTACGTTGAGTAGCAAAGAAATCCCTTATACTAGGTGTAAGAATTAAAGTCAGTGACGAAGAGTATCAATTATTTGACAGAACAGACCCACCATCTTTAAAAAGACCTTAGATATTTGATTTTGTTCGATGCCTTGTCGCAGCTCCTCCAAAAACATTCGCTGAAACTTGTATATGGCTGTTATATTCGAGAATATGAGTCGTATGCTGTTGGGGGAGAATATATCGATCCGTTTGCTCATGGCAGGCAAATATCTGCAGATTAAAAAACAAGTGTTAACATCTTTAGTTTTACGATAATATGATTTATTACCCGTCACAAATGGCAGCCAGAAGCTTAACGTAATTGACTTCAGTTTCGAGAAGCTCGCGAACAGCGCCGTTGTGTAACGCATAGCAACTACCCTGTAACGTATTAATATGCGTTGGTGGCTCAAAGACGGCAGATGGGGGTGACTCAATTACTATAGTAGTGATGTTGCTTTGATCCATAGTTATAGTTGCATTCGGGCTCTCGCTGCTGGTATCCAATACACTGATAGGCACTGTTATTTGAAAATCTTCAACTGGCTCATCGCCCAACATCGTCTTTTGCACGTTGAAAAATGCATCTATTTCGCGGTTGTGTATAATGCGCACAAAGTCTTTGGGAAACCAGCCTAGCTCAGGATCAAGTATTTCTTCAACAATGCTGGCATCCTCATTTTTAACGCGCCCAAGCCACCAAGGACCCAATTCCTTGCGTAATATCTCGATTACAGTGCCACGCTGCAGACCTAACTCTTGCGGACCAGCCGCGGCGAAGTTGTAGAGCACTTCTGCATAAATGGGGTGGTAGCTGTTCGCTGTGAGGTAAACAACTTGATTTAGTAACTCTTGACTTACCAATTGTAATCAATTAAAGCGTAAATGCATGTATTTCTAAAATTTATAGTTGTATTAAATATATGTACAGAATTTATAAAATATTTTTGACATGAATTTTATATATCGAGTGTAAATTAAAACAGACGACCGTCAATGCATGTGAAAATAATAACATTTTTGGCAGAGGCGATACAAATCTTAGTTTTAAAAAAAATATATTATTCAAACAAATTAAATTTTTTTTTTGCTAAAGACAAATTATTAAAATATGTTATATATATAGATCATTCATACTTGCATGAACATATTTTGTAAGTATAAAAATGTTTATATAAAAACTTACCTTCCTCATGTGACGCGATGCTGTCGCTATCGCTGTCCTCAATATAGGTGCGGCGTACTCCATATATATCGAGTCCATTCGGTTGACTAAGCGAACGCGTTGGTAACGATTCAGGTGCCTCCCGCCCTATGCTGCAAACGCTGTCTATATTCAGTTCTTTGTAGACCGGTGGTTTTAAAGCCGTCTGGTCCAACATGTTACTTGCCTTAGCGGAATGAGAGCGCCGTACCGAGGGTGCTTTTG
This sequence comes from Drosophila demipolita, assembly GCA_035042405.1. Taxonomy (NCBI): domain Eukaryota; kingdom Metazoa; phylum Arthropoda; class Insecta; order Diptera; family Drosophilidae; genus Drosophila; species Drosophila demipolita. Next base: position 6,446,085 of record JAWNLI010000059.1, on the reverse strand, counting down.
CATCTTTGTCGCGCGATGTGTTAGTCAGGGTAGCGGCTACTCTTTGGTGGCCGCCAGATCGCGCACGCACGCAGTGCTCATCATGTTCAATCTCAATTTGTATGCCCGAATCACCGGAGTTGCATTTGTCACGTCGATTAAATTTTGTCTTTCGCCGCTCTTTAGATGATCGCCAAATAAGCGGTCCAAAGCGATATTTTGCTGAACTTGTATCACCGTTTACATTGTCCGTTTGGAGTGCATCGGTGACTACAGCTTGCTCTGGTGCTGTAAGCGTCGGTGCTGGGGGCGATGATTTGGTGACCGTGTGAAGATCTGCACCTCCGGTCAGTGAAGTAATTTGCAATTGATTTCTGTTGTTTAAATTCTGGAATGTCCGTTTGAATTTCTGTAAGACGCCAAAGCTGCCACCTCCACCGCCAACTGCACCTGTTTTGGCTGCTGACTCAAACGCTACCGTATGCTTTTTGTAGGGATTATTTTGCTCCGTAAACAAGCCTGTTAGCGTGGGACTCGACATAGCCCGCATCTGCTGCGACTAAAAATGAAAACATATTATTGGTTTAAACTGTTTTCAGATAAATGTATTCCCTGATACTGATGAGTTTTCCGCTATTTACACGAAACCACAAGCATCTAATCAAACGCGATTTATTACAAAAAAATCAAATAACACTTATTTGTAGTAAACAGAGAGTGTGTTGTGTGGCGTCTGAATATTATTTAGTAGGCTACAGACAGTGACAATTTAAAACTACCTACAATTCAACATGTGATATTATCAGAACTGAGTCACAGCAAGTCAAACATTTTTTTGTTGGTGCTCTTGCTTTTAAAGCGTGTGTGCAAATGGTCAGTTCTTATCGAGTGTTTGAATAAAGTTTTGTGGCTTTGTATTTCCAGTACCTATTTTATGAAAAAAAGCGACCACATCTTATCAGCTAGAAATTAAATAATTGCAAAAAAATACAACATAACATTGAAACTTTAAACAATAATTTGTTAGGGGCAGTTATTAAGTTATGCGGTGGACGTGAAAGCGGTGAAGTAGGTCCAGTTACCTGAAACATACGCGCCCGCCTCTTGTAGTTTCGCTCGCTGGGCATTGAATCGATTGGAAGAATGCTAAAATATGGTCGCGTTTTGCTGTTGTCAGACTGCTTAGTGCCATCCGGCACACCATCATCGAAATCCCAAAGTTTAATCAGACCATACGTATCCATAAGCGTGGGTAGAGTCACTTTCCTCATTGCGCTAGACCAAAGCTAAAGGCGCCTCCCGATATCAGGTGCCAACAGTGGAAGTGATAAATAATAACTGATTGTGAGAATTGCAAATGTGGCGATGCGACGGCTGCCACAATTCCGATGTCGATTTCAAGTGACTGTGCGTGTATTGTTTGTGTACCCTTTTGTTGTGAATAGTCATTGATGGTGTTGATGCTATCGCTTTGATAAGCATTCACATTGGGCAAGGGGATTGAGGCAACTGGACAGTATTGTGTTGTCCTATTCGTTCAAGTCTGCCCAAGGCATTCCGAGTTAAGGGTTAGCTTCTGGTGCTTGAGGCTGAAGTCCACAATCTTGATTAGATTAATATAAGACATTCATTGATGGCATGAGCCGTCACCCACTATGCAATACATCAACTAACTTGTAATGTCTGGGTCATGACATTATGCTTTGATCTCGGTGATGATTGAGCTTTACCTTTGTTCTGCTTGATTAGTTTTTACCCCATATTCTATTATAGTACAGGCTGCCTATATTAAAATAGCTAGTTGCTATTTTTTGTAAACCTTAATCATTCTATATATGTACATTAAAAGATATACCCAAAACGTTTGTGTCGGGTGATAGTAGTTTGTTCGAAACAAAAATATATTTTTATTAACAAAATCAATGTTTCTTATCTGATCTTGACTAAGTTTTTACAGGTTATTACATATTATATATATATATATACAGTATATATATATATATATATATATATATTTAGTTTTTATTGATATTCCCAAAGCGCTTAGGCAGGCATGATTAGATCGACTCAACCTATTATACTGATCAAGAATATACATATCTTATTGGGTCCATGCCACCATCTACTTATTACATATTTTTCCAACATTTTACCAAGTTTCGCAGGGTTGGGGTATAAATAGCGTCAATGCAGACACAATAACTGACGGACTTTGTACAGCGTCAACATACGTTTTTTGATCTTTTAAAAACAGAATGTAAACAAACCTGAATATTAGGAGCACAATGAACTTGACTAATTTATATTATAAACAAATTAAGTAATGCTCTACTCAGGAAAGCTCGACTAGGAAATACCCTGAACTCAATTCCTTACTTCATCTGTTGCTGTTGATTTAATAAATTACATTCAACGTAGTCCAATTCTTATAATCGAACTGGATTATTGCACAGCCGCCACATATTCCGAAAAATCTCACTTCAAGTTCATTCACTGCATGAAGTACACATCAAGCAACTTCGTTATTACCACATGCGTGGGTAAATTAAAAGAGTATGGATTTAAATGCAGTCATTGTATCTCCACCGCAGCAAGGTCAGGCAACACATGTATTTTTATGGTTTCTGTCATTGATATTTTGTTTGTTTGATAAATATACTTCGACATACCATAGGGTGTAGTGAACTGTGTACACAGTTTATTTTATTAGATCGCTTATATTAAACATTATTTCGGTTTTATGTAATTGCAAGCATACATATTGAAAATATTATACTGCTAAAAAGATTTGACTAGTTAGATCTAACCGTTACTCAATCAAAATTTGCAACTAAAACTAACCAATAATTAATCTAACCTTTATCACTTTCTTAAGTTTTTCAACTATGTATTACTTACCAAACACTCTACATATCCGTCACATGTTATTTCAATTACGCTGATATCATCCTTTCCTTTTTTTGGCAATCTGTAAATAGGAAAGAAAAGAATCGTCTTGTCAGTCAAATTTGGGACCAATGTTTTACAATTTCTGAAAACAATTAGTACGGTAGCCAGTCTTATTCTTCAGTTTTTTTTTTAACAAAAATTTGTCGGCTTAAATAATTTAAAGTTATTTGATTTATAATCATGGAGCGTTTTCTATGTGCATTTGACATTTAACATTTATACAATAGAGGCAAGAAAACGAATGCTAACTAGCGTAGAGACAAAAGTATATATATATTGCCGGTTAGTTAATTTGTGTGAAAATTTGACATTGAAAACTGTTGAGAACGCAGGTAAATCTGTATTTGGAATGATTGCATGCAAGCCCTAGAAGTACCAAATACTTAAAAATCGCAAACAGGTCAACGAAATTCATAGGCATGGGCATATAGTTTTTCCTTTTAAATTTTATTTTTTCCATAGGCCAGGCATTTTGTTGCTCTTAAGAAAAAAACGGATTATATCTTCGGTAAGGAAATGGAATTATGGTACTCTATGAATAACTTAAAATTTTTATACAGGTGGGTTTTTTGTTATTCCAAGAGATCTTAATAATATTGAAACATTGTCCCATTTCGATTTATTTTTTTATGTATGGTCGTTCGCGTCGTTCGCCTCACCTTTGTAAGGTACGTGAGTGAAAACGTCTGCAATATGCACTAGCTATAAAGCGATTGTGTGATATCGATTCGATCCTTTCCGATTTTATATTCATTCTATATGCTTTTCGCTGTTTTTTCATATTTAATAGATTTACTCGGTTTGGTATCGTTTTAAAGTTGCTTGGTGAGGTTTGTACACAAAACTATATATTGTGTTGATTTAAAAATTTTAATTGTACGCTAAATTCATACGTTGAGAATTTTTGCTGTTTCACACTTTTAACGAACGTTGAGAACCGTCCACGATGTTTTACCTAGACAGACTGATCAACAGGAGTTTTTAGCAGCTGCAGCGACAACCGAAAACAACCCTTATATTGAATTTGCAGTAGGGCTCTTGAGACTCTTCGTCTTAAGCCAGGACATGCACATCCTGTACTGTAATTGAGTGAGATTTGTAGGAAAGTTGAGTAAAAGTTCGTGAAGGTAAAGCGTATGATTTTACATAACTTTAACTTTTTTTGTATTGTAATTTTGCTAGAAATGTGTGGATTTTGGTAAAAAAAATATCTTAAAACAGGAGTTTGTAAAGGCTAAATAAGTCAGCTGTTCCGAGTTTGGTTTGTGTTTGTCTGAATTATGCTCAAAAAGACAGCTGTATCAATTTAACTCAAAATGGACTCAACAAGGATATCAATGCCAAAAAAATAAACTGCTCACATATTTTAAGCAACGAAACATCTGCCGGGGCCGCTGGAGTGCCACAAACCAGTTTGTTATGCTCATTGGTATTGCGCGTTGATGTAGATTTTTGTACGTTCGCTCTACAGCTACAGCTATATCCTTACAATTTCACAAGTACACCCATCTTGTACTCGAACAGAAAGTATCAACTTATTTTCCCTCAATCTAAAGTATTTGGCTGGGAGTGTCGTTAAACACGTGCTGTTTGTTTTCTGACCGATTTTTTTTGTTCTGTTTCCGGTTTTATACCCTTGTGAAAGGTATTTAAATATTGCCAAGATATATGTGATTCATTGAATAAGATATTAGCAGAATAAGTTCTATATGTTATAAATCAGTTGTAAAGCCAATATACAAAAAGGCATTAAATTTTTGTATATCCTTACATTATTATTATATTATATTGTATCTTATTGTTTTTAGTTCTTTTTTTTAAATACAAAATGCACTGTGTATTTAAGCAGGATGACAACGGTCTGCAAGGTTATGATATATTCGGCGCGAGTATATTAACTCTTCTGTCTTGTTTTTAGAATAAGTATGTAAGCAAGGCACAAATACTATGTTACCTTTGTAAAATATAGAAATACTATCCCTCGCAGACATATCGATAGATTACATAAAACTGTAATTTAATAAGTAAGCAAAAAATTATATGAGTTGCAAAGTTGATTATTAAGCACAGTCACACGGGCTTCTGAAGACTGTGTTTCAATTCACCAAAGGTTGGGTCCGAAGGTTTGCCAATAAAATGAGGAGCTTCGAATCTCTTGAAGCTGCAAAAAGGAATTGAATCTGGTTTTTGTGCGATCAAATGTTGCTGACAGGTAGGATTTTTAAAACCTTACCTGTTTGTGCGTTCATTTTGATTCAAAATGTCAAAATAAATAGTGCTGCAGGCGGCGAAGACAGACAGTCTCAGTCGGTGGTTTAGGTTCACCGATTGAGTTAACAGAAAATTTAGGGTGTGAGAACGTGCTTAAAATGTCTTTCCTGTAGTATTATAATTGTTTTGCTAACTGTGAAGCGACTGTGACAAATCTTTAGACTAAGTCTGACATAAATCTTTAAAAAAATCTTTAAACATTCTCTTCAATGAACATGATAAATATAAATATATTCATTTTAATACCTTTTTGGAAGGTACCGAGTGCTGTGTAGCTACAATGAGCAAATCTCAGTAGCGGTTGATGGTATCATGGTCATAAGCATAGCAAGAATTGCGACTTTGAACTCCAGCAGGCAAAAATATGATGTAGTAGAGTAAAATAAAAAGGGGGGAAAACGAATTTGAATTCACAATTAATTGTATGCGGGTGCAATTTCTGCATGACATGCAATGCCTCAAACAGAACAAGTAGAGGGCTAGGGAACGCAACGCACTCACATGGAACACATCAACCGCCAAGAGACAAAGAAATTGTTAGGCCCAGAACTAATTTTTCTTTCGTTTCCTTTTTTATTTCTTTCTCCAGTTGTAAAAAACAAAGTAGTGTGTGTTCCGGGAAACAAACAGTAAAAAAACTACGAAGGTTATTTATTTTTTTTTAACTTTGTTGTGAGTATGACAATTTAGAATATTTATAAAAACAATTAAAATGTCTTATACAGGAAGTACTGCGCACGGCTATATCGATTTAGCTAGTGATGCTGATCAAGAATATTTATACTTTAGAGGGTGTGAGGCGTCGACCTCAACCCAAGCCTTTTCTTGTTTAAAGTTGCCAGAGCGATATATTAAAAAAAAACTTGTTAATATAACAAACACAGACATTATTTATGCTAGGATACTTTTATGAATTTTAGACGTAAAAAGTTGTGCTGCTGTGTAATTTAGTAAATAAGTATATGCGTTTGTATTCAGTTTATTGCGCCTGATACATATTTTACTGATGATTAAATATCATGAAAAAGTAAATTTAAAAATATAACTTATAGTGCAATCGTAAAAATTTGTCGTTTTTTTAATCGAAATCTGAGAAAGATTATTTAATAAACTTGCCTAACTTGTGGTATACAAGAACACTAAATCAAAATGTGCAGTCCTTATTTCCTATATTTCTTGAATTTTACCTATTTTTGTTTGTTTTGTGAAAAATTAAGGCGTAGAAAATAAAAAATCCAGTATTGATGCCTCAAAGTCTACGCTTTATGATTTACGGTTGATTAAATTAATAAGTAAGAGGCAGCAGCATGATAACTGATGTATACCACTGAACAAATCAAGAGCCAAGGCCAGGCGCATTAGCGGGGCGGATAGATCGATTATCAATGATGTGTAAAATTGAAAGCATGTTTGGAGAAATGTAACAAACTTATTCAGCAAGGGCAAAGGGAGAGTTTAAAAATAAAAGCAAGAGCAACATAAAAAAAATCAGGTGAACGCTAAGGTAGTTGTACGTGCAGTTGTGCAAAGAGCAAGTTTGATAACCGGAATGGCAGAAGCGGATATTTTTAACATTTATGGGAGAATCTCACACACTAAAGCAAGCACAACGGCAGTTTCAGTACAAATGCATCTGCTTTTGTTTAGCTATTTTTAGGTGGTTTTTGTTTATTTTTATGTGAACTTACATATGGGGAAATTGAAGTTCATCAGATGCTGCTGCTGCTGTTGCAGTCATTGTTGCAGTTGCATTATTATTCGGACAAAGTGACATTGTGACTATTGTAGGCAGGCTTTTTTCTGTGGAATTCAAATACAATCTCGTAACTGAATCAATCAATTCAGTTCCATTGTGAGTTGGCTGCGGTATGAATCCATCTGCATTCTCTGGCTTTAATTCGAGTGCGTTGCTAGCAGCATTTTCGATGGTTGCACAACCAAATATATTTGTTGAAGCATCTTCGCCGCCGCACGCGAAAGATGCATCGGTGTACGTACTAGCATTCCTACTATTCTTATCATGTACACCCAAAATGCACACAAGACATTCTTCAGATGGCGCTGACTGCGACACATTTATTGCAGATGACATTGTCAATGCTGTTGCAGTAGGTTCAAATACATTTATTTGCGTTGATTCTGTATATTTTTGGCACAATGCCCTACAACTTGGCCCAAGCACAAACAAAAGTACATATATATATATATATATATCGTCGACCGTCGAGACTGCACTTAATATATTTGGAAAAATGCGTTTAATTGACACAGTTTCTGATGTGCAAAAAAATTCAAGACTTAATAATTAAAAGATATTATGATTGTGTGTACATTTTGATATGTGTACCATAGTTTAAAAAAAATTATTGCATTTTATTTATTGATTGTTACACGACGACACAGCCCAATTTTTTATCGACGTTACACCGACGCGTCGTTCGTTCATCGACCACAAAACAACAACAAACGAAAATAATGAATTATCGAATTCCGATACATTTTATAGTTGCAGAAATTTAACTCAAAATGGTTCTGCAAAACTTAAATTGTTATGTTAACATGCTATCGTTTTACTGACGCGGCGCTTGCTCTTCGACTACAAGCACTAACCAACTACAACAGAAAAAAACAGGCAAAGAGAAAACGACATGTTTTGTCTTAAAACGGGGGTGATGTCAGTAATGTAACTCAAATGGTACTGCTAACTAAAATGTTACGTTAACATTCGGTTTGTTTACACAGTATTTAGTTAAAATGGGTAAAATGGGTATGAAGAAGTTGTGCGTAACACATTAATTGAAAAACTTTACGCCCCATAAACTATATTATTTTATTATTATTATTATTATTCGTTACTAGCAGCCACGACTGTAGTACATATTGTAAGTAAAACATAAATTTAATTAGAGATTTTTACCCAATGCCTAACACCAGACAATCTAATATGCCACTGATTTAAAAAATTGCTATGAGATGTTACATATGGAAATAACTACGATCTGATCAGCTGATCAGAGTAAATTGGTTTCTCTTCGTGGGGACCTTCCGTACAGAATAAGTTAATAAACTTTCAAAGAAGTTATCAATTAAGTTTATCGAGAAATTTAGACTTGCATATTTTTGTCATGCGCAGTGCTAAAATTGAGCAGTTTGGTAAATTTTGGGCGTATTATTAAGGTGTGATAAAAATGTGTGTATGTTTTCTTGCATGTAGGCAATTTTTGGTAATATTATACCCATTGGCATATATAGCATATCTAAGATTTTATATTTAAATCGTCAACATTGGACTACAATCGATCGATATTTTTAATCAACAGTTAATCATATTTATTTTTAACCATAGTTAGATGCAAACAGGCTGATGTTAATAATAACCTTGTTTACATTATGCTTACCACGATTTATATTATTATACTTTGATTTTTTGCAAAGATCATCTCATATTGACAATATATATTTAAATTTTCATTGGGTGACCAACAGCATTTATGTATCATCCCAGATGTGTGCATGCATTGCAAGCATGTATAAATATTTTATCAAAATGCAGCTGAGCATTGGGTCAGTGAACTCAATCAAGCAGTTAAAGTGTGGTTTAACATAATGGAGAACGAGTAGGTATATATATTTTCTTTTAGATTATTTTATGCAATGATTTATATTGCTCAAATGTTAGTTCAAGTGGATAGCACCATTGCCACTTTGGCACGTCGAACTTCAATGACCTAAGCCGTCCTCGATACCTAATTGACAAGGGGACGGATATTGATATGGTAGTTCTGACTAAGGCATGTCTTATCACATGTTGAAATGTACTTATTGACAAACATATTTCCTATTCGCTAGGCACTAATCTGAATTGCATTCACACTTATTGAAGCTATTGCTTTAATTAGTTCAGTCCTCTTTAAAGTAAAATTTTAACAGGGCATTACATAAAGTTGTTCACTCACCCTTTTACTGTTTCGATTGTGAGCAGCTGCTGTGTTGGTGTAATTCTGCCGGGCAGTGAATGACAACGTTGTCGGTTCCGGTAGCTTCCATTGTTAGCTTCTTCGAATACAGCGTCCATGTCTTGTTTTTCATCACGAATTGGAGCCGACTGTTGGATCTGAGGTTCTGGGTTTGAGGGCTCGCTCTGTTTTGCTATTTTCGAATTTTTTTGAATGTTGCTAAAAGGAAATGGAACATGTTGAAGTAAATATACATTATAGATAGTTATATGAAAATTTAATTATGGCCAATCAGCTAACTCACCTAGGCAAAGTTCCCGTTAGCATTAGCTTGGGCCACTGATGTTCTTTGACATTATCTAATGGTATTTCGATAATAGGTTCAGAGTCCCCCAAAATTACAAGAGAACTTTCCACTGATGGTATTACACGGGGTCGAATAACAGCAGTTGGCTGTCGACGATCGCTGCTGGTCGTGGCTAAGTAATAAACTTTGCTATCATCGTTCTCTGGTGGTGCCTTGACACCACCGCTGTAGAGTAAAGTCCATTGGGGCGTCATGCTTTTGCTATGTGAGTGCTGCTGGGTGTGTGGAATTATTGTTTCTGATTTGCAAATGTTCAATTTAATGGGATCCACATTTAAGGCCACTTCGGAGATATGTTGCTGCTGCATATTCTGAATAACTGCTGGTGATGAATTTTGCTTCCTGATTTTGACCACAACTGGTTTCTCTGAAGCCGAAGTCACTAAACATTGCAAGTTGCTAGTGTTGGTGCTGCTACAAGCGTCGCAACGTGGCCAATAATCGCAGTTATTTAAACTTTTTTTGCATTTCTTGTTGGTAGTTGCTCTTTCCAATTGCGGCTCGGTACTGCAAAGTAACACGATAAACTTAGTACTGTCTTGGGTGCAGTTGAGAATTACCATACCACCCTACAATGCGATTTGAATAGTTTCCTATTAGTAATCAATGCTGAAGTTTTCTTCACTTTTGTCACCTTTTGGGAATTAGGGTTTAGTTGTAGACTAAATTTTTTTTTTGTATTTGCAGGTATCCATTTAGTTTTTGCATATGCATTGCTTAAATTACATATAAATCGCACTACTTTATCCATTAACCATTAGTGTTAGACGATAGGATTAAGAAATATTGAGTATCTATGAATTAGTTGCCACTGGCTAAGTGTACATAAGCAGTCTTTTTACAACACATAGAAGCATACCCTGGGAGCTTGCTTTGGTCAAGTTAGTAGATTTAGCTTAGCTTTAGAATTGGCTTTTTAAGGAAGCGATCTTTAGTTGAGACCTTTGTGCGTTTTAAATATAGGTTACATAGATAGATTTGCCAATATCATTATCGTTATCGGGAAACTGGTTGATATTCAAGAGAGCAGCTTTAGTACCTGGTACTTCGTGGCAGTGCCGCCGTCGATCTGTACAAATGATCCTCTCGTGAGACGGAACGCTGTGGCTTCAGCACAGTTGTTGGGTGCTCGTAAATATGAGTTTCATTACTCATAAAGTTAAGCTCACTGTTCCCGCCGGAGTTGATGGTTTCGCGGTTGCGCAACTGCACAGGCAGCTCATAATCGCTGTCACCACGTCGAAAATTCATGATAGGCGATTTTCTTAGCATATCGTAGGTCAATTCGTGGTCACAGAGACGCGTACCATAGCTTTGACTCTGCGGGCTGCACGTGCGGTGGGATGTCTGGTGAAGGTTGTTAGACGATGAGCCTGAAGACTGTGGCGAGCGTGTTGTCACATGCTCATTAGCTGCAGCACCAACCGGAGAGCTGGATTGCCGCAGACGGGTGGAAGATGCAGATACAATAACATTCGATTCATTTCCCGGCTCCAAGAAACGTATGCCGACGCCAATGCTGCCATTGTTGTTGAGCAATCCTTCGCGGTAATCCTCGTCAAACGAACGACTTTTATCACAGTCCATGCGCAGATTTTGATTACTGCTGCTATCACCACCGCTGCCACTTGGATGGGCGGAGGAACGTGCGACATTGCTGGCGCTGCCACCGCCAGAGCGATTGTAATTGTTGTAGTCGAAGTCAAAGGAACACGCCTTGTCCACATCACTCTGACGCAGTCGTGTTGTGTGGCCAGTTGTTCCGTTTGAGCTGGCCGACATTTTCTTAGCCGCCAGTCCGGTGGTCCGCATTGAGTTTGGAAATATGATGCAGTTCGCTTGCTGATAATGAACCGGTGCCGATTTGTTTTGCAAAGAGGATGTAGTACCCACACATATTACCGATTTTTGAGCGCGATTCGGTGACCGTTCGCTAAGTTGAAGGGATCTGCTATGATACATGAATTTATTACGTTTGCGTATATTTAGCAGACGCCGGCACTTACCTGGAGCGTCGAATGAGATGTTCCTGTTCAGTCTGCTTATTTGCACTGCGACCAGCGGTGCGGCGATAGTTTGCTGAAGTCGGTAATCCGCCGGTGGCAGCAGTTGTGCTAGGACTGCTGTTTAATGGATCGTGAGAGTCACCGCCACTGTAGCTTGAACTGGATGAGCTGCGCGATATAATAGGCGGTGTCTTCTCTTCGTGTCGATGACGTCGGTCTAATGTGTTGTTGCGCGAACTTGAACTCTGCCGTGAGCCAATCAAGGATATCTGTGAGCCACGCTTACGCCTTTCCTCCGGCGTCAAGGCACGCGATTCCGGTGTGAGAGATCGTTGTTTCCGCAAACTGCTTGAAGAGCTGTGAGAATCGTTACGGTCAGGTGTTAGGGATCGCTGACGCTGAGTCTTAAATGGTGAGATGCTTGCAGATCCTGACATATTCGTATACTGGTAATTAGTCGCCGATAGGAATTCAGTGGAGCTGCCATCCTCGTTGTCAATCTCGTCATTTGAAAGATCTGTATTAATAGTTTTAATTGGAGATTCATACTGTGTTCTATATTTTAAACCAGTAAAACTATTAAATGGAAAATATACTTATCGATTACGCTTACATATGTGTGAGCGTTTTGACTGCTATTGCCAATTCCAAAGCAGAAACGCAAGAAACAGATTTTTACACTTGAACTAACCTGAACGAGCACCGCTATCGCAGGAGTTGAGACGGTTGTTAATGGTCGTATCCAGGCTGCGGAAGCGCGACATTCCCAGAGCTGAGGGAGGTTGGACTCCTGGATTGCTACTACCCATGCAGCTAAATTGCGACTTCCTCGAACGTCCAATCACATTATAGCTCTTAGACCGTTCAAAGGTACGATCGTGGCGCGATTGTGGTGAGTACTTTGGTATATTGCTGCTACCTATGTTATAGCCGGGTGGCGCCTCCTTTACAGACGCATTCAGATAGGCGGTGGTTGGCGGCTGCAAATACTTTGGTGAGGTGTCTCTGCTTCGCATCGATCTTCCGGCGACGTTCTTGCTGACGTTACCGCCACCGCTGCCTTCACGCTTCGTCAAGTAATTAGGAGAGTTTCCAGTCAGAGTACTAAAGTTGAGGGAGTGCTCTCGCTGAACGGCCAAAGATGGCATGACCAAGGGACGTTCCGACAAGTTGTCATCAAAGCTGCGTGAAAATGTTTCTACATAGGTACTGGTAGGTCGACGTGTGTCATATTCGAAGCTCCGCGAAAAGACCATGCCCTTGTTCGTGCCGCTGCCGTGCCCCGGCTGCTGTTTTTGTGGATTCTGTTGAAATATAGGCTGTAGTGCCCCTGGTTGCTGAATAGACGTATATGACTGACGAGCAATCTTCCGTCGTTCCTGATGGCGTGGAGTGCGACTGATATTGCTACTGTTATCTTGAAAAGCTGGTGGTGGCGACAGAATTGGTGTTATGGGTGGCGGTGATTCAAGGTCGTTAACGGGTAAAAAGCCGGGACGCTCATTGAGGATGTTCGCTAATTGGGGATCGACAATTCGATAACCTGGACGCAGCGTGGTATCTCGCGATGAGAGTCCACTTAGTCGGGCTTCGTTGCGCTGAATTAGCTCCTCCACCTTGGAGCCAACAAATTTTGGCTCACGCTCACACCTGCTAGGCAACTGGTGTACAATTGGTTGCCTGCACAACTCTGGACGATGCGCATGACCGCTCGGTATGACCCGTATAGCATTACGACCTTTAGTGTTGTCCTGCATAGCACTGTCTCCATTTCGGCGACTGTAATTAAGACGACGACTTATGATCTCGTTGTTGGTGCTGGGATTTGTGCTTACTTGCACCCAGCCAGACTTGTTTAAGAAGATTTCCTCTTTGTTGCCAAATGGTGAGTTTGATTTGCGAATAGCACCAGGTACACCATAGAACTGCTCACCAAACAGATAAGTGGGCACACTACCATCCGTTGCAGATGTGGCGCTCGCACCACTTGTGCCACCACTACCACCCATGTGGCAGAGCAATCTGCGGGCCTCCAGTTTCTCGTTAAAGTTGCGCGTGGATGCTTCTAGACTGTCGCGTCGCTTGGCAACGTATTGCTGGAGAGGGGAGATATGCGGAAGCTGTTGTTGCTGTGCTGTAATGTCAGGAACACTTAGGAGCTCAGCTTTAGCTGAATCAGGGAGTGAGTCCTTTTCTTCTTTTAGCTTTCGGTATGTCTGAGATGAAGATGTGCCGGATTTTGATTTTGATTTTGCTGCATCTGCATATTCGCTGTTTTCCAATCGTGGCTGCTGCTGGTGGTGATGCTTTGAAGGACTAGCACGCGAACGCGCGCGTCTTCGTTTCGGCGGAAGAGCTGGGAGCGGCAATGTGCTAAGATCAAGTTTATCGAGCGTCGATGATGAGTGCTCGTCGTTTTGTGATTCACGTGTCACAGAGTCACGCGTCAGGTGACTATCGTCGGAAAATGTCTCGCTTGAGTCGAGACAGGAATAGTCCTGGGACGATACAGCTATTGATACAGGCACTGCAAGCGGCTCACTGAAATTGAACCCAATAGAGAGTTACTTTAAATATTTAAACAATGTTGAATTTGTTTTTTATTATTACTTTAAATATTTAAACAATAGTGACTCCAAATTTATAATAATAAATGTGGGTATACTTATAAGATTCATTCTCTTGTGGGAAGATTTGTTATTCAGGGTCCTTGACTTCAAATTAACTTCAAGCGTGAAATCCTTAGACAAGATTTTCCCAGCCACATAATTTAAAATACAATATAAATGAATTAAATGGTATCACTGCCACTTTAATTAAATTAATAAAATCGAGGTCTAACAATATTGGAAAACCGGTTATCTAAATAAATTCAGTGATTTCATTAGCCATATTAGATATTCTCTATACCTAAATAAATATAGTGGCAATACTATATTTTTATATACAAGTATTAATACAAAGATGCATTTCGGTTTAAGCCTAACTTAGATAAAAATATTAGAACTCTATCTATGGTATCAATGTAGGCAATATACAATATATTATTATTTCCATGTGGTTGATGCCTTTTGCTCTCGTTTGTTTGGTGTTTGCCAAACCTATGATGTCTTTTTAATAAATGTATGCAACGAAGATCAAACTGTATATAGACTAAGTCAAAGAAAAAGACTTGAATACAAACTACCATTTATAGTGAACGTATAAAATAACTTACTTTTTATGAATGGTTAAAAGTTTTTGTGAAAAGCAAGGTACAAGCTATGAAATAAAAGTTATATTTCTTTTATATACGTAAATAACAACCACGCAACATATCTTAATTTGGTGTGCGCCATTTTTTTTGTACAAGAATCAAGAGTAAATGAGGTGAGCGTATGACTTGATGTCGATTTTTTTTTCCATTTTCAGAAGGTGTTTTTTTTTTTTATTATTGTATAAGCATTATCAAGTTTGTTTCTTCTTCATGGCAGAAATTCTTAAAGCATCAAGTTTCCATTTATAGATTGGACGTGTTAATATATTCCGTCCAACATTAGGCCGATAATCTAAAATACATATATGGGCGGTACATATAGCGTAAGACAAAATAATCTAAAATATTGGGAGGAATATGTGTTAAGCTCACACAGACAAAATTTGCTTGACGACGGAAGGTTTTTATGTGTGTGCCATACAGGTATTCGTCAAAATACGTGTATGTAATACGTACGTCCTGTATCCCTCTGTCTGATGGATACGAATGGGCATCACAACATGCAGTTAAGCATGAGTACAGGACTATATAAATCGATCTATAATTTTCTTACGCCCGCCTTAAGCTTATACATTATACATAACTAGCAATGTGCCAACTGCCCAAATATTCCATACCCTTTCGAGAGATATTTTGATGCTAGCGTAAAGTGTCAATATTTTATTTTAATTATGCTTTTCATTCAGATTGATTATGATTAAATAAGCTTGTTAATCGGCTAAGCTTAGAGATATGATTACAAACTTAACAAAATATTACAATATGGTTTAATTACCATTATAATAATTTGTCTAAATGCGAGCTGATGACAGGTTAGCCTGACGGAACACATATGTACATGACAAGCACATAATGTGATGGTCAACGAACGTTGCGCTCAGTGAAATGACAATAACATTGTTAGTAAATATTAATCAGTTAAGAGCATAAGTTATAATAAATTACTACTCGTTGTATACTTATGAGTAGTTGTGTAGTACGATCGCAGTTTTATGTACACCAAGAAAAATTCACTAACTAAATACAAAATTGCGCAACTGTGCGAAATAGCAAATTGCTTGTATTAAATAGGAAATTCCAGACACACACATCCGAACGCGATTTGTGACTTTCTTTGGTTGTCAATTTCTATGTGCGGTTATACAATGTATCACTATTACACATATAAACATAGTATAACATGTTTAAGAAGTCATCACGGGATCTGTGTGTAATTAATTAGAGGTAATTAAAGAGTTTATCAAAATTTGCCGAGGTGCTATATTGTCAGAATTTGGACATTTTAATATATCTTTAGCGAAGTTGCCGTACAAACCAATTAAAACGTAATATGCTACATAAAAATTCATTAAACTTTCCATTGAAAATTGCATTATATTCATATATATAGAAATAAAATTGCTTACTTACTACATGTCCGAATAAACACTCATACTCATATATATTCAGGCCCTCATATGTTGCATCCACAAAAGCAACGCGCAACAATGCAATCTATGAAACTGGTTTCACCTGTCGTCTCGAGACTTGTGTCTGGGGCTAACGTGTAGTAGGTACGAGTAAATCGATTGAATTTGCCTGTAAATTTTAACTTGCACTTTCAAGTTGAGGCCGACTCACTCAACTAGCTCACATGCACTTCCATGTGCAGCGTGTTGGTAATTTGCTGCTGCTGCGACTGCTATTGCAACTTGCCAAACGACACTGAACTAAAGCTTCAAAACTTGCCGCCATACTCAAAAGCCAACGACCAAGACCAATTTCAGTGACGGCCATAGAAAACGAGTTTTACAATACCAAAACTGATTGTAGTATGGCAATTTCAATCATTATCATTATCGACATTGTTATTATAGGAACAATCGGTAAAAAGATTTGTTGATAACAACTCATCCTTTTTGTTTCACTAATATTATAACGCGATTTACCACCAACAGTTGTTGGTTACAGTAAACTTTAGCGCGTAGTATAGGTAAATCTCAAGCATTTAAGTGCATCATGCAATTGTATATCAGCGGCACCTAATAAGCACCAATGCTGCATTAGGCACTTATTGAACGGCTTGAAACGGGCGTTCTGCAGCTCCTTGAGTGCTTAAGGTTGTCATTATGCCTGCCACTTTTCAATCAAAATGGTACACTATCAGCAAGTGACTTGTTAAAGGCAATCACTTTGACTTTCCTTGTTGCAGCTTGACATGCTTGATATGCATGCACATTTCCCTACACATTGACTTTGCAAAATTTGTATACTTAATGATTTAAGGCATTTTGTAGTCTACTTTTTTACAGTATTGTATCTATACTAAATTTCAGATACAATTGACAAATTTCCGCGTAAGCTCAGTCATATTAATTATGATTTTGGGTTGCCCATTTTGATTTTTTCACGCAACTGTACACTAACAGAAATCTATATTATATGCCAGACCCAGTTATAGAAATTAAAATCTGTATGAATCGATTCGGCTACAATGAACAGTCGAGTCACACCTGTATATACCCAGTTATATTTTTAGGTAACCTTTTCCCAAACGATTTATTGTCCGGCTAAGTACTATTTGCTTTTGTAAACCTGGATGGGGGACGGAAATACCCACATGACGAAAATAGAAAAGTGGAGTAGATGGATGAGCTCTTTGAAACTAATTCGCGATTACAATTTTTGCCACTTTAAGTTCCCAACACATGCTTTAAGTATTTTTCTTTTCTGTTCACTTTTTAGACCGTGTGAGCTGACTGCGTGGGCTGAACAAAATTTTTTACGATGAGGATTCGGTATTCGCACTCCGCATTGACATGATTTTCAAAAACATGTTCATATTAACACACGTATTCAACAAACTATTGCACTTCAATCGCTGATGTAAAGCAATCGTCCAACTGTGTTCCGTTTTATTAATCAGCCAACAATTTAAAACTTTGCATTCACTCACTACACACAAACAACACAAAAATCACATAGCACACTCTGAAGAAGCACTTGCAATAAAATTCTTATAAGTTGTACATTAAACTCTTAATTAGGAAGTGATGCTTAAAGCCTATCAAGTACCTCCGAGAAGGCGATGACTTGGGTCGCACACACAAAACAACAAGTGTTTTAGTTATGGAATATGTCTATTAAATACCTATACTTATACATATGTATAGCCCAGTATGTATATGTGTATCTATATATTTACAGATTAGCGGCAGTATGAAGTATCTCGCGGATACGCGTACCTGTGTACCAGCGGTGCGCTGTCCGTGTGTGCCGACTTGCAACTGAACTCGAGCTCCAATGTTGCTTCAATAGTTGTTGAATCGTGGTCGTTGTTACTGTTTTTGTATTTGTGGGCAACATTTGTTGCCGTGAAACTGGTCTCTTGCCCCTCCACACATGTTGCGTCAACATTTCGAGCTATTACCTCTGATGTGCATATATTATTATTGCGTTTTGTTGTGCTAGCTTCTTCGCTGTATGGTTTGACTGTTGCTTTGTTTTGCTGAATACTCTCTACTGATTCACTTTGGCAACATGTGGACAAACTCTTTTTGTTGCCAGCCTCCAACGTTAATGTTTCCTTTGTGGCTTCGCTGACTTGGTCATCATTTGTTGACTGTTGACTCGTTGTGGTCGATATCGTTGCGGCATTCACAATATTAGTCTGTATTGCGTTTTCCTCAATTTCCTTGGGCAGCTGCTTCTGCTGTTCGTCCCTATCCGCCGTTGTCAGAATCGCAGCTGCGGCTTGTATGCATATGTCGAAATTATCAAGCTCTGGTTGTACTATGCTGACATCCTGTTAAAATAAATTAATAAGATAGATAAAACCGATGATCTTCCCTATTTATATAATTTACATGAATTTATTTAATAAATTCATGTAAATTTTCTTATTTTCCACACATTATAACTTATTATCTGTATATTTATTTTAGTTTTATCTATTCATACACTAAGCCCATAAAAGATTAATAAAAGGGTACATTGCATACTTATGTACATTCATCTACATACGTTTTATAATTGGTAATGAGAGTTTAGGGTATCTGCTGGTCTAGCTCGAGAATGGAGTATTTAATGAGACAAAGTGGGGAATATATATATTATGCTTCATAAAGAAGAATCTGGCGGATTTAAATAGATTTAGGTAACATATAAGAGAAAAATTAAGAATGCCTACCTTACACGGCTGATCCATAGCAATAGCAGTTTGTAGAGCTGCAACCGCGGTGGGTAGAACACTTAAGCCGCCTGTAGAATTTTCACTGCGTGCATCGTAAAAAACATCATCATCCTCTGTTTCCGGCGCAGATTTGCGAGCACTTGTTTCTGCATTGCTTTTCACAGTCAGTTCGGCTATTGGTGCTAGAATTGTTAGTGCTGATGCAGCAGCTGTTACAGGTCCATGTATTTTTGCTGCTGCAAGCTCGGTGGTAGTTGTGGGCGTTTCGCTAGTCTCACTTTCTAAAGAGCGGGATTTTGTGTCGTCCTGGAACCCTTCCATATTAGCCTTCAACTCTTGGAGATCTGAGTAAGTTGCTGGTGAAGGTGGCGGTGGAGCGGGTATGTCCCTGCGACGTATGATAGGTACTTGGTTGCCAACGCTTGGATGAGTCTTTCCGCTACTCGAGCGATGGTGTCTTTTTCCTGAGGTACCAATTGTAGCTGCAGCTACTAACCCGCTGGAACCTGTTTCCTTTTGCTTGGACTTATGTTTATTAATTATTGGATCTACTTCCCCCGTGGTATTGCTCAGCCACTTGGGTATGGCACCAGTTGTGGAGGCTACAAGTCGATCTAACGAAGGATATTCGCGTCGCTCTGTTGGTTGTGGCTTACGCTTAGCCGATGGAAGCTTCGGGTCTTCTGGCGGCTTCTGCTGTGACTTATTTTGTAGGCTTGTACGAGGTGCAGGAGTTGGTTTTATTGCTGTTGTACCACGTCCTTTGCTGAGCGGTAATGTAGTCACAATTAGCGATGCTGTTGGCGGCTGGGAGACTGAACGATTGGGACTAAATTTTAGGTTGCTGCTGTTTCTGTGTCCTCGGCGTGTCGACTCCAGACTGTTATTTCGCTGCATTTCGGACTGATAGATACTTTGCTTAACGTCATTGACATGTTTGAAGAAGTCCATAGCGTATTTGTTCTGTTTGAGGTCCAGTTGCTGCGGCTGTTCTTCTGGCAACACTGTAGATGTCTGCTTGTAGTGACTGGGATCCGCTGAACTGCTGGAAGGCAGCGTACCTGCCGCTGTCTTACGCGGTATGCCACTGCTGCCACCACGAGCCATGGTGCCATAAAGGTCATCGAAATCGGAGCTAAAGTAGCTTGATGAGCAATCACAATTGTGACAATCATACTGACAGTTATCAGAATTTGTGCATTTGTCAGGTAATGCAATACCCATTACCCCTCCACTCATAATTCCGTCCAAGCTGCAGCGTCTGCAGTCATAACCAATGCGACAGCTTTCCGTGCTGCCAAAGTACCGTCGCTGATGGGCATTAGAGTGCGAGAAGAACATGCTTGAGCGATGTGGGTAGCGTGTGTAGCGCTGTGAATTATCGCTGCTTCGAAGAGAGAATTCACTCAGGATGGATGCTTTCGAATCGCTCTTGTACATTTGTGATTCAAATTGATCAACCAATATTTGTGAGCCACCTATGGGTCTGCTACCCGCATACATTAAGGGATGCAGGGGAGGCCCTTCTACGCCACTAACTGTATAGAAGATGTCACCCACGGCTGGTGTGGCAAACACATTCGCCTCTAGTCGGGCCATTGTGTTATATTTGTGATAGGGCAGAGAGTCGCTCGAGGAGGAAGATTTAGTATTCATGCGTTGGACGGATGCAGTTGCTGTTCCGACACCACTATTCTGGTAGCCAACTTTACAGATATAACCCTGTGGCAGATTCGGTCGTCGTGGAGTTACCTGTGCCAGCAACAGACTGGCTCCCATACCGGTATAGTGATTTGTGGATGGATGACTTGCAATGCTATTCTGTAAAGCCTTGTGGTGGTGTTCAAATCCACTATAAACGTGATGTTGTTGTTGCTCCTGTTGTTGTTGCTCCTGTTGTTGTTGCTGCTGCTGGTGGTGACGATAGTTGTGCAGCTCCTGTTCGCAAGGTGATATCGTGGCTGTGGTGGATGGTCCCGCAGATGATTGCTGGAATTGGAGAATCGGATTGTATTCACCCGTTATGGCCACGGGCGTCGTTTCAATTTTGTATACTCCCGGATTGCTTGGATTGTATGACTGAAACTCCAGAATGTGTGCAGCAGGCAGACCGCTTGATGTGGCTGCTTGCTTCCCGCTGTTATCATCCTGCTGAAGCTGGGCACTAGCCGCCGAGTCACTTTGGACTATACAATACTTGCAATTCTTTCTGCTACATTGCTGCAAGCACAATTCACAGTCCACATAGACGCCGGCATCTGGCAGGCATTCCTGTTGCTGGTGTTGGTTTTGCATTCTATCATCAGATTGCACAGCAGGAGCAAGTATTGTTACGCTACTCTTTAGCTTTGTTGTTGGATTTGGTACATCTTTAAAGAATATCTCCTCATAAATGTTCTCCTCGCTGCGTGTGTGCAACTCCTTGTCAGTGTCGTTGGCGGTTGTTGCATCACCTACATTGCGCTGCTTATCAAGCTTCTTGGAGCTCTTTAGCCCCTCCTTTAGCAGATAATAATTAAAGCTTTTGATACCAATTTCGCCTTTAAGAAGACGTCTACCAATTGGCAATTTCGCTGTAGCCTCCACGGGCAACGTGGCCACCGAATTCTGTGCCAAACTACGCAATGAGTAGATGTCCTCCTGATCGCTAGCACTTCGTCGAGATTGAGCTTCTGTTTCAAGGTATTGCTTACGATTGTGTTCTTTTCGATTTCGTATATCGCTCATGTAATTTTGTTTAACCTTATTTGGAGTCTGTTGCGGATGTGATTGTGGTGTCTTTCTACTAATATCTAGACTCAGATTTCGTTTCTGCTTGGAGCTCCGCTTTTGGTTGGATGTTTTCTTCTCGTTCTTTTCGTCAACCGCAGTAGCCAAGCTTCTCTCCAAACTGAGCACACGCCTGGGTTTGCTGCCGTCCTTAAATATCTTTGGTTGCTCATTATCCGAGCTGCTGGAATCAAATTTGTAGTCCTCGTCGAGTGCTCCGCTCTTGCTGGCTTTAATTGATTTACTTCCCGCATACTTCAGAAAGTCCTTGGTTAACTGACTCCGTTTGCCCAATGAACTACTACTGGCCACGGACTTCATTGTAGCTTCGGAACAAAGCTTGTAGTCCCCCGAAGACTTGCCCGACAAGCTGTTCCGGCGGAGGGGATTAGCCAGGTGGCTAATGTCTTCGGTGTAAGCCGGATCATCGTATATGCGATCACGTACGGTCGTCAAGCGATCCTTTGACTGTCGGCCAATTGAAAAAAGAGATATTAATAAAATTATAGTATGGTAAAAATAAACAAAATGTAAATACGGAAACTTTATTTACAAACCTACTCACCTTAACTTTAATTTTCTTGCGACTACGGTGTGGTGTAGTAACATCTGTTAATTTCAGGAGCTTTGGCCTTAAGGGGCGTTTGGATGATTTTGCTCGGTCATATGCCAAATCAAGAACGGTTTCCGTTGTCATCGTAGCGTTAACGCTTTGAAGTGAGGCTTATTACAGTTACAATTTCCTTTCGTTAATGATATATATAAAAAAGCATGTCTACTGTCTGCTAAAATGTAAAAATAAATCTCACATAGGCCTTTGTATGCAAAATATGCAAATATGCAATTTATATCTGCTTTTCTTACATTTGAAAATTTGTTTTGCATACCACTGGAGCATATAAATTCTGATTTTGACTTCCATTACAATCCAAAAATGCAACGAACCTGCCGATGCAGTACCAATCGTTCAGCTCAAAAAATGTTGAGGTAAATACTTAAAGCTTCATTTAATACGGCCTAATACAATAACCTTGATTTTTGGAAATATTTCTCCAGAGAAAACGTATTTTATTTAAAGTATTTACTACAATTGTTGACTACGACATGAACTCTATAAATTTATTTTTAAATCATTCGTAAGTTTTTAACATATCGATTTTAATCTCATCGCTTAGCATATCGCTTCTTGACCAAAGCATTCGTACTGCATTTAGTTATTGTATTCTTATTTATATTTTTGTTCAATTATTGTATCCACACTTATGTGTGAGTGCTTGTGTGAATGCTCTGAGGTCACATCGGTCCTTATAAAACGAATATGGTTAGGGTGTGGCTGTAGTTGTATTGTGTGTGTTTGCCTATTTACGTAAATTAAATGATTTAAAATGATCTGTTCCATGGCATTTTATTTATATATTATTTTGTCTCTGAAAATTTCATTTAATTTTTCTTAGCATGTTTTTATTTTTAAAGCAAATTTTTTGAGCTGGTTAAAGAAACAATAGACGGCAAGAAAACTGAATTTGTATAATGTTATATTGTGTTGGAAGTAGAGTCATATAAATTGGCAGCATATTGCGCATTACTAAATTTTAATCACAAAGGGCCCTCCATTTTAAATATTTTTGTGTTTTCAGATAAGTAAGGGTACACACGATACACACGCAAAAAAAATTATTGTGACATTTTGTTTTTTCTGGCTGGCAATAAATATTGGGAAATAATTTCAGTATACACCAGCAAAACTGCAAACCGCAAACCAAATGGCAACGGATTTATTATGTGCCAATTTCTTGTTTCATTATTTTTATATTTTATGACACATACATCTCTCTTTTATACCAAGATATATCTTGTTTATTCTCAATGGCATTCCTCTTTAAAAAACGAGATTTTTTTTTTTTTTTTTGCCACAAATGTGCGACGATACACACACACGCTACGTCCGTTCTTTCAAAACTGAACATCATTTGCTTTGCGGCGTTACCAAAGCTTTTTGCCCTATACTGAATTCCACAAAGAAGAGAAGAAATTCGAAAACTAAATAATACGTGTTTGCTCCGTTTTGCAACCCGATAGAAAGCTTTTGACACTCCATCCTATACCCAATGTATCTATCAACAAGGAGGCTGACAGATTCTGTGCACTGTGCTAGATTCCTACAGCCATTTCTTTGACTTTTGCATAGTGAAAGTGAGGCAACTTCTCGGCAACTCGCGTACTCATCTACAGTTACTCGGCGCATGCGTTGGATATGCTTTCTTTTGACATTTCCATTCGCATTTCTGAATGCACTTACCACTTCGAACAAAACTGCAATGCGTAACGCAACTTGAACAGCAGATGTCCCGGCTCCTTATATTAACTGGGATCATTTTAAACTATGCTGACGATAATATACACATCGACCAGAAAACAAAATATAATAAATGTAATCATTGGCAATCAAAGTAAATTAATCAGTCTATGTATCCAAATAAGCAACAGTGTGTAACTACAGTATCCTGTTAGACGCGTTGGAATGTTCGTAAAAGGCAATGTTGCAAATATCCTCAAAAATCACTTCCCCTATTCAAAACTGCGCATGCCAAGTAGAAACTGTTGTTGGTGACTGTTGTAAAGCATTAATTTGTTTTAGCACGTGTTCAGTAACACACACTAAAATACACAATACACAGTAAAAGTTGTAGCCGGCAACATGTTGCTGAGTTTGCGTGGGCGAAGCTAAAGTAGCCACGTGTGCAAACTGAATGTGGTTATGAGTGGAGATTTAATATGCTTTGCATATTAGCATCTTATCAATTTATATATGCTTTTATGCATATATCTTCTTATATGTATATTTTATGTAAACATAAGAAGGTATACAATAGCAAATAGCATCCCGCTTTGATTTTTTACTGATTATGTCTTTTATACAGCTGAAGTTTAGCTACTTTGAAAGAATGCTTGGGGCAATTGTTAGTTTTGTTGTTTTTTTTTATTGTATTTTTGGGTATTTTACATGTTGCTTGGTCTCCAAATATTCGAATTGTTTTTAAACGCAAAATGAAATATCAATGAATTGTCTTTTTTCTAACATCATGTGCTTTTAACTCAATTTAAGGGCCTTAAGGGAGCAGTTTGCGATATGTGTTTTTTTACCCTGAGTAAAGGATATCTTAAGCAAAGCACTCATACATGTTTGTTTTGTTTTCATTGCCGCATTCATAAAAGCAACGCAGACCAATAACGGCTTATGAGGTCAATTCAGGGAAGGGAAAATGATGAAATTTATGCCGAAACTGGGTCTGTATAAAAAAATGGAATATAAGGATCGATCACTTTGACTTCACATACATCACTGCTCATAATGGCAGTTTAAAAAATATTTAAATAATACTTGAGCATATCAGAGCTTGTGCATATCATCACAACATTTTACTGCTAATTAAGCATTAATTTAAAAGTTTAGCTTTGCCATTTTAACAATTTTTTAATTGTTTCGTATAGTTTCGTGTCAAATTATTCGGGTTGAAATTTAAGTCATTTTATAATTTTCGGCCTAGAAATATTTTATATAAGTTGAACATTAAAATTTATTGAATTTGAGAATTAATTCTCCGACTTTAGCTTTGGAAGCTCTAGGGGAAAAAGTAACGATTGGTTTAAGTTTACCTCCTAACTTTGCCGGATGTTTTTTTTTAAAGATGGAACACTGCTACTTTATCCTAGCGATCACAATCTTGGTGCTGCTTATATTTTATGCATGCAAATGTCATTTTAAGTGCAATAGGCGAGGTCGGCAGATCGTAAACATTAAGAAGCTGCAGTTGGATATTAGAAAAATGCTTAAAAGGGAACAGCTATCGATCGATTTGGTAAATGATATTCTTCATGAACGCATGATACAAATTCAGCCAAGCAGTGTTCAGGAAATATCTGAATTAACGGATCTACTTAGCCTGCTGAAGGACATCAACACACAATTGAAAAAATTGGAGTATTCTATTTTATTAGATTGCAACTGAATACATTGTTCCTGGCTATAAAAGTAAATTAACAGATGACAGAATTAAGAATCCCGGCTCGGCTGAATATACGACGATCTCAAAGTATTTGGAGCAATGCATTAAGAAAAAATCCATACCGGGACGTTTATTAAAGCGCCAACCCGTTTACACCCAGTCAGGATGAATTATTAGGTAATTATTACGTATGGTGCTTGTAGTGGATCTGGTAATAAATCCTGGTTCGAAGGTTCCTGAATAAACCGTTGGAAACAAATTAGCAATTTAAGTGTACACGCTATAAGTTGCTGTACCAGTGGCAAAGTTCTGTAATCGTCCTTAACTTCATTTCCGTGTTCATCGACTGCCGGTTGCCAAAAAAAATAAATATCCCAAAATGTGAAGATCACACCACCTATACTACAGACGTCAAAACCTATTTTCATAAGCGTCCAGGCACGTTCCTTGTCCTTTAATTCTCCTCCCGTTTACGAAGAGTTTGGACAGTATCTGCGTCAATTTTTTGTCACATTTGGAGCTGCAACGACGTATTAAATATAATAAATGCGGTCTTTCGACAAATCTGTGTAATAAAGATTGTAAGAAGGTATGTCTACCCTATTTCTTGTACACTTCATTTGTGGGTTGGTCTGGAAAATGTTACTGCTGATAATGCTGTATAAGACTCCTTATGCGACCGTTTGAGAAGTACACAAAAGCTTTTGACGAATGCCTGAGCCCCCATCCGCCCAAATGCGATTTTCTTTCTTCTGCCGAATAAAGTGAAACAATTACAACGATTTTGCAATATACGAAAAGGTCACTGAAAAATGTGATATTTAGGATAAATAAATGTTTAATTTGGTTATTTCATTTGAATTGTCTGTAATCGGCTGAAAATAAATGATTGGTTGCTATGAGTGATTGAATGAAGTCTCACATTCTTAAAAAAAAACATATTGAGTTTAACGGAAAAAACCATTGATTTATTTTGAGCTGTCAATAGGTTGCACTATTCGTTCATAAAATATGGCGGCGGTAAAATGCTAGCAGACAAAATTCACTGCTAACGTTGCCCACTTCGAAAAATGTGCTGCCGGACCGTCAAACCATGATGCCACTAGTGAGCGAGCAAAATAAAAGAAGAAGAAGTAATGAAAACACGAACTTACTATGTAAAGTTGCTTTTATTACAAAATATTTTAAGCTTAAGTTGCCAACTATTTTGACATTCGCCTGCTTCATACAAAAATAAAAGAAGACTCACACAATGGCACCGTCTTATAAAGAAACCAGTGGATGAGGTAATGGTGTCGTTATGCATATTAAATATCGAACTATTTAACCAGTTAAATTTTTCCGGCAAATATATGCAGGACTTGATGCGCTTTCTTCGAGATTCTGTGCGAGGCCAATTAAAATCAAGAATTGGAGTACATAACACTTGATGCGTGATGAAAAATGCCCACAGCAGAGACGGAAACTAAATTTGTGGATTCTATAAGTGTCGAGTAAAAGAACCAATCGTTTGGATGTCCGTGAAGAGGTTTAAGATTCTGATAGTCAGTAGCAGCATTGATCCGAGAAAATTCATTGTTGGCTCATATATCCAAGGGAAGACCGCCATTAGAATAAAACTTACAGTTTATTTAATTTAAATGTTTTGCTTTTTAAACCATTTTCAAATTTATTGGTACTTAGGAATTTGACTGCATTCTTGAATCATATGCAAACGACATACAAATCAAATGCACAATTTTATAAAGTTTGACATGAAATAAAAGTGTTTAAAACTGTTTATAAAAATATATATAAAACTAAATATTACTATGCATGCTTTGTGCGAACCGGCCTTATTAATCAACAATTTGAAAAATGAATGCTACAAATGCTTTTGCTGTTACTAAATACTTTGTTGATTTGCATCTCCGCCCGTTTTACAATACTAAGCTTGTGATATAGGACGTGTTCCTGCAAGTGTAATTGATGCATATTTTATTGACTCACAGTAAGCTATATCGGATATTACCTTTCTCCTTGTGTTTACGCATTTTGGTTGCTCGAACGTCGTCTGGTATAAATTTTTGTACAGTACCAGGATTGCACTTTTTGTTAATTATGCGCGTGAGATTGCAAGATATTTGTTGACTACCGTCTTCGGATGGCTTTAATTTATCCTCACGAGTCATCTGTCCAGCATTGCATTCAGACCAGGAGCCTTTCTCATATCGGCAAGCTAATAAAATAACGTTATTGGAAGGAGTGATATAAATATTAACACGGATAAACTAAAGTTTTAAAAGTGGTTTTTACTCACATTTCTTGCACTTCTTGTGTATTGTCCGAGTAGGCAAACAGTGTGTATCGCCTTTTTTTAGATTTAGAGTTCGACTGCGCATATTGGTCGTGGCATCACACTCGGTCCATGAACTCTTCGCATAACGACAGGTCAATGCTGTGTATCATATATATTATTTATTAAAAATCTTATTTGAAATATTTATAGTTGATTGAACCTTTTTTGTACTAATTCGCCATACCATTATGTGTATGAAAGCCATAAGTGTAAAAATCCTATGTATTTGACTCTATATATCTGACTTAATAAATCCAGCCAAAAATAAATGTGACCTTACCAATTTCCTCACCTGGTGTCTTTAGTTCCCTTTAATATAACTTGCCTTTTTCTGATGGTTTTGAGTTAGCTCCAGATTTCCTACCAGCACGATGCTGATGCTCGTGCTGCTGAGGCTTCAGCCTTTGGCGCTGCTGCTTGACATTGCTGTGCGAACCCTGCCGTTGTTGCTCCCCACCAGTGGATACATATGATTTTTGTGTGGCCGGATTGTTAACGCCTACATGCAGCATCTTATTATGAGATTTGTTTGATTTCTTGTTATTATTTTTAGCACGCTTATTTCCGCCGCTGACGTCGCCAACTGCGGCTGTGGCTGGAGCTGTAGCAATCTCCTCCGGTAAAGCTTCACGTGCTGGACGTACTAGCACATTACCGGAGTGTGTTTCCATTACCAAATGTGCACCACTAGCGAGTTCTGTCAAAGCCAAGGGATAGGCTTTGCCACTGCGGCGATGACCGTGGCCTTGTATTAACGTTATCATCAGCGTCAATTTAACAAGCATGAGAATCGTCCACACGGGCGCGGATGTCAAACAACCCATTTTAGCTTATCCGCCAGGTGATGGGTTCCTTTACTAATCTGAAACTAAAATGACAATAGAAATAATGAGTTCACGGAAAAACGCTATCTACTATAACATCTAAATATCCAAACAATTTTTAAAAATGTCAATTCGCTGTAAAGCTGAAAAATTATAAATAATTCTGGTAAGCAAATAACCCTGTACGTTCAAACTTTGATGTTGATGCTGCTCAACAATTTATGGATAAACTTAACAGGTTCGAAAATGACTTACTGAATGCGTTAGACGATTCATAATAAAAACTGTTGGGGTTATCTATTCAGATCCACAAATTTTGAGCTCACACTAGTGGTAATTTTTATATGATATTATATTCAGAATGAAATTGTTTATGTATTAAATAAACAAATTTTAAAGATACCTATTTGATGAATTATCTGTAAGAAAATCCCTAACCATAAGCACTATTTCTTTGCCCCTTTTTAATTGCAAGCAAAATGTTGCTGTATGTTCGCAAACGGAATAAATGTTGCGGGATACGCTTAACGTCGTGCACCACATAAATTTGTCATTTCCATTGTAAGGCTTTTGGCAGCCAGTCCAACATAATGCATAAAGTCCGACTAGTCAAGGAGGGCGAAGGTTTGCTAACACAACTATTTTTATGGTTTGATTGGTTTTTGCATGGATTCTGTTTGACCCGGCAAATATCTTGGCTGAGGTCCAGACTTAAGCTTATGCCTTTTGCCAATTTATACGGCAGCTATGCAAATATGCATGGCACCTCTTATCAAATATGCTTTTCTCCTGCCTTTATTGTGCAAACTAAATTTACATAAAGTTCTGTCAATGCGTTTGTACATAGGTGGTAGAAATAGCAGTTTCACTCACATTTAATTGGATTTTTAATTGCCAGGGGCTAGGTTTTCTGCTAATTTAAGTGCAAGTCCCGTCTATTGGTATACGGTTGCTGTTTTTGGTTGAAAACTTTTTTACCCAAAACAACTGAAAATTTAAAAATAAAAAGAGTCTGCGACTCGGTCGTGCAGATAAGAGCAATTTTAAATAATTAAATTCAAAGTTTTTATGTCACCAATTAAAAATAAAAAAATCAGCCATTTTAAGACGTACTTGCTATCCATTTGTGAAACTATAGTCTAAATTGGAATTGCAATTAATTGGAAATATATGTAAAAATTAAGCCTTCCCAAAGGGATTCCGGGAATTATTAAAAACATTCTGCGGCTACAACTTTTTCAAGACCTGTCTTCTATATGTTTTCTATATTTTAAGTTGAGAACGAGGTACTGACTATATTTGAAACTAATTATATTTTTAATTTCATATTATACTGAGATATAGAAACACAATTATGAATTAATTTATGTGTATGCCTAAATTATTGTAATGCTCAATAATCTTCACATCTGCAGGTATACATTAAAAATAAGGGTCTGCAACAGCGAGATCCATTTAATATCTAGGAAATGTGGTATCTGGAAGTTTCGTGCCGTACGTTGCACATCTGGTGAACACATGAAGCGTACACGATTTTTCTTTCTTTTTCTTTCTTTCTGAAGCAATAAGTGAAATAATTTCTAGATAAGTTGACCGATATAATTGTAAAAATATGTATATGTATATATTTTTATGTAAGGAATGTGAATTATGAAATACAAATGTTGGCAGCTGAAAGTGCAATTTAAAGCAATGCTATGCAGCTATGTTTATCAAGTTTTCAGACATATGAATTTTAAAAGAGCAATTGTGATCTGAGTTTATTCGCACAATTTAAGTATGCTGATTCACTTAAATAATGGTAATTGTATCATATTAAAGGCAAACAAAGGGCAAAAGTGAAGAAAAATACAAAGCAGATACATACATACTTATGTCCATTTAACAAACTCAGTGTGATTTTAAGGAGTTCTCAAGAGTTGTACTAATGTTAATCTAAATAAATAAGTTATGAGTGTAGCTTGCTTAGCATGTTTAAGTACACATTTTAGAATTTAAGTTAGGCGTGTCTTAAATTTAAACATTAGGAGCAAGTATATATTATCCAAATACAACCAAATATTTTTCTAATTTAATTTACACTCCAACATATATTGTATTATTTCAGAAATATACATTTCACATAGCTGTATGCTGAGAAGCATGGCTTGAGTTCTATCTCTCTATACGAGGCCATATTTTATAGTTCTATTGTTTACTCGGCCGTCAAATGTTTTTTTTTTTTTGGCGAAACTATTTGCTGCCACAGAACAATTGAAAATTCACAGGGGATAGAAACCACCGCTTGTGTTTTGGCAATATCCTGGTCAGTATGCACATTGTACAAACCTATGTACATTGTTTAGCTACAATAGATATTGCTGTATATTTAGTGCCTTTTTCTTGCGACAATAGCTCTACGTATTGAGCCTCTTTATAGTATGTCCTGACCCATTCATGTAACCAATTGGTTTTTCCCTTGCGCGGGCACTTTATTTTCCTTTTAGCTAACGAAACGCATGGTAGCATACCAAATAAGTAAAAGGTTGTACTTTAACACTCCGACTTCCCAATACTCCTTTTTCCAATTCCAACTCAAAATAAGTGTATAAATTAATTGATTATTAGAACGAATTCCAATTAAATTTTATTTTAAGTCACAGGCTGCACCAACGAGTCGGTGTTTCGCTATATGCATAAGATTAAAACATTTTATGTATTTTCAATGCAGAGGTTTTGCATCGTCAGTAGCGATAGCAGTGCCGAAACAATTTTCTCACTCTTCCATTTTGTCAAGCTTTGCTCTTCTCAAATGTTATTAAATTTGGATTTCGTAAGTATGAAAACCCATAGCTTTGAGATAATATACCGTGAAGATGCGTTTTATCCTAATAGCCGTAGAATCTTTGATAATTGAGGTAAAAGTTTTTTAATATGTTTTGCTGCGCACGCACTACAAATGGTAACACAAATAAATACACGAGAGTCTTACTCAAAATGGTCTTTTTAAACAGTTATTGCACTCTGGTAATCCCTTAATGCTACGATTAAAATCTCAATTGGTAAAATTTTTAAAAAAAATTTGTGCTGCCGCTGCCGATCGACACTTTCCAGGGCTCAGCGGGAACTGAGTGGAGCTGGCAAATGTGACACAGCCAGCAGCAAGCAACTCTTGAAATACAAGAGGCAACAAAATTACTCAGCTTGCTGCACACTCAATACACTGAGCGAAACGTAATTTGAGTTATAGCAGACTAATTCATATTCATTCTCATTGGTGTCACTTGGTATTGTATATGTACATACATATATGACATTTATTCTTATCAATAAAATTTCATTTCATATTTTTGTTGTTATTGTGGTGCAATGTCCCAACAGCATGTAGCAGCTTCGCCTTTCTCATATGATTGATGATAGGAAGTAAGTGCATGTAATTCTAGATAAGACGGAGCAACAAGAATTTAAAATATTAAGATTATTTATATTAAAACTTTATTTACATTATTTTAAGGCGCCATTAATTTGTGCATCCTATATGCATAACATAATGCGCAAAATAGCTTTGAGCATTAATAAATTTTTTGATAAATACTTTTGGATAAAACATATTATATAACTTTTAGTACAACATCCAAGAAAGTTAACAAGTTAAGTCGAAATTGTGTAATAACAATCTGAGTACTGCTCAAGCAACTAGATCCAGATCAACAACAATTTTACTTTTGGACATAAGTATATACACACATTATTTGTATTTGAGTATGAGTGCTACTCTCAATTCCATGAGACAAGAAACAAGTTTTGAGTGAGATTGTGGCTTGAGTGGGTCAGAATCAAGTCAACTTCAACATTGCCGGCAGAGTGCACAGGGAACATTGTTTTGGTATATAAAAAAAAAATCTGGCGGGCAGGCGAAAAACAGACAGTCAGGTCTGCAACCAGGCAAGGCAAGTAAAATCAAAATAAAAAAAAAATAGACATAATATTGTTGATGTGGCATATGTATGAATGAACATGTACACATATGTGAATGCTCTGCTTCTATATGCATATGTATATTGTACGATATTTATTTTTTTTTGGCTATACGGTTTCATTTAAAATCATATGTCTGTATGTCTGTATGTCTGGAACTTTTCTTTTTTTGTTTCTTTGTTTATTTTTCTATATCTTCCTTCAATATGTATTCCATATAATCATTCTTATGTCGTATGCATGTAAATAAGCACAATTGTGTCTAACCAGTCGCTTGAGCCACAAGCCTGTAGGTTCTTATACATTCCACAATATTGTTTGTATATGTGCAGAGTTCGCGTTTCCCCAGCAAAGACAGTAAACAACTTAGATTTGACTTTAAATACAATTTTTGAGTATTCTGAATTTGCTGCGCATGGGCTTCACATACCACTTTTTATCACATACCAACTAAACGACTCTCTTAGTCTGAACGCTCTTTTATGGTAACTGCACTCTCTACGCTTGCGTTCTCTCTCTCTGCATCTGTTGTATCATCGGCGCTTTGCTCATCTGTCGGGAAATTATATCTCAAATTTTATTTTTGTGTTGCTATGTGCCAATGTACGCTTCTCTGAATCCAGTACTACCCGCAATGATTTTCATAAGGATTTTTAGTCTTGTAGTTATTGGAAGATTTGATTGAATGCAATTTTTATTAAAAGATACTTATGGGACTAGGAAAACAACCTACTACATGATTTTTCTGTAATCAGACCCTTAGCTTCTGCAAGGGAGTTCAGTTTGAATTAATTTTCGATAATATCATTTAGTAATGAGATAACACATACTGGAAATGCATCGTCTTGTCCGGTGTCGCCATTGTTCATGATGTTGCTGAAATGCGAAAAATATCTCGGTGGCATCAGCCAGCATAAAAAATACGCGTAGCTCCATAACCATGGAAATAATATTAAAGATGACGAGGCAATCGAAGCGGCACATAAATTTCGCAGATTCACAATCATATTCATGCATACACAACTTGACACGATACGCAGAGTGGGCTAGTTATATATATAAATATGTACATTTATATAAATGTCGATATATTTTCTTCGTGTTTACAGAGTACTGATTACTTACACTTTATTCAAATTGTTCCCAGTGTGAATTTGCAGCAACACTGTTTGTTAACCAGTTTCAGTCCCTGTCCCCAGTTTCAGCAGCAAGAAATGTCAAGTATTAAATTCCTAGTTCCTCAAATTACTTTGTATACTTGCATGCATACTTTAACTTTTTTACTTATGTATTTCACACACATAAATCTATTCCTTCGACAATTGTCTGCACAAGCTGACAAAAAGCATATTCGTACACTTTTCAATGACAAACGATAAAAGCGTCAACTCTTCGTTATGCTTTTTCTGTAAAGGCTTTTCTGCAAAATAACATTTTATGTTAATAATGCTAATATTTGATTTAATATACATAAGAATATCAAATGCTTAATTTGGCATATATGGTAAGTTATATTATATTATTTTGTAATTAGCATAGTGCGCTTTACATCGCACTAATATTTTAAAAGAACTTCTTTCAAGAATTTTGTTTTTCGTGGTAAAAGTTATGTCAGCTGAGGTGTTCTGAAAAACAGCAGGTTTTCAAAGAAAAACATCTTAGTTAGTTTTAGTTTTAGTTTTTATTTAAATGTCCATGTCAATTTTTTATTCATAGTATTTTTATGTAAGTTCTGTTACTTTTATTATTTTTATTTTACTTTTCTTTGTTATTCTTATTTTATGTATGTAAATATGTATGTATGCAAATGAATATATCGCTTGTGTATAATTTCTGATTTATTTGTGTTTTTTTTACTTTGAGTTCTATTGGTTTCCTGATAAAATACAAATAATTTCAGTTAAACGCGTTTGACATCAAATATTCTGTAAATTTGTTTTTCACCACTTCAAATGCATCGTATGTATGTAGATACATTTTTACAGTAGCCATACATGTACATACATATGTATGTACTCACACATGTAAGATCCAAGGGATCATTCAGTTTATGTTTGTATAATAATATTTATGATTGAATATTTGTTAAGTACATTTAGTCATAAACAACTTTTAAGAAATTTCATTTGGGGTTTATTTAAAATGTATTATAATTAATTTTTTTTTAGTTATATTATTATTATTATTAGTTATATTATTTTTATTATTATTATTATTATCTTCATATTTATTATTATTATCAGCTACAACTGATAAAGTATTTGCAGAAAAGATTTTTACGTTGTGTACAAAATTTCACATACGAATAACTATGCTAGTCTTTTCACTGTATTTAAATTTTGTTGTTGTTCTAATGACCGCGAGTGCCTGTAATCTTTTGGGATGTTTGATTTTAAGAAGAATAATAATTACCATTAATCATATCAAGTTTAGTTAATAGTTAATAGGGTATTACTTTTTTAAATTACCAATTGTTTTTCACATAGTGTCTAGACATTGTCACTGTATTTGCCGATCGGTCATCGTCTTTTTATTACGTCGCAATACTATTGTATCACTTTTTACAATATTTACACTAAGTGTTTTCTTTAAATGTTGTATTTATTGTATCTCTATTTTTTTTATTATTTATTACTTATGACAATTATATTTTTCACTGCTTGTTCGTCTATTCTCAGTTTATATTGAGATCAAATACAGAAGCTGATATTTTTAGACGAACATTTTACATTATTTCGAATAACTTTAGTTTAATAAAGAGGGTTTTTCTTCACGTTTATGTAAAGTTATTTTTATAATTACTTGGCTAATGCATTATGAAAATTGTAAGACAGTTCTCCGTGGTATCGAGATTCATATCTGCCGGATCAGTCAAACTAGTTTTATGAATTTGGAGAATCCTGGTATTTATATTTGTAGATAAACTAAATTTTTGGTATGGCTCTACATATTATTTATAAAAATTCTGCATACAATTGGTTTATTTAAAGGTTTTAATTTCTCCGTTGTTTCAAACCAAAACTACAATTTTGTAATAAATGTATTCAAATGGAACTTTGCGATTATACATTATAAGGGTTTATTTGTTACTTTGTTATTTTGATTTCTTATATTTTTTTTTGGAAAACGAGTATCATGAATAGAAACTAACGTGTGAATTAAAAATTAATAAGATTCCAGACAGATTACTTAAACACGTCCTTTGCGAGCAGCTATGAAGAAATTAAAAAAAAAAATAGTTCAGATATATTATTCTAGTTGGCCATCAATAACAATATTTGTAATAATTAATCAGTTTTTAAGATTATTTTAATACTTAAGTCGCCCACCTTTGTCCTTATTTTTACGCTGCTCCTTGGCACTCTTATCCTTGGACTTGCCTGGCTTGCAGTTCTTCTTAATTATACGAGTAGCTTCGCATGAAGGATCGCTGGTCGCCTTTAATTTATCAGCTCTGGTCATTTGTCCTGTGGTGCATTCAGACCAAGAACCTTTCTCATATCGGCAGGCTGCAATTCATTATGAAAAATAGGCAGCATTTTTTAATTATTGTTTTATTTTGTATACCCTGAACGCACTAAAAATTGCCTTAATAGAAATATCGGTTTTGTTCAAATGTAAGAAAAAAGTAGCTGCAAACCCAAAACCCACAGCCACATATGTATTGTTAATCAGGATCAACAGCCGAATCGATGTAGTCGTATTGGCTTGCTTGTCTGTCTGCATTTATTTGTACGAATATAAGGTGCAGAGACTTCAAATTTTATATGAAAGTTTTCGTATATGCCTCGCATGTCAAGACTGTATAATTTTTCAAGAGCTCTACCCCTTTTATTAAAAACGTGTCTTAAGTGTATTTTCTGCACCGTATGTATGCCTGCATATGTATGTATATAAACCTTTTTGTATATACGCCCTTTTTGGCACCTGGTTATTTAAGTTCAGTTCAGAATAGAGATATACAGTGCCTTATTTATTTTACCCGTCAGTACCGGTTCCAGTCTTAAGCAATTATAGGAATTAAACACTTCCTGACATTTAAGTGTGCAAAAATTAAAAAAAAAAAAAAAGAAATAAAATAAAAACTTACAAAATAAATTTAAGATCTGGGTTTCGGATATCTCATCGTTGAGCTCACCAAACTCTATCATTCTTTCTTGATGTGTTTATAAGTTTGTTTAATTAACAATTATAATTATTACCCTTTTTGCATTTTTTCTGAATAGTGCGCGTTTGATCACAGGCCGGATCGCCCTTTTTCAATGTCAATGTTCGAGAACGTGTATTAGTCTTAGTATCGCATTCAGTCCATGGGTTTTTGCCATAACGACATGAAAGACCTGTACAAAATTTAAGGTTAATGATCATTAGAAAATTGTTTTATTTATTCTGTACATAGTTTTAAACGTTTTTGAAAATATTATGCAGAAAAAATCTAAACTCACCGTCGCTCTTTGTCCCGCGCTCATTGCGTATTAAGACCTCGTGATCATCTTCCTCCCAAACCTCACCCTGTATAGCTGTTGTTGGTTGTGTCAACTCGGCTACGGGCAGGGCTA
The DNA here is from genome assembly GCA_035042405.1 of Drosophila demipolita. Lineage (NCBI taxonomy): Eukaryota > Metazoa > Arthropoda > Insecta > Diptera > Drosophilidae > Drosophila > Drosophila demipolita. The sequence goes on along the minus strand of JAWNLI010000059.1, from coordinate 6,408,676 downwards.
GTGGAGTTTCCTGCCCTTCTGTAGTACACCAAGCTAAATTAGACACCAAAGCTGACCATGTAAAGATAGTTGCTACCAAAAGCATTTTGCAATTATGTCTCATTGTGGAACTGTGCTGATTGCCTGAAATTTTTAAACATTATTTTAAGTCGGTTATTATTGCATTATGTTCCTGTAACGTACTATTTAAATTAATTAATTTAATTCTTTAATCATTTCAAGGAAAAGTGGTTATCCTACTTTTCGTAAAGGCTTGACGAGTTAACATCAGTGTTAATTTACGTAAATGTGTGTGTATGCCCGAATCCAATTTGAACAAACTTTTTTTTTTATTTTTGACCGAACGAATAATATGTGGGGTATAGTCATAATGAATTTATTATTACGTTTTATCTCTACATTTTTGAATTAATAATTTATCTATGAAGCATCGATAATAATTAATAAAAGCTAAGATTTTAGCTGCGTAGAAATCAGATTACTAATTCAACTATAAAATAATAATTTACTTAAATTTGTGATAGCGACTCTTAGCTGTTCAGCTTTTAATGCCTTGGTAAGCCATAGTGTTTGTCATTAATCTATGGTAACTTGTTCATACAGAGGCATAAGGAATAATAAGAATAGGGCGTCAAAAGATTAAATATTAAAACCTTTTCACCAACAACTTTTATTTGTATGTATGAATACACACCTCGCTATTACCTGACAAAGTGTTCTGCCACGAGACTATTTAATTTAAAATAAATTACTTGACGCTTACCCTCAACAAGCGAAGTCGATAAAACGTTCTTATGACTGCTCAACTATGTATATAGTGACGCAATATGTTGCTCTCTATTGGTTAATCCAGACAATGGCACAAAAATTGTTAAAAACCACGAACAACGATAATAAATTTGAACAGCTCTTCTTTTTAAAAAAAATTTTTACGTAAAGACGCTTTTTCTCAACCTTTAAAAGTACTAACTACGTAGCACTAAATGGAAACAAGAATCTTGAACTAACCGTTATACACACAAAAATTGCTCCTCCACTCACACCAGGAAAGTCAATTGGCTCAGGCTATGATTATAACTGAGGCTGAGCACAGTATAAGAAATTCTACTGCAAAATTTTTCTGAACTGCTTGCGTTGCGCGACTCTTTGAAACTGAATACCAATATATGCAAAAAGCTGCAAAAAAGCCCTGAATAGTATCCTGTAGGATATTATGCTCTCGTCGATGGGCCACTCTCTTTATCTCTATTTCCTATATTTCTCTTTCTTTCTTTCTTTCTTTCTATACCTCTATCTCCATCCCTCTCTCCTTATATATCTTTCTCTCTCTCTCTCTCTCTCTTTTCCTCTCTTATAACATAATTTTTGTTATGTGTACTCAGAGAAAACGCACCCAGGGTTTTTATTATAAAAAAAACTGCGCATGTTCCAAAAATAAACACAAATAAACGTTGCAGCTATTTTATGCTTCCTGTTTTGAGCTGCAGGCATTGTTGCAACTCAACTTTATAAACATTTTTCAAACGTACAGAAAACCAATATATTAAAATTCGTAGAGAAATTTATATGACAGCATATAAATATATATTATATAACTCCGATCTTTAAGGGTATGTAATCTTTGGCATGACAAAGGATATATCTTGTTTTAGTATGTATGTATATGAATATTAAGGTATATAATTTTTTTAAATAGTCCCTAAAATTGGGCTCACTTTCAACTACGGTATCTGTTAGGTATCTGTTTCCTTAAATGTTTTGAAAGCAACACAGCACAGCTTCAGTTGGCAACTGAAGCAGACCAAGTTTCTATGAACAACAGCTGTCATAAAATTTAATAATGCAAATGTAATTAAGTCATATGTCCTGTCTAACCAGAGGTCACAATTCACAACGAACAAATGGGGTGGTCAAGAGCAGAATTGTGTTTAACGCGCAGAATTACTGCATTACACTTCTGTAAAAAGAGTCGGACTAAATCGTATCTTTCATGAGTATTGTGTTAGTGGAGGTAATAGTTTTGTGCAATGATATCCTGTTCCAAAAACGCTGCAGATATTAATTTTTTATTAATAAGTTGCATCGCCAAAACAGCATGCTAGTTAGTTAGTTGTAACGAGTAATCTACTAAATATTTAACATGTCAATTTATAATTAATGTTTACGGGTTCACGATAAGTGTTTTATTATTAAAAATAACCACTTATAACGATAATCAATATGATAATGATGAAAGAACGAAAGTCGAAGTTGAGAGAAAAAAGATGTGTTAATCATTTAATATTTATTAAATAATAACTAAGCCAATAGAATAAAGCTAAAGCCAATGACACGCAAATAAATATGTTAAAAAAGTAACTGCACACTTTAACCAGTCTAAAACCATTAAATGCTACACCCACAAAATTGAGTTGCATATACAGCCGTAAACCCTAGGCAAATGCTGCAACCCAGTGGCCATTGCTGCATTTGGCTGTGGCTAACTGATGCAGTCAAGCAAAAGATCACGTGCCTGGAATTCATTTGTAATTTAATGCCTACGAGGACAGCATGTGCGCTTCTCCTAATTGTACGAGTACAACAGTGCACATCACTGCACATTTGGGGCAAAAGTCCAAATAGGGCTTCACTCATTTCCAGTAACTCAAGTTTTACAGCTTTTCCAAAGTGTTTTAATTTAGTCAATTGAACAACCTTCAATAAAATAATAATCAACTATCAAGGAGTCGAATCTAAAATACCCTAGAACCGTCAGATAGCGATCTGTAATCGCTGAGAAATCAGCTAAATGACATATAAAGATAATTTACAAGCTAACCCAGACTTTTTGACTTACAAAAATTAGAACTGGATTGCGCGATGATCATTGCGAGCGTGACAATCATATAAATACAATACTTATGTATGCATAGTATAAAATGGATAAATTTATTTATATAAGAGTGCAAATATGAACGCAAGATGAATCCTATTAGTATAATTTAAAACGTTTATGCTTACTTCTTGTCCTTTTTTAGATTTTTTGCACAAGTGTTTGTTGCCAATATAACACATATGATTTGCATGCTCTACGCCGACCCATTTAATTCCCCCTGTTGCATCCACCCTTTTCACACTGCCACAAAAAACAGTCGATATCTCTGCGCGATTCAGCAAATTTCCAATAATAACAAGAAAAAATATTTTCGCATCAAGTTCTCAACCCGGAGATATCCACTACCTTTATTTAAATAGCTTTATAAATACAATATATGTACATACATATATGCATTTATGGCTTCAATCACTTGAGGGCAGCGCCAGCTCTATAATATGCCCCTGTTCCTTAACTCATTAAATATAAAATACTAGTTAGTTGAATGGCTGTTGTGGCCATCTGGTTTTCTTTAAAAATACCAATGTCAAGAATTACGTTTCCAAAAAATTAGGGTTTTCCTGGTAAAGGCAATTTTCTGCCTTGTTTGCGAATTATACGGGTACAGGGTATAAGAAAAACTGCTACTCTAATGCACATCCATAGCGAATACATCGATATGAAGGGCAAGCAGAATGGGAATATGGTTGCAATGAGTATGCCAACATTGTTAATCGTACTCGGTGTGAGTTGCTTTTATTTTTTTGTGCTTATGCGATTGCTCTTGTTGTTTTGGTTATTATTGTTTCGTGCCAGAGCTTGCAGCAATATTGCAATATTACTGACTGAAAGGTTCAACCACAGGCAGATTATTGCCTATTAATTATGCATACTGTATCGTAACAAAACATATATACATACAAAATGTGTAGGATGGTTGTTTATTTTTAGTAGTTAAAGATATCGTAAACTTTAAATAATTATATAAATTACAATGAGGAAATAAATTTTACATACACTCGTAAAGTCTAAATGATCAATAAATGTAGTATTTGTGCAAAAGAGCAGATGAAAGCATCTCACAACTTGATTTTTAATTAAATTACTACTCTCTCAAAATACATGTACCTGCTAGTACGTTATTAGTGGTATAAAACAAGTATATATAAACATATATATGTATTCAAATTAAAAAAAAAACTTTTGTAACCATTTGAAACCGGCGACCATTGTTTACAACCTGCAGGCAGAACTTCCGAAAGTTGCATACTAGTGTTGCAAGCATCAACGTCAGCAGGAAATGCAGTCATCTTGAAGATGCGAGCATACAAACACAGAGCTGTTTCAAATACATATGTATCTTCGCTATTAAAAACAATTATTTGCGTCAGCGTCAAAATCGTTTTATAAGTTGGGTGAACTTTATGTAAAAATTCCTATTTTCTTTCGCTAATGTTACAGGTGAACCTGTCCTGATAGTTATATATTGCATAATTAGTGTGTTACTAAAAGAACTTTCTCACATAAAGTCGCATAAAATAGTTGAATGTACGTAAGCATTTCACTTTTACCCAGATCACTAAGTAAAATTATTCCATTATTCAATGGATTTGTGTAAAACAATGCATTACTCTACTCTAAATACTTAAAATACACCTGCACGCAACGATTCCGCTAAGCCCCACTTCCGATCTGAATGAAAACTATGTTCCAGTTAGATGAGCAACAACATCGGCATTCATAGGTTATGTCGGCAACAACAGCATAAACAATAGAGCTCTGCTTAATAAATGCTGACTGCGCTGGAGTCAATGTTTATCATTGTCTCTTTGGCTAACCACAACAACAATACGCTACAATTGCCCGTTGTCATGACAATCGGACAAAAAAGATGGGGATTCAGCTTGAATGTACTAAGTAGTATGACAAATGTGAGAGCACAGTTGCGTTCAAGCTCCCCAGTGGTTATCAGTTGTTCGGTTTTCGATTTAAGGTGCCTCTCACAGCACATGGGTCTTAGTCATTAACTCGCAATTTGTATCAATTTTTAATATCACACCTGTTGACACATAAATTGTCTTAATACAACATTAACTCAAAGAGCAGGAGAAAGGCAAATATAAAAGGACTTTATTTATACAACGTCTTTAAAAGTGTTAATTTAAGAATGCCTTCGCTGGGAATCACATCAAAAATCTCGTTACTTGTACTAATACTGATCGTGGCTTCTGTGCTTTGTGTGCTCTCCCTGCCAGTATTTCACAATTCAGATCGCTGCAAGGCCATATATGATTGCGATCCTTTCTTACCCATCTGTGCCACGTTTAAAAATGAGCATCAGTTTTTCTACAGCCATTGTGACATGTTGCGTGAAATCTGTTTTACCGGTAAAGGTATGACTATAGAATTGGATATAAAATAAAACTATTTTGTAATAATTCATTCTCAACAGATTGGCAGTCTGACTATTTGAGCCATTGCAATGTGAGCAAGCAATAAATTTTAGGAACTACGGCATTCGCATCATACTTATGCATAAGAATAAACCTATCTACATAATTCATAAGACTGATATTATAACATAAATTAAAAGTCAACATTTATTTGTCAGCTGTGCCAGATTTAAGTACAAAAAAAGAATTTAGAATTGAAGCCAGGTACTTTGTAACTCTAATTACCTCGCTTTTGTTTTTAGTTGATGACAAATGTCGCTGATGCAAAAACGATTAAAAACCATTTACAACGTTTAATTTTGATATTACAATTTATCCGATGACTCAGGATGGTGACTGTACAGATGTATTTATATACGCACATAATGAAGAGAGCTTTCATAATTTGCAAAAATTATAATAGCCACAAGTCAAGGCGCAGAAGATATTATCAAGATAACAGACTATTATTTTTCCGTTTATAATGAGCAACATAATAAGTTAATTTACACAGGCACAAAAGTTCTATTCAACGAGATGAAAGCCTTACGTTGACTCCTGCTATTCACATTGCCTCATTAAATCTGTGCACTTCATATGTATGTACTTGTAAGTACTTTTACATAGGTTCGGATGACATTCATTACAAAAAATAAAGAAGAATTGTACGAAGCCTTAAGGTGGCGAATATAATGGAGTCTTAATACAAAGAAATATTTATACTGTATATTGTTACTACAACCAAGCTCTTGAAAGACTTGAAAATATAAAAAATAAATCGTCGTTGGATAAACTCGTCTGACCACCACCTTGAAGAATAATGCAATGCTATGTGAAATTATATATAATCCATTACTTATAACAGGGAAAAGTGCTTAACAAAAATTAATTTTTATTTCTAGAATCTAGAAGAGTTTTTAGTAGTGCCACAAGTATAAAAATTACACAAAACGCAACTGTAATAAAATGTGCCCCCAAATAATTTGCACACCTACAATCATAATAAGCGGAAACTGGAGAACTTAAAAAACAAAAAGAAGCAAGTTGAGATTAAAACAATATTAACCAATACTTTAAAAGTATTTGATTATCACAAGCATTACATACAATGCTTACAATATTTAAGTAAGTATTTTTTTTGAACATTATAATTAATACGTTGCAGTCGGTTTATTGCTCCCTCTTTGCTTGAACTTTGTCAAATTCAGAAGAGCCATAGAGAAGGGGTGGCCTATGCGCTCGAGAGTTGAACAATAATGACGCTTATACAATTCAGACAGGTTTCTCACCAGAGAGGGAGAGATGTGGTGTACTGCTCCGTTGAAATTGTATTAGAGTATAAAAGCTAACAAAACGCTTATACGTGTTTTATCTGTCCTGTCGCTGCAGAAATAAATACGCACGCATTTTATACTCACACCCTTTCATCAATTACGTATATGTATTTGTATAAGTTTGTACATAAGCACTATTTTCATGAAATTTTCTTTTGTGACGCTTAAGTTAAAGCTTCGTTAAGCTTTAACTTATCCCTAGGTATTTAAAATAAGGAATCTCGTATCAAAGTGCTTTAATACAATTCGCTTAATGTCATAATTTAGCTTAGAAAAATTATGTACTTTCAATGATTAACAATACAACTAAGTGACTAGTTGCCCGCATAACTTTCTTGTGAAGTTGACGCATGCGGTGCTTTCGTCTCTGCCGCAATCTTGTTGGCCAACTTAGCCAGTTGCTCCCGTCTGAATTCCTTTCGCGCTTCATCCAGAAGCACATTGTGCAATAGATTACGATTCTGAGTGTAATCGGGCACAAGTGCTGGGAAGGGATTGCCACGGAGCTCCAACACCGACTTCCTATAATAGATGCCGGGATAGTCTCGCGGAGCTTTCAACATCCGTGTATAAGACGAGCTGATATTTTCATAGCGCGGCACCAGCACTTTGAACAGTTTATGGATTAGCTGTTTCTCCAGCAGCCAATAATCTGCCAATTCCATGGTCGCCTTGTGTCGGTCGCCATTGCGTATTGCATTTGATATTAACTGTATCAAATTAATAGCTTATAAAGTGTTGTTTTCTCCTTCAACCTTATGCTTTATATAGTTACCAGTTCCGCATAACCACGCGCCTCGTCTGCTCGATTGTAGAACAATTCAATTCGCTCGTGTTTAACCAGCGCTGTGACAGTTTTGCGTAGCTTTAGTAAGCGACCTTCAGGACCGTCAGAGTTCTTCAAGTGACGTTTGTTTGGCCGCACTGTGATTCGCAGCTGTGACATTAGTTTGCCTACTTCGGCTTGATTCATTTTTAAACCAATTTTTTAGTTTGTAGCAAAAAAAAATCGACTTCACGTAATTGCGGCCTGACTTAATCAGCTGTGCGCCCCTAAAAACCTTAACATATCCTCAAATGTTATTAACATACCATTCTTAATTGCTTGTACACCAGTGTTGTTTTTACTCGTATTTAAAGTTTAAACAAATAAATATAAAATATAATTGTTTGGGGCGAAATAGTCAAAGTAACGCTTAGATGCAATGTAGATTGCGTCCAGCTTAAAAGAATGACGGGGACAGGTACTCCAAATGGAACTTTACAGCTGCTAATCATCAAGTCTCCTATACGTTCCAACAGAGCTCAAAGAGAACTGTTGTCGCTTAACTTATCTATCGAATTTTTTTATCGGAGCGGTAGAGCAACAACATCTCTTATAAAAACAAGTTAGGATTCGTACTAAAAACAATGCGCCTATGTATAAATAATTGTATTGTAGCATTTATATACCTTAAGCTATGTGCTGTAGTATGCCCTGCCTCACCAGCGGTTCCACCTGTGCGCGGGGCAAGTAATGCTGACTATTCTTCTTTAAATGTATAATCTCGCCGTCATCCAGTTCGAATTTTCCATAGTTCTCCAAGCAGCGCACTTCGATATAAAGAGATTTGGGCGGACGCAAGTTGCCAGTCAAATCGATGCCTTGTCCATCTCCCACGGACCGCATATACGCTGCCAGGGATTTGGAGTAGTTGTTGAAAAATTGCACTTCTGGCTCGCACAAAGCCTGCTTAATATCACTTGGAATGATAGGTCCAAACTCCCATCGCATGGCCTTGATGCGCTGCATCCGCTCATATAGATAGGCCAGCAGGCAGCGTTTGTTCCGCTGCAGAGCTGCGTGTCTATAGTTGAGGAGCGGCCACAGGCTGCGATCGCCCGAGCTGTTGTAGCTGGACGCCTGAGCCACATTTTCCTCGAATATAGCCTTTATCTCCTCGAGCACTTGGCGTACACCATCATCGTCAAAGGCAGGAACTGTTTGAGACGAACGTTTTAAATCTTTAAGTAAATCGAATGCCTGATCGCCAAACATTTTGTTTGAACGACTCATCTTTGTTTACAAGAATAAAAAAAAAATTATTTCCCGCTCAATTTCAGCTACAATCGACATTGTTAAAATTGATCGATAGTCTTACATTGCAAACAATTTCAGTATATTATGAATCTTACAATGTTAACATAGCAGAATACTAAATAATACTCAATTTAGTAATATATTTGACAGAACTGAGTAGTTGATAACACTTAACTCGATTTTAGTATTTTAGCTTCAACCGATGACATTTTTAAGAGATTAGAGTATTTTAGAGCAAAGCTAATTTGGTCACAGCGCTTATAGAGCAGTGAAAAATTTGAGGAGCTTGTGTTGTGTGGTGTGTACGTACTCAATTAACTTAATTAAGTTTAAACAGAAAAAGAGCAGTGTTAGTCGCACTTTAAACCAACGTGAGGAATTCTTAAAAAACCAGCCACGTATAACGGTTCGCCGGTAAAAACCGCACCCGTACGAAAAAATGGCAACAGCAGCTAACACGACGACAGCTGGAGCAGCGAAAGACGGTACGCAGGCAGCGACGGCAGCAGCGCCTGCAAAGACTTTAACCGGCATTGTGAAACAAGTAAGTCAGTCTACTCTTTTTATAGCTCAAAGCCTGTTGTGATCTGTTTCAGTGCAACACACATAAATCGGTAATTACAATTCATACATAATGCACACAAAAAAAAATTTTAAAAATATGTGATTATCATCAGCGTGGCAAATACGGCTAGTGCTGCTGTTACTCAAGTAAGTGTGAAAGAGATGCTCATATATACGCGTTGCGTTAGTATGACACGTCAAACACGCTAACCACACTAACACAAAGACTATGCTTGCTGCTCGCTCGCTGTTTGTAAAGAAACGAAAGTTATCGACGAAGGTGCCAACTGCCAACCTGGCAGATTTTCTTCTTCAGCAGAGCCGCACTGCTTACAAATGTGTATAGAGGCTTCACATATATATATATATATATATATGTGTGTGTGTGTGTGTACTTGCATGATAATATTAAATGCATATGTCTATGCATTTATTTAGCATGCTCTTTTCTGTCAGTGAATGGCTACGTCATCAATCAGTGCCGGCGTTTAAAACATGGGTTTTTTTCTGATAACCCACATACACATTCACACGTACACAAGCATATACATTCATCGGAATGTATTTGCTGCTTAATGCAAAACTATTCGTTTCTAACCTCGAAAGCTCTTGCACAGGCGCAAAACCACACATAAGTGTGCGTGTATGTAGAAATGTGCATAGTTTACATATAAATATATATTAGCATACAATGTAACCGTTTTAGTTACTTTCGATTTGCAATTGCATTTGAATTTTCTCTTTTAAAAGCAAAACACATTTTGACCCTTTAAAAAACACACGTGTCAAGTATTTTTTAAGGCAAAAATCATTACAATCAAAACTTTTTAATTGATGACGATGCAGACACGTCTTGGCAACTTTTCACAATAATTTTGCTGCTGCTTCCTTCTTTAATCTGAGCGAATGCCGCGTCAGCATTTCGTTTTCCATTCAATGATACAGATTTTAGGTGAAAGACCTGTTGATATTTAAAGTGCCACTGCAAGCCAACACCTGTTTTCCCCAATTCAATGTGTGGGAGAGAATACGCTATATAAATAACATCAATCCTTTAACTTTCCAATTGCTTTTACATGTTTGATATGACAAGAAGTAGGGAAATGAGTTTATATTGTTCACGTAATTATTAAGTATTATTAAAGCAACAACATTGGGTTGTAGTTCTTTGTAACATACATTTTTAAAACAACTAAATTCCAGCTTAAGGCCTGGAAACGTAAACAAATATGTAGGATTGTCGCCAGCAAATCCGTTTGATACAAAGGTTTTCCTAGAACTTGGGTTACTTTTGTTTAACATGTATTCATTCTGCATACTTGAATTGAGAAACTATCAATTAAAACTATCAACGGTCACACTAGTCTTCAGATTCAAATTTTTGTAGGACTTGCGATATTTTTGTTCAACAGGTACTCTGCATTCCGCAATCATGGAAAACTATCAGTTAAAATTATTAACGGTCACACTAATCAGCAGACAAAATGTTATTTGGCTTGTGATACTTTTGCTTAAAATGGATTTGAATCATGAAATACACATGATTAACGGTCCAACTAATCTGCAGATAAATTGTTTTTGTAGGACTTGCGATACTTTTCATTTAACATATATTCATTTTTAATACTTGTAATCACGAAAAACTTTCAATTAAAATTATCAACGGTCACACTAATCTGCGGCAGCCCTGTAAAATACTATTGGTTAGTCTTTGACAATGTGTCGAACTCACGTGTTTTATTTAATTTGATTATAACCTCATTGCTCGGCGTGCTTGTGTTGTGTGTTTCAGGTTCTATCTGGCGATACTGTTGTTATACGCGCTTTGAAGGGTGCCCCACCGCCGGAAAAACAAATCACCTTCTCGCATGTGCTAGCACCGAAACTGGCACGCCGGCCTGGTGCTGGCGGGGACGAGACCAAGGACGAGTCCTGGGCATGGGATTCACGGGAATATCTGCGTAAGAAGTTAATTGGCAATGAGGTGACGTTCACCTTTGACAAACCCGCCAATTCCAATCGGGAATACGGTTTTGTGTGGTTGGGTAAGGATAAGGAAACGGGTGAGAATATCGTTGAGTCTATTGTCCGTGAGGGTCTCGTCACTGTGCGTCGCGAGGGCCGTCCAACACCCGAGCAGCAGACGCTTATTGAGCTGGAGGATCAGGCACGTGCCGCCAATCGTGGCAAATGGGCGCATAACGTCAACTCGGTGGACAAGGTGCGCAACATTAAGTGGGCGCACGAAAATCCAGCCCATATCGTTGATGTCTATGCTGGCAAACCGGTCAAGGCAATCATCGAGCATGTGCGCGACGGCTCCACTGTGCGTGCCTTCCTGCTGCCCGATTTTCATTACATCACGCTGATGATATCGGGTATTCGCTGCCCGGGCGTTAAACTCGATGCGGATGGCAAACCTGATCTAAGCGTGAAGGTGCCCTTTGCCGATGAGGCTCGTTACCATGTGGAGACACGTCTGCTGCAGCGTGACGTCGAGATCAGGCTGGAATCGGTTAACAATTCCAATTTTATTGGCACGATTCTGTATCCCAAGGGCAATATTGCCGAATCACTGCTGCGCGAAGGTCTCGCAAAGTGTGTGGACTGGTCCATGGCCGTAATGAAGACAGGTGAGTGGATTTTATATTTTCATTATCACTTTCCCGGTGTGGCAGTCGATCTGAACGGCGTGGCGTCTTTTTCGCTAAAGCCTTGTGTTGCGCTACGTTGCTATCAGCAGTCGGTTGCCAGATTAAAGCGACGGATTCCAAGAATACAGTGTCTGATTTATTGACACTGCATTCATTTCACCCCGTCCACAAAGTCTATATTTATACCTCGACAAAATACTCTTCCCCCATCAAAGTCTCAAACATATTTTTTATTTCAACTTGCTTCAAGGCGCTGATAAGTTGCGTGCAGCCGAACGCGTTGCAAAGGAGAAACGGTTGCGTCAGTGGCAGGATTACCAAGCAAAAACGCCCACCTTCAACTCAAAGGAGAAAGATTTCACGGGCACCGTTGTCGAGGTGTTTAACGGCGATGCGATTAATGTGCGTGTGGCCAATGGGCAGGTGAAGAAGGTCTTCTTCTCTTCGATTCGACCACCACGTGACCAGCGCGCCGTTGTGGGCACCGATGGCGAGGAAATTGTGAAGGCTCCTCCACGCGGTAAAAACTATCGTCCGCTTTATGAGATTCCGCATATGTTTGATGCCCGTGAATTTTTGCGCAAGAAGCTCGTCAACAAGAAGGTGCAATGCAATCTGGACTACATTTCGCCGCTGCGCGATAATTTCCCCGAGAAGCACTGCTACACCGTTCTCATCGGTGGTCAGAACGTGGCCGAGGCCATGGTCGCAAAGGGTCTGGCGACATGTGTGCGTTATCGGCAGGACGATGATCAGCGGTCATCCGCATACGATCAACTAATTGCCGCCGAGCAGCACGCAATCAAAGGTCTAAAGGGCCTCCATGCCAAGAAGGATAACGCGACGTTGCGTGTCAACGATCTCACTGTCGAGCATTCCCGCATCAAGGTGCAGTACCTGCCTTCCTGGCAACGTGCCTTGCGCACAGAAGCCATCGTTGAGTTCGTTGCCAGCGGCTCACGTCTCCGTCTGTATGTGCCTAAGGACAGCTGCCTTGTTACCTTCCTGCTCGCGGGCATATCGTGTCCACGTTCCTCACGTCCAGCCCTCAACGGCATACCAGCCCAGGAGGGTGATCCCTTTGGCGATGAGGCGCTAACGTTTACGCGCGAGCGTGTCCTGCAACGCGATGTGTCCGTGCATATTGACACCACTGATAAGGCGGGCTCGTCCGTTATTGGCTGGCTCTGGACTGACCAAAATGTCAATCTATCTGTTGCTCTCGTCGAGGAAGGTCTCGCCGAAGTGCACTTCAGTGCCGAGAAGTCGGAGTACTACCGCCTGCTCAAGAGCGCGGAGGATCGGGCGAAGGTTGCCAAAAAGAACATTTGGGCCAACTATGTGGAACAAGTGCCTGAAGAGAAGGTCGTCATAGAAGAGGAGAAGGATGAGAAGGTCCCAGTCGAACGCAAAGTTAACTACGAGAACGTTATTGTTACCGAGATCACCGAAACGCTGACCTTTTTTGCCCAATCAGTCGATAACGGACCCAAACTGGAAACACTGATGAGCAAGTTGCATGCCGATTTCCAGGCTAATCCCCCAATTGCCGGCGCGTACACACCCAAACGATCTGACTTGGTCGCCGCCCAGTTCACTTTGGACAATCAATGGTATCGTGCCAAGGTGGAGCGCATTCAGGGCAACAACGCTAACGTCCTGTATATTGACTACGGGAACAAGGAGGTAATTAGATTTAAAACTACTAAAATCAATCCACACTGCTGCAAGCTCCTTAGATCCGTTTCCGTCTCAAAGTGAAACGCATGAGTCATAAGTTTGCCACATAAACAATGCTCAACCGTTCGACGTTAGCTGGATGCCATGAAGTGGTATAAACCAAACTCTACAGCAACACTCGTGCTGTGTATGTTTATATTCAAGGAACGTTTGCATCTGTTCATCAAAAACGCTCTACGCGGGTGTGTCATATTCTTTGACACAACCGTTGAGCACAGGTGACAGGTAATGCTGCGTTTTCCTCACGGATATATAACTAACACATGTACCCTGCTGGGGATACCCAAAACGTGGCACAGCGTCTGTCAACGGTGTGCGACACAAACAAATGATATTAACAGCTTACCATAAAAAACAACTCAAATATTTTTTATGACTGCCTATTACAGACTCTTCCAATTAACCGTTTGGCTGCATTGCCAGCTTCGTTTAGCAGCGAGAAACCGCATGCCACGGAATACGCCCTTGCTTTAGTGGCACTGCCCGCTGACAATGAGGACAAGGAGGAAGCTCTGCGCACCTTCTCAGACGATGTGCTCAACCATAAGGTACAGCTCAATGTTGAGCTGAAGGTTGGCGGTGGGCCACATCTGGCCAGTCTGCACGATCCCACAACGAAGACGGATTTTGGCAAGCAACTTGTGGCCGATGGGCTTGTGCTGGTCGAGAAGAGACGAGAGCGTCGACTCAAGGAGCTGTTGGAGCAGTATAGGGCTGCCCAGGATGCTGCATTGGCTGCACATCTGGCCATCTGGAAGTACGGAGACATTACGCAGGACGATGCGCCCGAGTTTCGCTAGAAGACGACTGATCGTGCAGTAGGCAGGCGGCGTGTGGAGCGCGCGCTGCTGGCTGAAATGTTTGTCTGCCACATACCCGCCCTTTATATAACAACAGCATCAACTACAACAACGTCAAAAAAAAACTTAATAAATATGAAATTATTAATTCTATAAACACACACACACCAATTTATATACTTATATAAATATATGATGCAAGTAACCACGTTGGAATCATTTGAGCAACAAGAAAACAGCCTTTGAGTAAAGATTGAAACTTGAAACATTTGTATGCTTTAAGCAACTGCCAAACCGTCAAACAATCGGTTTTACAGTTTTTTTAAACACTAATAATTCTTAAAACAAATATACAATAAACAAACATAAACAAGATCTAGCAGCAATTGACCGTTTTGTAAGCGGTTAACTTCCAATAAAATATAAAATCAACAAGTTACATTTTTTAGCATGCGTAAAAATTTTTTTCTATTTGTAAACCTAAGAACAAAACGAGAAATTGATTTAAATTCGCAGATTTTGTGTTATTTTGAATTTACTGATGAAATAAAAAATACATTAAAATCATTTTTATACAACAAACTGCTCACATTACTTGTGCTTCTCGAGTAATTCGACCTTTTCTATTACTGACTCAATGCTGAAGTCATATGGCACGATGAACTCGGTTTGTCTGAACTGAAAATACTTGGATTTTTCATCTATTTCAGTGATATTGAGCTTCTGTTCGGCAACCGGAATCAATCGCTTATCGACTGCGCTCAGAAATCTGTAAGAAATATAGTAAATTATCAATGATTAAGTTATAAAAACATAATTACTTTTCCAAATCAGCAATATCCTTTTCCGATTCTTCTATAGACTTTTTAAGATTTTTGATCGATGCCGCCTGCTGCGCAACAGTTAGCTTGTTCTCGATATATTCGCGTTTTTTGCAGTAGTAAACTTCGCGCAAATAGTTTAAGTTGAGCTCATTCAGTTTTCCGTTTGCCTGAATTTCCACACATTTGTCAAGCAACATCAAAACATCGTCCGGCAAATCGGAGATTTCAATGCTGACGAGTTTTAGGGTGTTCTCCAAGTGCTTTCCTGTGACCATTATTACGTGGGTTAAGGACACAAAATTGTGTAATTTAATTACATACCGAATCTTTTCAAAGCTATTTCTTCTTTCCGCAGCTTTAAATTGTCTGGAAATCCAAACAGAAACTATGTTATTTTAAAATATGAATATGCCTTAAATAAACCATACGCGCACCCATTTTGAAGAAGAATAAGAAAAACGGAACTGCCAACCTATCTAATATTTGAACGCAATTGTTTCTATTTGTTAAAATCATCCAACTAATACCCATATGTTAATTTTTTCTGTGCAAATGCATTAAATAAATTAAGCAACAAAATATGTTTATTATTGTTATTGGCAACAAGGCTGCCTACATATCGATAAGTGCTTATCTTAGGCAGCGTCAATTTGTCAAAAATGTCTAAAAACGCCCAGTAAGAATGAATATAAATAAAATAAATATAAAAGTTGAGATTCATGAGACAGTCTTACTATTCCCAAAGGTGTAACTAAATAGTATAATGTTGAACTAAACTAAATATAATATATTTATATTCAAAATAAGCCAACCATTTCGATTAATATATAAGTTGTCGATGATTGACCATCCCTTTTACGGTTGCTGCTCGTAGTACTAATAAAGGAAAAAGGTTGTGCATGGCGCAGGTTCAATATTTGCCGGTGTACATGATGTACAGTGACGTCATAAGTTAAATGATTTTTGCTACGTTGTATATTTACTAAAGTTTTTTTTTGCAGCTGGATTTTCTTAGGTCACTCGGAGTCATTGCAATCGTGATTATATTTGTTTTAAAGTTTAAACGTTAACAGAACACAAAGTTATAAAGTTTTAAAAATGTGACATCATGCGCAGTGAGAGCAAAAAGTGGCACAGTTTTAGCATACCTGTGTTTCTCTCAATCGAATCTGATACTTTTTCTTTGTTTATATATACGCGTTTGAAGGCACGGTTATTGTTGGGGCGATGAATAAATTTGCGCAAGCATAATGCAAAAGATAAAGCGATTTGTGATCAAATTGGGGCACTAAGCACTTGCTTGCTAAAAGCGCCAGCTTCGTTAAATATCTGTCTTGAATATATTGAAAATCGATCGATATTTGAAAACGAAGAAGTTGCAAAGTAGCAAAGTGACTGTGTGTATATTTGTGCATTAGTGTATATGCAGGGTGAAATACATTTGTGTGTGTACATGCCTGTGTACTAATAGAAAACTCCAGCCACTAAATAAAAAACAACACCAACAACAACAATAACCGACCACAGGAAAAATGTCTTCGGCGTCTGCAAACTTTTTGGGGATGGAGCTTGTCTCATCGCTACCCACTGATATTCGCGAAAAACTGGCCGAATTGGATTTGGAACTATCCGAAGGTAATACTTCAATTTTTTGTGAATAAAATAAAATTACTATGCTTTGCTTTGCAATAGACTTTAATTATCCTGTTGTGGTTAGTGCAATACATGTAAATTGCCTCTTTTCCTCTGACTCATTGTAGCATAATTGTCCAGTTAGAAAATACTGTAGCCTAACATGGGTCACAGCTGCGTTCCCTCTACGAATTCCGAGTCACAGCAGCCACAGTTTATTAATAGGGAGTGGGGGATAAGGGTCTTTTTGTGACACCGCCAACCCCTTTAACTGCCATTGATATTGAGCGTGTGCCTGTGTGCGGTTTTGTGGGATGAACGACATGTGTCTGCCTATACACACAATATATAAATATATACACACATATACATTTACATATGCAAATGCAAAATAAGTACTTATATACGAATGCGCTTGCATTATTACACATGGGTGCATATATGTACATAAACACAGATGGATCTATTAAATACATTCAATAGGTAGATTATACAAATACTTTACACATTAATATATAATAATATATATATAAATTTTTAATGGTGTACACATGTTGCTCTCTCTTTAGTTATTTTCAATTAACTCAATAAACATTACATACAAACAAAAGAGCAAGCAAATTCTTTTATATTTTGGTCGCCAAGTTGTTTGTAGTTGTCTCAGGAAATTCCTAACCCTGAAGAATAACGAATTTTTGATGTCTGTTTTCATACATTTACCAAAGGCTTTTTACATATATTTCACTTTTAGTTTTAAATTTCTATCTATTAACCTAAAAACAAAGGGTTTCGTTCTTTTAAACATGAAAATTAACTTATTTTATTACTTTCTATGTCTTTTAAGGGGACATTACACAAAAAGGATACGAAAAGAAACGTGCAAAATTATTGCAACCCTTTCTGAAGAAACAGGAATGTAAGTATAAAAAACATACATTTGCAAATATGAACGCTTTGAGGAAATATATTATTGAAGAAACAAAATAAATGAACTGATATTATCATATCCAATAGCAAACGACGTAGAAAAGGTAAAGAATTTGCCTCCACCGCCATACTACAACATAAAAGATTCAAACAATAGCAACAGCAATGTAAACAGCGATGGCGTCATCATCTCCAACGAGGGTTATAGTTATGTTACTGAGGTACCTTCACTACCCTCATCACAACAAAGGCATTCCAAAAAGTCTGATTTCCACCAACCCGTATCATCGACATCATCATCAGCACCTCAGAGCGGAGCTGGGGCGCCCGGCTATGAGAATATGCGACCGCATGGTGGTGCTGTCGGAGATCCCGGCTATCAGAACACCCGCGAACCGAATACATTTCAGAACCACGTTCCCCATCCTCCGACAAATAGCAGCCAGCATCGACAACGCCGTACTCAACGAAAAGTTACACACAATGAGAAGCGATATCATTCCGGTATGTCTACAATAAAGAACAATTTAATAAATATATCTCATAATTTTACTGGATTATTTGCCAGAGGTTCGCCAGGAAGCTGTGCAACAGGCATTGGCTGCTCTTAAAGGTCGACCAAAGCCCAGTCTGCCAATGCCCTCAAAACGTAGTTCCGTGCTGAATCGCAGTCCAGGGTGTAACGATGAATTGGACTCATCCACTGATGACGAATCTATACCTGAGGAGCTTATTTCACCCGATAAAGAATATAATTATCCTCGTGATCATATTAGCAACAGTATGCTACCTCCGGAACCAATAATAAAGCCACCAATACGTGAATCATCAATGGGCGTGCAGCATCATCATTTACGCCACGAGGTGAAACAATCTCAAGTGGCAGCTCAAAAATATCCATCGTCAAACACCGGTAGTGCTGCAGAACGACGGCCACCGCAGAACTTGCCACCTCTGGTGAGTTCATAATAGAAACTATGTTTAAAGTAGCAAAAAAATGCTTTTTTGGCAGACCAACATATTGGTCAACTTTAAAAGCCACTGCTAATTATTATATTGGCTTACCTTTGTTAAACTTTGTAAAAACCACCGCTCTTTGATCACAGTATACTTTCTATATTAATTTTAAAGAAGAAAAGGCATTACTGACTCGATTTTCATTTTGCATTTGTAGAAATGGGTCAAAGTAGTCTGTCTTAATTTTGTCAAAAATGTTCCGATTTCAAATTCCATGACCTTTTTTGTCCCCTATATTGTTACTTCACTTAAAGTTGGAATTGAGTTTCGGACTTGAACGCCATCTTAAAAATGAAATTGTATTATAAGGCCGAATCAAACATTCCAGAGTCTTTCCTTTGTAACAAATGGTCGGAGATTTATACTGCATTCAAAGTTGAAATCGCGATTCAGGTTCGATATTCATGTTGAAATGGTATGCTTAAAATCGTCTAAAACGAATAAGTTAAGTTCGTCTACCCCAACTTAACTTAACCAATCGAATTTCTAATGCGGTTTCCATATGATGTCATGCATAAAGTCGTCTCAATTGTAAATGTGACACATGATAATAATATATATGTGACTAAGAATATATATCAAAATAATAGTCTTAGTAAAAATATAATATTTTATATATTTTGTTTAAATATTATTTATATGTGCAGCCCACTTCGGATACTTCAAGCACAGATTCTCCACCAATTGCATACAAGAGAGATAATGAGTTGACTGATAAGGCTTACAAGCATAAGCATTGTAAGTGTTCCAATAATATTGTTAATTTGTCAGTAACATCGTTATTCTTCTGAACAGTCAACGCCCCCGACATAACACAGTTCAACAACGCACATCGCATTGCTGACCGTGTCACACGTTATGTGAACGTCTCTCAAAACGAGTTAAATGAAACTGACGCGAATGGAAAATGGAAAGTATCTGCCAAGATTCAACAATTGCTGAACACACTTAAAAGGCCCAAGCGACGACCGCTACCCGAGTTTTATGAGGACAACGATATCGAGCTGGAGATTGCTGCCAATCCAAAGGATCCGAATGCACCGAAGCCTGAAGGCAGCACAATGACACCGGTGCAAGGCGAACAGCTTTCTATACCTGCTGGACTCCCACGTACATTAGAGTGTGCGCTCCAGCGTTATGGCATGAATTCGTTCAAGAGTTCTATGGCAACGGTATTGGATCCTAATGGTAAAATAACCACCACTCTGACCTATGGAAAGCTACTCTCGCGCGCACAAAAGATCGCTTACGCACTATCCACGAAGATTTTTAGCAAAGGGCCGGAGCAGGTAACGCTGAAGCCAGGGGATCGTGTAGCATTGGTTTATCCAAACAATGATCCACTTAGGTAATTTAATGATTCTGTTTGTATTTTTGTTGTGGTATTAATAGCTTCCAATTGTATTTTTTCTTTTTTAGTTTTATAACGGCTTGGTATGGGTGCATGTTTCGCGGTTTGGTGCCGCTGCCAATTGAACTACCCCTCTCCAGCTCAGATACTCCACCACAGCAAGTGGGATTCTTGCTTAGTTCATGTGGCATAACCGTAGCCCTCACCTCTGAAGCCTGCTTGAAGGGTCTACCCAAGTCAGCAACTGGTGAAATAGCCAAACTTAAAGGCTGGCCACGATTACAATGGTTTGTGACCGAGCATTTACCTAAGCCACCCAAAGATTTCAATGTGGGCAATTTGCGTATTGAAGAGACGGCAGCTGCATATATAGAGTATACTACCGATAAGGAGGGCAGTGTTATGGGTAGGTTTTGAGTATAAATATCATAATTGTCGAAGTAGCTAGTATTTATAACTTAATCTGATTTTTTAGGTGGACATTTAGTAATAAAAAGGAATATTTCTGTGTCTTTACTTTGTTGTTCACTTAAGTGCACTCTTAGATCATTATTATAATTATTTATTAAAATAATATAATATATTTATAAATACAAATTTTAATTATAAATTACAGGCATAACTGTAAGCCGCGCTGCCATGATAAATCACTGTCGTGCTTTGACAATGGCCTGCCATTACACTGAGGGTGAAACAATTGTGTGTGTTTTGGACTTCAAGCGAGAAGTTGGCCTGTGGCATGCTGTTTTGACATCCATACTGAATGGTATGCATGTGGTGTTTATTCCCTACGCTCTGATGAAGTTGCGCCCTTCGTCTTGGATGCAGCTGATAACCAAACATCGTGCATCGTGCTGCCTGGTGAAGAGCAGAGATCTTCATTGGGGCTTACTGGCCACTAAGGATCATAAGGACATCTCGTTAGCTTCCCTGCGCATGCTGCTTGTGGCTGACGGTGCCAATCCCTGGTCGTTATCATCATGCGATCAATTTTTAAATGTTTTCCAAGCCAAGGGACTGCGATCAGACGCCATTTGTCCGTGTGCCAGCAGCTCCGAGGTTTTTACTGTCTCCCTGCGCCGACCGGGTCGTTCGTCTACCACCGGATTTAGTCAATCGGCCACGGGACGCGGCGTATTATCCATGGCCGCCCTCTCACACGGCGTTGTTCGTGTTGATAGCGAAGACTCTTTGACTTCCCTTACTTTGCAGGATTGCGGCCAAGTTATGCCAGCTGCACAAATGGTTGTTGTGCGCTCGGAGGGTGCACCAGTACTTTGCAAAACGGATCAGGTTGGCGAGATTTGTGTGACGAGTGGCTCGACTGGTTCCAGTTACTTTGGTCTCGATGGCATGACGAATTCGACATTTAAAGTGCAACCGTTACTTGAGGATCCAGAGATACCCAAGGACAGTGGTGGCACAATTGTGGGTACCCCTAAGCCTATAAGCGAGGAAAACTATGTGCGCTCAGGTCTCTTAGGCTTTCTTGGCCCCGGTGGCTTGGTTTTTGTGTGCGGCTCTCGTGATGGCCTCATGACGGTCACCGGACGCAAACATAATGCAGATGATATCATTGCCACGGTGCTGGCTGTTGAACCGATGCGATTTATATATAGGGGACGCATTGCCGTATTTAGCATAAAAGTGTTGCGCGATGAGCGAGTCTGTGTCATAGCTGAGCAACGACCCGATTGCTCAGAAGAGGAGAGTTTCCAGTGGATGTCACGTGTGCTACAAGCTGTTGACTCAATACACCAAGTTGGCATTTATTGTCTCGCACTTGTGCCACCCAATCATTTGCCAAAGACCCCACTGGGAGGCATACATTTGTGCGAGGCGAGACGTCGCTTTCTGGAGGGTTCACTGCATCCGGCAAATGTTTTAATGTGTCCGCACACATGCGTCACCAATTTGCCCAAGCCACGTGAACTGCATCAAGGTGAGAGATTTTTTGGTTAAGCGGGTAAGAGGGTAGTATAGAACCTATTGTTAGTCCATTGGCTTTGTTGGTTCCTATCTGTGCTTTCTTTATACATTCGAATCTGATGAAAATACAAATATTGTTTTCCTCTTTTTTAATTATCAACAACAACAAACAACTACAACTACAACAACAATGAAATGCTGCGGTTGCTTCCCACTATGCCCACTACAATAAATACGCACCACTAATAAACAACAACACTCACCTCAACAACAATAACGACAATAACCATAACACTGTATTATAACATTGACAATCAAAAAAACAACAACTACTCAAAATATGTCAACTAAACTTATTGCATTGCATTGCTTTCAATTAACAATTTCGCAAAACATTCTGCCAAAAATTTGTCATATGTATTTACACAAAATGTTTGGAATTTATTCATATACATCAACAACGTTATATAACTCATATATTGTTATTGCATATCAAATCAAACCCTTGTACAAAACAACAAAACCATTCTACTACTAACCAAAATCAAAAAAAAAAAGGTGTGCAAACTACTGCAAAACTAAGCTCATCATCTGGCTGTGGTATTACAGACACGGGAGTAGGACCCGCCTCCGTCATGGTTGGAAATTTAGTGCAGGGCAATCGCTTAGCTATTGCACACGGGCGCGATGTAGGAATGGCCGAAGATAGTGAACGTAAGGTATGTTAAATTATTATAATTTTCATAGATTATATTCAGATATTAATCAACAAGGACTCTCAAATATATAATAATTTATCATTACATTTATCAGCCGCAATTAATAACTGGCGTTCTGCGTTGGCGAGCGAACACCTCGCCAGATCACATAATATTTACGTTGCTAAACTCAAAGGGTAATCATTTTTTCGAGTGTTAAATATAATTTATAAATTGATATCTAATCTACACTTCAGGAGCCATAGCCAAAACGCTTACGTGCTCGGAACTGCACAAGCGGGCCGAAAAAATTGCTGCCCTTTTGCAGGAGCGTGGTAAAATTGAACCAGGCGATCATGTTGGTAAGTTTTACAATGTTTTTTGACTTACAATTGTAGAGAGCAGTTAACTGATTGGTTCTTGGTATGTTTCTAGCCCTCATATTTCCACCTGGATTGGACTTACTGTGTGCATTCTATGGCTGCCTTTATCTTGGCGCAATACCGATAACCATTAGGCCACCGCATCCACAAAATTTAATCACAACGCTGCCCACTGTTCGTATGATTGTTGATGTTTCCAAAAGCGGAATAGTGCTCTCTATACAGCCGATTATAAAGTTATTGAAGTCAAGGGAAGCAGCGTCATCAATTGACCCAAAGACATGGCCACCCATTCTGGATATCGATGATAATCCAAAACGTAAATTGGCCGGTATAGCCACAGTTTCTTTGGACTCCAGTGCCTATTTAGACTTCAGTGTGTCTACCTGTGGGCGTTTAAGTGGTGTTAACATAACGCATCGGTAAAAAAAATCTATACTGTTCAGTTCTTGTATAACTTAACAATGTGCACTCTTCGAACAGATCTCTGTCTAGTCTGTGCGCCAGTTTAAAATTGGCCTGTGAATTGTATCCTTCCCGTCATGTCGCCTTATGTTTGGATCCTTATTGTGGACTAGGCTTTGTAATGTGGACTCTTATTGGTGTATACAGCGGACACCATTCAATTCTCATTGCCCCCTATGAAGTGGAGACCAATCCAAGTCTGTGGCTCTCAACACTCTCCCAGCATCGCGTACGCGATACATTCTGCTCATATGGAGTCATCGAGCTGTGCACCAAAGCGTTGAGTAATTCGGTGCCATCGCTCAAGCAGCGCAATGTCGATTTGAGATGCGTGCGCACATGCGTTGTGGTTGGCGAGGAACGTCCGCGCGTAACGCTGACACAACAGTTCTGCAAATTATTCCAGGTACTGGGACTGAACACACGCTGTGTCTCAACTTCTTTTGGATGTCGCGTTAATCCAGCCATATGTGTGCAGGGTGCAAGCTCGGCTGAAAGCGCACAGGTTTATGTTGATTTAAGGGCGTTGCGCAATAATCGCGTTGCCTTGGTGGAGCGAGGAGCGCCAAATTCGTTGTGTTTAATTGAATCTGGCAAACTGCTGCCAGGTGTAAAAGTAATCATAGCAAATCCCGAAACTAAAGGACATTGCGGCGATTCACATTTGGGTGAAATTTGGGTAAACTATTGCTTAAAATATATAATTTATTTCATCTTGCATAAAAATATTTTTATTGAATATAGGTGCAAGCACCGCACAATGCAAATGGTTATTTTACCATATACGGAGATGAGACGGACTATAATGATCATTTCAACGCTAAATTGGTCACTGGAGCTACCTCTGAGATGTATGCACGTACCGGCTATTTGGGTTTCTTGAGGCGCACGGAGTGTTCTCAGGCCGCTTCTGTATTAGACGAAACCACACCAAGTGTGGCAAGTCGTGACAGCGATACTGAGTCGCTAAACTCCATGAGTCAACTGCAATTGAACTTTTCAAATACTTCCTTGGGTGGCAATTCCGAGCATAGTCTTGTGGGTGGTGCCGTCAATTCCAATGATCAGGAGCTCCATGATGCTGTTTATGTTGTTGGTGCTTTGGACGAAGTTATTTCGCTGCGAGGCATGAACTATCATCCAATAGATATCGAAAACTCTGTGCTGCGTTGTCATAAGAAAATTGCCGAGTGGTATGTTATTGCAGTTATTTTTTAGTCAGTCCAAATAATAAATATAAATCATTTGTTTTTGTCCCGAAGCGCCGTTTTTACATGGACAAATTTATTGGTTGTAGTTGTAGAACTAGATGGTAACGAATCGGAAGCGCTTGATTTGGTACCCTTAGTTACAAACACTGTTCTGGAAGAGCATCAGCTTATTGTGGGCGTTGTTGTCGTTGTTGATCCAGGTAAATTCAGTTCAATTACAAAATGTAATTTTTTTTTAAACATAAAATTGTATTTCAGGTGTAGTACCCATTAATAGTCGAGGAGAAAAGCAACGTATGCACTTGCGGGATGGTTTTTTAGCAGATCAGTTGGATCCCATTTACGTTGCATACAATATGTAAATAGTTTTACAGCGCTATACATTTGAAATCAAATTATTTATTAATCACCATACAAGAAAATCTCTTTGCAATAACGAAATCATTAGATTTGCATGATTTAGACTAATCAACATTGACAAAAGTAATCAAACTAAATTATTTACTGATTTTCTTAAAAACCAGTTTACATACAACAACATAGCTGATACGAAAATTACTCTAACTTCCCCTTCAATTCGACCCTTCCCCCCACAATACACACAATTATATTTAGACTCAATGACAATGGATCTGTACAAGTGACGAGAACAAAAACAAAAATATATTAATAACGACTTTCTATGTAAAATGCAATAAAACATTTATACATATTATATATGCAACTGTGATGACTAAATTCTCAAGTGGGATTTTCGGTTTTGTTCACTGGTTGCAATTCGGTGCCCTCAGCAATGGTATGCGTACCTCGATCGTACCACCAGCGCAGTATTATAGTGCGACGTCTACGCACTACAAGAAATATGAGCAAAATCCACAGGCCCTGAAGACCATTTACCATATCACAGAGTAACAAATAAACTAAAAAAATAAAATAATCTAATATATTTTTTGAGTAAATGATATATTATAAAATGTTACCTTCGTTTCCAGGTGAGTAGAATGTAACTATTTCAAATAACCAAGCTAGTATTATAATAACACCAAGTAATGCAACACATTTTGCGCTATTGATGGAATTTGGTGGAGTTAATAAACATGAACGGCATTATAGATTGATATTAAAGCGAAAACAACTTACTCCTTTTTGACATCGACGTATTTCTGCTGATCAAACTGTCTTTTTGAGGTAATAGCATTCTTTTCGTCATCATTTGAAGTCAAGTAGCCAACAGTTTTAATGCGTTGAAAGCCAAAGAATGATATAACCATAGCCTAGTTAATTTATATAAATGAATTTTGGTATATTGAGCTCTATTGATTTTAGTGCGATGACTTACAAGAAAACTAAGACCTAATATGGTCGAGACTGGTGGTATAAAATATCGCTGGGATTCTCGAATGGATTCGGTTAGGCCCTGCAAAAAATATGATGGCATGCCAGGCAAACCTTTTTGCACGGTTAGCGAGACTAGTATCGCCGGTCCAGTGATTGAGAATACACAGTATGCGCCAAAATTCAATGTTGTCCAGGTCTTATTGAATTGAATGTAGTAGGGAAGTTTGTACCAAATATTTAAAAGTACATTGCAGCATATGCATAAATACCAGAAGTAAAAACTTAATATAAAGAATTGTATAACGTATCCTATGATGCCACCGGATGGTATTCCGTATATGTGCACTACCGAGTACACAAAATAGCCGCAGGCCAAACACAGTGACATTAGGGCCAAAGACCACCCATGCAAGTTGCGCAACAATCGCAGGGTAAGGTGTAAATAACTAACCAAAAGCAGGCAGGGCATGCTTACAAGCATCAGCACAGCTACAATAATTATTTTTGCTTTGGAAACCTCATCAACTTGTGTAATGCATATGAAGGCCACCATATGGCCAGATTTATCTTGGTCCAAACAATAATTTTCCTCCACTGTATAGGACTCATTTCCGTTGTTGTCGATTATCAACAGCGATCCATCTTGCAATATGAAAAGCATGTCTTCTGTATCATCATATTGAAACGAGCTGAAAAATGTAACACTGCAATGAATGCAAAGAGTTGCAGAGCTTATAAAGTACATTACATAGTTCTGTTTGCCAAAGACCAAGATGAATTATTACTCTATATAATTTATAATTTATATCTTTTTATTACATATGTGGTTTCTTATATTGGCATATCCAGAAATAAAGCGTGAAATAAAATTGTCAAAAGTTAAAAGTACGGTTGATTTGACATGCATTGGCATTAGTATTTAACTCAAGAAACGAATACACATAAATAATAATCATTATGGTCCCTGTTCGAAACTTTATCTTAGTTTAAAACTGTAAGCGTTTTATGGCGGTCAACTTACCTATTACATGGATTGCCAACCTCATAGGGCAATTCCGTAAATATTTCCGAATCCTCAATACAATTATCGAATAGAACCGCATTTATAATAGTCGGTTCAAAGCTTAATACGGCGCTATCACACATTGAATCACTTTGGTTCTCACGATAAAAGTCGAGATTCTCACCAAGTGGACAACACTTGCGCAATCTTGAGGAGGATGAAGGATTTGGCTGACTTCTGGATTTCTCACGCTGTGAGCAATCAGCAGGCTGTGTTTGTTTTTGTACTAATGTGAATAATGTGGCTTCTGGTTCACGCGTACTTGTAAAATTATCAGTAGAAATCGGAGTTATTATCGTTGTACTAACCAATTCGGCTGTCACACTTGAAATAAATGTTGTATCTAAAGTTTCACTTGATTCCTCTAATGTTGTGATTGTGCTATGAAAAACATAATCGTACAATTATATGATTTGAAATCTAAAAATAATAATAACCTTGTATTGTCTGATACTCCTGCAATATTTGGAACATCCTCAGCTTTTGTCATAGTCGTGCATATATAAGTAGTCATGCATATATAAGTGGTTAGGTATACTTTGAAATTCAATTGAAAGCTGCTTTTTCGATAACAGGCTCCCATTTTGTGTTTTTTGGTTTTTAAACTGAAAAGAGTCGAATATCTTTAAATTAATTATAAATAAAACACTGTAATAAATACATGGCCCAATAATTCAAACCTAATTAAGCCTCGCCTTTTGCTATGTACATTTATATTACTTATATGTTTGCCTGTCTGCCTGTGTAGATCCGCTCAATCATATTTTGTTGGCGTCTGTCATGAATGAGATCTACTAGTCTACATATAAATAATAATTCGCTATCAGCATACATACATAAATTATCTTTACCCTGCCGACTTTAATTATAAATATATGACGTCATAAGAATGAGTGTGAGCTGGTAAAAAATTCTTGTTTTTATTTAAAATACGCGTAATTTACTTTTTGTACATTCCATTCATGCACACAAAGAATATATGTATAGATAAATATTTACGTATATAAATGAGTATATGTGTATTTTTCACTATAAAATATGTGACAAAACCTGTACAATAAAATTTAGCGATAAGCAGCAAACCAATTAATGGGGAGGCTCTTTTAAAGTTTAAAATTATAAAATCTTTATTAACAGGGAAACAAAACCTACAACTGATGCATGCTATATAACAATAATAACATGCATAATTACACATGTAAATATTTAATATTAGACATTAAGAGATGGACATAGGTGTATTTTTATTGAAAACGAAAATGTATCTTTATTTTAAACTTTTTTATTCACTCACATGCCAATAAATTGATATATCTATTTAGTTAATAAACAAGATTGTGTGATTGTGCATATGCAAAAAAAGGCTAATATTCAAGGACGAAATATCAAAATAAAACTAACGGTAAATTAAGCATTTAATTTAACATTATTTGTATATGCACGTGAAGAATTATTAATATAATACATCCCACGTTCGCGCACAATAAAGTAATACTAGCGAAATCAGCGTCTACCACATCAGCGTTCTCACGGACAGCTTACTGATAAGATAACGACTAATATTGCCTCAGGGCTGCAACTTACATTAGTTTTCAAAAATAGCAGAGTAGTAAATGATGTAATTTATAATACCTGCCATGAAGGAAACAAGTCATTTTTACTATAGACAAAACAATAAACGGCCCCGGCACAGTTATCGCCTCGATTACATATTTGAATTTTAAAATATCTCTTGTATTGAATATCGAATGCAAAATCAATAGCAACACTGCACATGACGCACATGCAACCATGTATAATTTAGTTTCTTAAACGACTAATAGGTGTCGCTTGCGGCATTAGCAAATGAAAGACACGCTGTGATTGGCTGACTGTACGCTATTCGGACTATAAATGCAGAAGGTAAATTTAAGGTAAAAGTCGCTCTAACTGTTTGGATAAAAGTAGTTAAATAATAAAGAATAAATTATTATATCGCGTCCATAATGTGATCCAAAGTGCAAGTATGTAAATGGCAATATAAATAAATGTTAATTGTGTCAATCAATCATTACAGTGCAATTTGCGCAAATTTTCTCTGTTTTATAAATGGCGGACAATGTGCGTTGGCTTTAGCTCCATAGACACACACACACTTTCATAACACACATTCATACAGACACATACTGTCACGAAGAATTGTGCGTGTGTCGAGTACCTAGCACTATGTTAAAAATTGAGAATGTATAATTTGCCAAGCCTAGCCCAGAGCAAAGCATCCTTACCTGTGTGTGTGTTTAATTTTTGGCGCCATATATGCGCTTAGTACATTTTTTCAATATGCAATTTGTAAACAAAACAACATGTCCATAAGATTTTGTGAATTCTATCGATTTTTTTCGCACTCGCACATTTGTATATGCTGCATATATATACACATATATGTGCTAAATACAACAGTATATTCAATTTAACGCGACAGTTCTATTTACCGTGCAGTTCTGATCAGTTGTAAATAAATTTGTTTTTTGTTTCAAACAAACTTTATTTTTTTTTAGATAATGTGCAAAGCATGTGTGAAAAAGCTAATTCAAATTGATTCGTATTTAAGTTGAGAACACGACACCGCTGGTCGCACTTTCAAACATAAGTCCATACGATAGTTTTGAAACAGAAAGTGGCTTAGGCATTTTTTGTTTGCGTTTTGGATCTCAACGCCGAAATCGCTGAACAAAATACAATGAGTGGTCGCGGTAGCCGGAAACGGGGACGTCCGCCAAAGACACCTAATGAGCGATCATCGGGTCGCTTCAATTATCATCTGCTCAAGAAGCCAAAATATCTC
Organism: Drosophila demipolita; assembly: GCA_035042405.1. Classification (NCBI taxonomy): domain Eukaryota; kingdom Metazoa; phylum Arthropoda; class Insecta; order Diptera; family Drosophilidae; genus Drosophila; species Drosophila demipolita. Next base: position 6,378,556 of record JAWNLI010000059.1, on the reverse strand, counting down.
AGTGAAGGCAAATCGCAGCCAAGCACTCCATCCGCATCGCGCTGCATCTCGCCACAGAGCGATGAATGCAGCCGCAGCAGTCAAAACAATCGTAATAGTCGCGGCAGCGGCGCCAAGCGGGGACGCGGACGCAAGTCAAATGTCCACGGAAACACCAGCACCAGCAGCTATTCAGGCAGAAAAGGTAAATATTACTGCACAAAATGTAATAAGTAAAAATAAGATTCTTATTATTTATTGGGAAAAACGTAACATTTCTAATAACTCAGAAAAAATATTAGAGCTCAAATCCGTTGACTGAGCATTCGTTTCAAAACAAGTCAAGAATCTCTACCGGTTGACAAGTAAAGAATTCTGTTATTGTCCTGCATATTTGGGCTAGTTGAAGCAAATTGTTTTAAACCAAAAGGCATCTAAAAGAAAAGGAGAAAAGCGCAAAGAAACGCAATTTTTTAATTTACTAAAGAAAAATTCAAGATTTAATATTCGTACAAAGCCAAGCATAGCAAAAACAAAAATAATAGTGCAGAAGAGGGATGTGTTATGACAGACCGCCGTTTAAAAGGTAAATACTGAACACATAGGCAGAGGCATAGATAAAAAAATATAAATTGTGATTGTAATATTGTGCGTTTTTGAATTCTGACAGGTTTCGAATCTGAGTATCATTATGGCTCCGATTTCGGTGACTCGGATGAGGAAAAGACAGATAATGAAGATGACATGCTGCTGACGCCTAGCGACGAAGAAAGCTTGGACGCAGCAAATGAGAGTGAGTCGGAGTTTTCGGTCTGCAGCTTTACACAGAATGGCGTTGGTCGACCCCCACGACCACCCAGTCCGGATCCAATTTGGTTGCAAGACGGTCGAAAATATCCTGCTCTCGAATTGCCGGAATCATCCGAAGATCTATTTATGAGCAATGTGCATGTGTTGCGCGCTTTAAGTATTTACGAAGTATTACGACGCTTTCGTCACCTGGTGCGACTGTCGCCCTTTCGCTTTGAGGACTTTTGTGCGGCTTTCGTCTGTGAGGAGCAAAGTGCACTGCTCACCGACATCCACATAATGCTGCTGAAGGCAATATTACGTGAGGAGGATGTGCAGGGAACACACTTTGCTCCGCTGGACCAAAAGGATACAGTCAATATCAGTTTATATCTGATCGATGCCATTACATGGCCAGAAGTGTTGCGCAGCTATGTGGAAAGTGACAGAGAATTTGATCGAAATGTTTTTAAAATACTGTGCACTGGCGAATATCCATATACGGGTGTCGATCATCGTCTGGTGGTTTTGCAATTTTTGGCCGATCAGTTTCTAACGGCCAATTCGGTGCGAGACGTGATGGTGCAGGAGGGTCCCATACACTATGATGATCATTGTCGCATTTGTCACCGACTCGGCGATTTGCTATGTTGCGAAACATGCCCAGCTGTCTATCACTTGGAGTGTGTAGATCCACCCATGAATGATGTACCCACCGAGGACTGGCAGTGTGGTCTGTGCCGTTCCCACAAGGTTACGGGCGTCATGGACTGCATCTTAACACAAGAGAAACAAGGCGTTCTGATACGTCACGATTGTCTTGGGGTGGATCGGCATGGCCGCAAGTACTGGTTTATTGCAAGGCGTATATTTGTTGAGGATCAATTAAATGGTAGCTGTTGGTATTATAGCACAACATCTAAATTCGGATTGCTCCTTAAACGGATGGATGCATCTGATCTGGAATCTCGACTCTATTCCCAGTTAATGGATCGTCAGGAGGAAATCGAACGTCAGATGAAGCTAACCGAGTCGCTCACCAATGAGCACAAACATAACAAACGCACTTTATTAGATCTAGAGCAAGAGACTACACAAGAAATACTCGACAAAGAAACGGGAAGGGATACTGCTGCCGAGGAAGGCGATGATCAGGCGGTCGAGAACGTTAAGAAATCAGAAGATAATAATAAAATGGTAACGCGACAAAAGACGAATCAATTAAATAGTGGCACACTCTATTTTAAACTGGGCATGGAGCATGGCTTTAAAAATTATGTGAACCAATATGCCACAAATCCAATTGCGCTCAACAAGCCCCAACGCAACGAGGAACGCGATAAGCGTCGTCATCTCTCTCACAAATTCTCACTGACGACGGCATCGGACTTTAAATGGATTGGCATTACGATGGGTACATGCGAAAATACGATAACAACACTGCGACAGACGCTGCTGAATTTTGAATCAAATATAGCGGCATCCTTTATGAATATCAACTGGTTAAGTAACAAGAAAATGTGGAACAATGCGGTTATAAATGCAAAACGTGCCACTGATTTTGCTGCGGTTATGTTGCTGTTTCAAGCATCCCTTAAGAGTGTAGTCTTCGCTAATGTGTGGCACGAGCAGCTGGGGCACACACACCTGCAACGCATTACGAGTGGCGAGCGCGAGGATCGCAAGAAACAAGAGAAGCGCGAGAAGCGTGAACGTGACGACGAAGAGGAGCGCCATCGGCTCGCCATCAATTATATTAAATATTCGCTTGGACTGAAACATCAGGTATGGAAACAAAAGGGTGAAGAATATCGTGTGCATGGCCAATGGGGCTGGCTCTGGCTATCGAGCAGTCGACGGTGCGGTGTCAGGGTTAGAAGGACCCGTGCCCAGCCCTTGTCACACGTTCGTATCTTTGTGCACTACACCATGGGCGACGAGGAGCCAACGGTTAATGAATGCATCCTTGTTGATCCGCGAACTGAGCGCTTCATACAGCAATGCAAGGAGATACATGCAGCTGGAGAGGTCTGCCATTATTTGCCCGAACAGTACACACACATTAAGGTCATCGAGGATGTTGCGGAGCGTGTAAATGGACACATTGATGTGAGTAAAGCATTAACTGCACCCTGTCGCATATATTTTCCGAAGGTGGCACGTAAATGTCGCCTGGATGATCTGCTCGAACGACGCCTCAGGTTGGCCGAAGTAGAACATCAAATTGCAATAAAATCGGATGCGGATGGTGGAGATGTCAAACCGCTTCTTGTGACATCGGGCTGTTGTGGTAATGGCAATAGTAGCAAGCAAACTTACCTGGAGAAGCGTTTGCTGCGCCTGACCGAAACCGCGAGCAAATCGATCACATCTAACGTTAATATAGATCTCGTCAATTCCTTGGCTAAGCAAATTCAATCAGTGCGGATGCAGTTCAGTCAACTTAATCGTTACGCCAAGACCTTCCGCTGCTACACCAAGGAATGCAATACGAACTCAAATGCCGTGTCGCAGATAACGCAAAACACTTGCTACTCCCCGCTGTGTTTGCAGAAAGCACGTGCAAAAAAGGAGCTGCTGCTGCTGCTGCGCAAGGCACACACTGCTGGTAATGGTTCCAAGGAGACTGTAGCAGCTATTTTGGGCGCAGTGAAAAAGCCGTCCATACTTGAACAAAAGCTAACAGAGGGCAAGAAGGAATGTGTTCAGCAACTACCGGTGGACGAGTCTGAGGATCATAAGTCAGCGGAAGCTGAAGCGCCTCTCGATTTGCTGCATGACTGGGAGCAAGCGCGCGCTCATGCCGAACCCTTCAGTGAGCTTCTGCTCACGGATTGCCTGCAGATCGAAGTCACCGATTCAGCACCCGATAAGGTTACAGTTAAGGTGGAAGAACCAAATGGTGCGAGCAGCTTAAATCATGATACAAATACCCAGGACTCGGACAAAATGGACTACATCGAAAGCATGGACGTATGCAGCAATGTCGAAATCGAGAGCACAGAAGATTCGATGACGGCGGCAGTGAGCGCTGCCAGCTCAACGCCGAATGTCGATGACATCGACATACTTGCGGGTGCGCGGCGAAAGCGTAGCGTCAAGCCCAAGAAGGCATATATTGGCACCAAAGATGTTTTAGATCAAACTTTGGACAAGGATATCCCACTGAACAAACAAAATCGCAGGTTTCCCATCACTCAGCGACCAGTTAAGCGTGAGGATGTGACCAAATACGAACGTGAGTACTTCGAAAATGGCAATGAGCGGGTCTACTCAGCGGTTTCAACGCGTGGACGCGTCTATCTGTTGCGTGACGAGGTCAAACTGTTTGATCAGGCGGCAAAAGCAGCGGATGAGAAGACAAAACTTGTAAAAAAAGCAGTTTATGCGCGTTATCCACTTATCTCAAATTTTCTCACGCACAAGCAGAAGCGTTGCCTTTTGGTCTTGCCACGATATGAGCTACTCAAATTAGCTCGCCTGGGCGGCAAGTCTCCGGCAAGCGGCTTTCACCACGCGGCCAAAAACAACTCAATTTGGCAGTACCAGTGCTCCCGGCCTCTGTTCCGTACATGCTGGTCATATCGTACGTCGAATGCGACAACTTTGTCATGCATAGCACTGCAGTTGAGAATATTGTGGTCCTGCCTACGGTGGGACGATATGATTGCAAAGCCACCATCCACGGACGGAAAACATCAGGTTACCACTGAAAATGAAATTGTGACATTGGAACTGCTGAAGTTACGCCACGCCGGTCGATATGGCGAAAAGACGAGCTACCTCCGACGCAGAGTTGTCATACCATTAGAGATGCCAAAGACTATCAGGGGTAAGAACAATTGAAATATTATATTTAAATTGAAATAAATATATAATAATGTAATGTTTAATACTTGTGTCTCTTGCAGAAGTAACGTCGATTCGTTCTGGTCTGCGAAAACGAAAGCGCGCCGAGTCACCACAACCAACCGAGCCACAGATCAGTGAAGAATGGGTGGATGAGGATAAACTTGAGCTGTGGGAAATTAAATTCATTGGCGAGAAACAGGAGAAGGCACGTCTAGCCACAGTTACACGATCGGTAACATCGCGGCAGCTAGAATCGAGCAATGGTTCTGGTTCTACTTCATCCGCTATAGGAAGTCCAGGCAGTGGTGGACGTGTTCTGTTGGCGCCCAAGACAGGTGAAGACAGCAGGGAGAAAATGGAACAACAGTTGAAGTTGCAACGAGCGGCTCATCAGCAGCGTAAATTAATTGGCGTAAATGAAGTGACTCGTTCCTCGACACCTGGTAAATTATTTTAAATACAATACAATTAATATATATAACTAATGGAATTATGATACACATTTTACAGTCAAGGGACAAGTAATTGGCAGTAGACGTGTAATTGTGAAGAATCCGGATGGTACGACGCGCATTATACAACAAGCCGTGACGCAAGTAGCCCGCTCATCAGTTTCATCATCAGCAGCAGGTCCCTCCTCGTCTACAAACGTATCACAAGTAAATTCAGCACCAGCAACACCCTCACCCACGCCACATAAAGTACAAATTATACGTGGACCTGATGGAAAAGTCAGCGTACGGGGATTAAATCCTGGCCAGCAACTTGTGCAAATGCCAGATGGCAAGCTACATGTGTTAACAACGACAACATCAAATGCAGCATCATCAAGTGAGCACTGAATTAAAAAATTGTATATTCACTTTTTAATATTTTTGTTTTCTTCCTAGGTGTCAAGGGAAAATTGCCAATTAAAGCATTGACAGCACCTTCGGCAACACATGCCGTGGCAACGGCGACTGCGACCACAAACTCGGCATCACCAGTGATTAAACAAATTGCAGTAAAACATGTCAACATAGCCAAGTCTACAGGTACACAGGCAATTGGGTCACCTTCACGTCTCACTCTGCCTCTGGCACAGGTCAAAAATAAAATGTTACTTGCCCAGCAACAACAGCAGCAGCAACCAATAAGTCAAACAAACACTGCTTCGCCTACCGTTCAAAAACTTGTGCCGAAAGTCATTTCAACTGCCTCAGCGAATCAGCAAGTTTTTGTACAGCCCGGCTCAAAATTGTTATTGGCACAGGGAGCGCAGGGCCAGAAAGTTATCATATCTGCGCCGGCAAACCAACAGCAGCAGCAAGGCACCGCAACGGTTCAGCAACAGCAAATTGTTCACACACAAGCAATTCAACAGCACATTCAACAGCAGCAGCAAGCGCCACAGCAACAACAGCAACAGATTGTGGTCAATCAACAAGCTAGCAGTCAGCCGACACAAAAAGTGATACAACAAATTGTCAACACAAGCAACGTGCAGCAGCAAATTGTTGTTGGCGGGCAGCGTATAATCTTGAGTCCAGGTCAAACGATTGTTACGCAACGCAACGTGCCGCAGAGTCAAGCCATGCAAATGGTGCAGCAACAATTGCAAACACAACAACAGCAGCAACAACAACAACAGCATATCGTACAGCCCCAGCAACAATATGTGGTACAAACGAATCAAGCAGTGCAATCGACAGCCGCGGTGCAATCTAAGATGGTCAAGCAAATGGTGGTGCAACATCAACAGCAAGCAATTGAGGAGAAACCACAATGCAGTAGCACCAACGAAACCAATGAGACAACCACACAGCAAGTACTTGTGCCGAACTCCACGTTGGCTCAGCAGCTGGCGCAAGGCAAACTACAAGTGGCGACTATAAATGGACAGCAAGTGATTGTCAAACCCTTGGGTAACAATCAGGCACAAATCGTGGCACATATTAAGCATCAGGGCGATGGCAACGCCCACATTGTGACCAATAATGCAACGCCACAAGCATCTCAAGGCAGTCCACAAAGCTCACCCACGAAGCAGACGCAACAGCAGCAAAGTGTTGTGCAACAGAGTCCACAAGAAATAGTTATGCAGCAACAGCAAGTCCAACCACAACAACACCAGCAGCAGCAACACATTGTGCAGCAGGTGGTGCAGCAGCAGACACAAGCACAGCAATCGCTGAGCGTTGAGGAGAGTCTACTTCAAAATCAGCCACCTGGCACTGTGATCAAATGTGTCACAGCACAGGTCTTACAAACGGAGCACGGACCACGTATTGTGCTACAAGGTCTTGTGGGTAACGATTTCACCGCACAACAATTACAGCTGGTACAGACGCAGGTGAAGCAGCAGTTAATGAAAGGTAATTATTCAAAAGCCATTTTTTTAAATTCAAGCTAAATATGTGTCTTCTTTTTCTTTTGCTAATACCCAGCCCAAGAATCAAATGGAAAGTTGGGCGTTTTAGGACCCACAAAAATTTATCTAGCCGTGCAACCGGAAACAGCAACACAATCTTCCCAGCCACCGCCACTAACGCCCGTTCACCAGACGGCGACCCACCAACAAGTGAGTAGCTTTTAAATGCAAAAATCATATAGGGGTGAAAGCGCGCGGAACTTTATATTAAGCACCTAATGAACTGAACGTAGGCTGCGCTTATTAAACCAACCGATCGACATGTTGCCAAGACACTGTTATTGCAATTAATAATTTAATAATGTAATTTTAAGTTAATTTTTTACCAGAGAACCGAAAGCATTTTGCTATGATTTTGAGTAATTTACGTTTATTTATTGCACAAGTTTCGTTTGGTACTTTTAATTTCTTTGTAAAATTCCTTTTACTCTACAATAGTGAAATTGCATATGATTATATCTCATACTTTTCGTATTATGCATTTTATGCACATTCCTTATGGCATATTCTAGCAATTTCCAGTAAAAGTAAAAAAATATATAAATGTTTTATATGATAAATATATAAATTGCTCAACAAAAAGGCTTCATTTTGCAATATAATTCTATGTCAACTGACTCTCCAACATTACAAACATACATACACATATATAAATGTTGCAGTTGGCGAATTCTCTGAAAATGTAATTTTTACCATTTTCTTATCCTTTAATTATACTCTACGTATTTATTTAATTGCTTGAGTTCGTAATTTTATTATGTTTATAATTAGTTTTAAAATTAAAATTAATGCCATTTAAATACTTATCTTTAAAATTAAGTTAAAATGAGATAACAAAAAACATTTAATATTGGTTCAGCACAAAGCATTTCGAATGAGTCTTACTTTTTAACTTATTAAATATTTAGCGAGCAATTATACAGACTGTGACGTAATTTTAGCGACCAGGGCAAAAGTATTAGACAAGACGCTAAATGCGTATTGATTTTTCTTGCCTAGTTTCATTTGGATTTTAATTCATATATCTATTATCTATGTTATTTGTAATAAATGTAAAGCGCTTTTTGCAATAAAAACATGTATGAATTTATACAAAATAACGATGACCAATCCTGTTTCTTTTCATACAATACCATTTAGAGCAGAACTTTTTAAGTATTTATTTGGATGTATATTTAGTAACTATCACCTCTTATTTTGAAAGAAACCTCTAAGAAACAAAAACTAATAAAATACAATATTTATAAAAAAAATATTCACATATGAAAATTATTAAAATTATAAGTAGTCCTAAACTTAGAGCAATGCGAACACAACATTATAAAACGTTTTCTATATATTATTTTCAAGCTATTAAATTAGATTTTATTTTCAAAATAATAAATTGATAAAACAAAAAAACTTGCGTGTGAATTTTGAGAGTATTTTTGAGAAATACAAGATAGATTAACTTAAATGTTGTAAATTTGTTTGTAAATAAAAAAAAAATTGCAGCAGAATTGTATTGCATAATTGTTAATTCGAGAGGCTTTTTACATAACCTCACATTAACTTGTACACTTTTTCCACACACTCTGAGAAATTGACTTTAATTTCTACGAAATAATAAACGCGTGTTTATATTTCACTTTAACCAAGCCATAAGGCTTCTTTAGTTGTTGCACGCATATAAACTCCATTCGCCAAATCCCCTGTCTGTCTCCATTAGATATTATATAAATCATAAATCTATGCACATTGTGTGTAAATTTTTGTTTTCGAGTTAGTTGGATGATTATTTGCAAATTGGCCTTTGTGTTGACAAAAAGCGCTCGCTTTCTATATCTGATGTATGTACATGCATAAACACATACATTTCCAGAGATGCACATGTATGTATGTGTTTATAAAAAAAGATATTGTAAGCAAAAATATAAAAACAATTCTTTAAACATATGATATACCAAGGACCTATATATGACTTTAATCAGAAATCAGTTGAATTAGAGTACCAAACAGACCAAAATAAATTTGTTGTTTTTTTCCATGGCCTTATTAAAATTTGATATTCAAAAAAAATTAGAAAAATTAAATTTAATATTACAAAAATTAACAATAATGAAAAAAGCAATATATATATATATATATATTTATATATATTTATATATAAATATATTGCTGAAGAGATTAACCCACACAAAGAGTTTTAGTTGGCTGACTAATAAGATATATATAAATCGGAGGCACTGCTGGTCTTCTAATACCAAATGGCAATCTAATCGACGAATTGCTCCGTTCCAACTAGTCCCTTCGTCCCCGTGTAAGCGCATGTAAGCTAGCTCTCGTATAAAGAAAAACTTCGAAATATATAACACAAAGGCTTAACCATATTTGTAATCATCTCATCTAAATCGAAATAAATTTTTACACTTATTAAAAAAAATAAGCAAATACTTAAATACCAGAGTTTCACACACATACACACCCACGCCATTAATCAATCATAATCACAACTCATACACAAAATACACAAAATGAGGATATTGAAACATTTTGCCGCAATTTTCATTTTAAATATTTTAAAGCAAGCTTTACAATTGAATTGTTTTGAAGAACTTACTTTGTACCATTAAAAATAATTTCGAATACCCTTAAAATAAAATCCATGCTGCCACTACTTATAAAAACAAAACGTATTAAACGCATTGCCTAAAATCCGTGTCAACAACTACAACTCCCAAATACCACGTGTTAATCTCTTCGCCAAACAACAACAACTACAACAACATCTCAACCACAATCTACAAAACATAACAAAATCGTAAAAGGTTGCCTGGAATAAATACTACAACTGATCTCTGATTAAAGCCAGGTAGGTGCCCACTAAATCCAAAATTTTCTTCTATAATATATCCTTAGTCAATTTTGTACATCTTTTTTTATTTATTGATATAACTAAGTAAGTAATTAAATTTAATTGTCACTTCCTGATAACAACTAGGTTGGTGGCATTTCAATTGTTTATGCTATACAAGATATTGGCGGCGATGGAGATAACCCTGATAATGATGATGATAACGAAATTATTGTTGTCTGCAGTCCAACCCGAATGAATTATTTTTCCCAAAGAACTGCAGGAGCAGTGACTAAAGCTGAAACATTATCAGAGAAGGTGATACAAAATGAGGGCAGTGTTTCGTCCAATAATGGTGCATGTTACAATCAAATTAATTTTAAGTCCGAAGAAGAAGTGGAAAATGTGCATGGTCAAGAGCTAGTTGTAGTTAATGATAGAGCTAATAATGATCAAGTAAAGAAATTAAATGAATTTGATAGTGCTAAAGCCGTCAATCGATATATTTTGCAGACCAACGACAACACCAGCAATATCAATAACGAACACGACACCACCGCGCCTCCAGCTACTAATAAGGAATATGCCCAAGACAACAGTTGCTGCACGACAAACAACACAGATGCTACAGGCGGCGACAGCAGAAGCATCAGCGTTAACCTCGAACTTAAATGCCTTGCCCAAGCTGATAAGCATAGTGGCACCACAAACAACAACAGCTTCAAACCAACTGGAGCAGCTTCGTCGGTGGCAAATGTAGAGTATGCGGTAGTAGCTTCAACAGATCTCTGTGAAACAGCAGAAACAACAGAAACGGAAAATTTTGTGGTCACCAGCGGTTACATACAAGAAAGTACGCAACCACCCCATAATAATGATCTTTCTTAACTCACCATATAATTAATCATTGCAGCTATAACAAATGCATTAAAACACGGTAATCTGAGTCCCGAACTTGAGGAAAAGTTGGTAAGTATGCGCACAAAGCAGCAGGATCACCAAAATTTTCAAAACTTGAGCGAATGGACATCTTCGACGAACCGATCAAATTCCATTGTTGAAGACGGTGTCACCTCTAATCGCCGACGCACTGCGTCGCGTAGTAACAATAACAACACCAACAACGATGATGATGAGTGGAAAATTCGTACTCCAGCGAAACGTCATCACGGTTCCACTGTCAGTCACAACAATAACGCAACTAAAAACAATCGAAAGCTACTCCTACTTGAAGATACGGCAAATCTCAGTGAACCGAAGCAAACGCAATTAGAGCGCCACAAAGATTTGCTGAAAAAAAGCATCTTACGAAAGCGCTCCTTGCTGGAGCGAAATTTGCAAAACGAGATCCGTGAGGAAGTGGAGGTAAAGGTTAAGCGACATGTGCGCGCAATAAGCATCACGGGGCAAGAAAAACTTACCGAAAATGAGCACACGACGACGGTCTTCACTGAACGTCTGTCGGATAAAAATGATGGCAACAAGCGGTGAGTGAACAAAATTACCAATTAGCTCATTTAAATGATTTATAACTTTGTGTGTTATCTGCTGCAGCCATTCAAAACCTTCAATTTCAAAAGGCGCTGCCACAAAATCAACATCATCGCACAGCCGGAAAAGTGTCGGTCGGCCCAAAAAGATGTCCAGAACGAATGATAAGGTTTATTGCATATGTCGTAAACCATATGATGAAACAAAGTAAGTAAATACACATTTAATGCACTACTTTTTATCAGCCTGTACTAAGTGTGATGCATTTTCTACTTTGCAGGTTCTATGTCGGCTGCGATTTGTGTAGCAATTGGTTCCATGGCGATTGTATTAACATTACCGAAGAGGCGTCCAAAAAACTAACCGATTTCATTTGCACAGACTGCCAGAAGGCTCGGGAAACTCAACAGCTTTATTGCAGTTGTCGCCAGCCATACGACGAGTCACAGTTTTATATTTGCTGTGATAAGTGCCAGGGCTGGTTCCATGGTCGTTGTGTTGGTATCGTTCAGAGTGAGGCTGAGTACATTGACGAGTACGTGTGTCCAGAGTGCCAGAGAAATTCTGATGCCAATACCGCAAATATGAGAAGTCTTGCGCAGAATGAAATTGTTGAGCTTAAGAGCTTGATCAAGCAAATACAGGTAAAAACACGACCAGAGTGATACCAAATGTTGTTCGATTAGATTATTCTTAATTGCTGTAAAATACATTTATTTGCAGTCGCACAAGAGTGCCTGGCCATTTATGGAACCGGTTGATCCGGAAGAGGCACCCGACTATTATAAAGTGATTAAAGAGCCCATGGGTATGATTTGATTATTTATCTAACAGACTATATATATATATATATATAAATGTTTCAACAACGTTACTTCTATCCACAGATCTCAGGCAAATGGAAAGCAAACTTGAATCAAATACCTACACCAAGCTCGCAGAGTTCATAGGTGATATGACGAAAATTTTTGATAACTGCCGTTATTATAACCCAAAGGAGTCTTCATTCTACAAGTGCGCTGAATCACTTGAATCATTTTTTGTTCAAAAGATTAAGAGTTTTCGAGAAAATGTTGTTGGTCAAGGCAATTGAAAGAAAAATGATATCTGTTGTTTGATTGTTGGTATAGGTAACATTGGCTGGGTTAACAGAATTAGAAAATAGATTAAAAATTTAGATATAGAGAACAGTAACTAAATACTTTTAATAAACTATATTTATATGTGCATAGAACAGCTTTTCCTCACTCTACAAATCTATTGATATATGTATAAATATATATATATATATATAAAAATATATATATATATATAAAAATATATATATAAATATATATATACATATATATAAATATATATAAATATATATATATATATATATAAAAATATATATATACATATATATAAATATATATATATATATATATATATATATATATATATATATATATTTAGAACTTAAAGTATATAATAATATAAATTGTACACATAAGTAGCTGTATTCTTTTATCATATATAACTGAACGTAAATATTTAGTATTTTCGTTTCAAACCAGATTTAAGCCATCATAATATGAAGCAACTGTAAATTAAAAATCTAAGTAGTTCTATGTACAGCCCAAAACGAGATGTAAATAATACAATACATACATACCTATAATTTTGTTTTGTATGTACTACGAGTATATCAAATATATACTTAAATATATTTGTTTAAGGTACCTACCCATACCAGAGATATTCAAGGAAAAATGCAGTAGGATGTTATTGTGAATTTTTTTTAGTACTTTGTCACACAAGTCATTAAAAGTTAATTAAGTTATAAATTTATGTATGGCGCAAAGCAGACTGCAACAATTTTTCGCATCGAGTGTCTGAGTGAATATGTTGTTGGAGGCTATGCATCTGGTTTCTCATGCAGCCATGGACGAAATATGGGCAATGTCGATGGATAATGCGTGTCTGGCTTCAGTACTGATTCGGGCCACGTGTTGGAAACATCGTTGGCATTATTACGAAATGGATATGTGGCTAAAACAATTGGGAGCTGCAGTTTGATTTCCTTCTCCATAGACTTCGGTTCGATAACAAAGAAAACATCGTAAGTGATTTTTATCAAATGGCAGCCGTGTAAATTAGTCGGAGGCAATGGAGGCACATATAGGCTATCATTATGCCATTCGTCCTTGCCACCCGGCCGTATCTTGCCCCGCACCAATACAGCCAAAGCACGTTTCTCTGTTTGTACCGTCTTGCCGCGCGCCAGATACTCAATGGTCTATATAAAATTCGGAAAGAATGATTATAGATTTTTGCAGAAGATTTTGTACGTCAACAATTACCTCAGTCAGCGAAGCTTTGGTGCGTTTAATGGTTACATTGCTGGCATTTGATATGAATGCTGTGACGAGTATACTCTCACCGGGCACATAGCCGCCACGATCCAAGATGACCCGGCACTTGATTTGACCACCACCCACACAGGCAACAACACCCAGTTTGTGCTCAACCTCACACGTGAATGGTTGCTGTTGTAAAAATCAAACGATTATTATGTAAACTCCTTTTTAAAGATAAAGCATAACTACCGATAAAATTGGTTTTTCAAGATTCAAGTCAATGGGGTTCATAACAATGAAAACTTGGTGATTCTTATGTGTAAGGCCCTTGGGTTCGCGCAACGCAGCCGTACAGAAATATTGTATCCAACCGAAGCTGCCTAGGAATGTGGATGGCAAACCAACAGGCAGACCCAATTTAAAGGGAAAACTATGTATGCCTGGTGATAATATGGCAGGACCCTGATCCACATCGCCCAGCAATCTCATGCGAAAATCTATATAATTCTCTTTGTCGTATGTACGCTCCTGCCGACCACCAGCTCGCACAACACCCTCGCCAACCACATGAAAGTGTAGACCCAGTGCTGGTGTTTCATCCTGCAGCTCGATAAGCACACGACCAGAAAGGAATTGACCCGGAAAATACAGCAGTGAGGTGTTGTCAAAGATAATTAGAAATTTGAGCAGTTTTCGAGGCATATTCTCATAAAGCTAATGTCGTTTTCGATGCTGATGATGACCTTGGTATATACCTGTGGTAGAAAAATTAAATTAAATTTAATTAGAAGCTTCGAATTTCGAATCATTCACTAATCGCTCGTCTTAAATAAAAACATGAAAACATGCGATGTGCATGCGACCCACATACTGTGTGGTTTATGTATATATACCTATATATACATATATTCGTGTGGTGTATATGGTATGTAGATATGATAAACAGCACCTGTATATATAGGGATACCCCTATCTACATCAACACATATAGCTAAAACTATTAATTGTCTCCTTGGCATAATAGTTGTAAAAGAGAAATTAACCGTGACAAAAAATGTGGTAATTGCCATTAAATGATGCCAAAATCACGTTATTTGAGATTTTTCATTTTTTAAATGGCGCTGCAAACGCAGCTCACACTCACACACCCACACACACACACATACATTGCCAAACACTCAACATACAATGGGTTTGACAAATCCGTTCGAGGCTTAATAGAAACGTGGGTGCAACAGCAAATATGTGTATTGTAAGTACATATATATATACAATACACACTTATTGACGTTTTGTTTAAAGACCAAGCTTTATACTGTTTTTACTGGTTTTTTCACTTTTTTTTATTGTATCTTTTCGTTTTGCTATTAAACGATCTCAGTTTGAACCCACTTAAACGACCGAACAGCGCTCGCTGACGTTTGTTTAACAACTAAAGTTGTATCGTTTCTCAGTCAAGCTTGTTTCACTCGGCACAGTTTATAGAGATGCGTTAAGGTCGTGAAGTTTATAGCTGAGTTAATATTTGCTCTTGGTCGGGAAACACGAAATCGATCGAGATTGAAGAACAAGATGCATCGATATAATATTGTATTTATATTATAGAATGCATGCAGTTCTTAGCCTTATCTTCCACATAAGGTAATAATATAAGATTATTAATTTTAGCAGATGATTGAGTCGTGCTCAAGTCGTGTCAAACATATTATCCATTTTTGCACCTTTACGAATACTTTTTTATTTCTATGCATTCGGGCCTCACGTATGTATGTAAATTTGTAGCCGCATACAAACATACAGTGGTAGCTTAAAGCAAGATACAGGTTTGTTGTCCGACTTGATTACTCAGAGAGACAGAGGTGAATAACTTATCTCTTAGTTAGAGGAAGTTGAGTAGTCTGGGGTGAATATTGGATGTATGTAATGCTATATTTCAGTCGTATTTCTAAATATTAAGTCTATAATAATAATGCATTTTATGCGAAATCAATATGGGACATATTGTAACCGTATTCATATTTAGGAAATTTATATTAGTTGCAATCTATTAGAAAACGCACTTTAAATCAAATGTAACTAATTAATGTAATAATTTTGACACCAAACAACGCTATTATATAACATAATATAAGCTTTTTGCAGCACAGTTGCAGTTAACATATCAGCGAAATGATTAAAAGACTTGAAAAACTGATGGAAATTTATATCAACTTGTTCGGAACTTTACGGTGCATTTTTTTTAAATATTTTATGTTGTGGAATGAAGTAAAATAATAAATCAAATTTTTACACTGCTGTCATTTTTGACCGAAAAACTGTCCATTAAATGCTTAACAATTATCCAGCTGTGGGGTTAATATGTTGCAGCATCAGTAAATTTGCTCAGAACTTGTTTAAAAAGCAGCAAATAATTTGCCAGCTGAAAGAGTATAAAGTGGATCTAGGGGGTTGAGGGACTGAGAAGAATCTCGTTACGTTAACAAATCGAAGAAACTAAGCCAGATCGTAGTTAGAGAAACAGATTGAGAAAGAGGTAGGAGAGGCAAACAAAATTCGGATACCATATTTTGAATGGGCCCGTATTTGTGTGTACGTGTGTTTGTGTGTGTGTGTGTTGTGTAAGCTCTCTTACTCTCTGTTTACTACATTGGGCGAGTTTTATTTAGCACGAGCAAAGCGTTATTGTCGATTTGCTTTCAAGCCACTTTGCGGGAGAGCGCGGTTTCAAACATAAGTTGGGAGTTTGTAGCTTTTTCTTTTGTTTTTCATTGCTCTGCTGGATCAGTTGTTTTAGTTGTAGTGACGACGCCAAAAGAGTTGATTGCGTTTTGTCGGCTGGCTCGCGAGCAGCAGGTGTAAATACGGCAAATACTGAAAGCACAAATCGATGTATGTTTGTAGTCTGTTTATACTCTACATTGCACATATAAATATATATTTGTATATAGATACATACAATAATATTTTGCATAAAATGTGTAACAAACTGTAATTGCATTGAAAATATTGAAATAACTGTTATTAAAAAGAAAGTCTTACAATAATAAAAGAGTACTCCAGAAGAACGTCAACAGCAGTTTTTGGTACGTGTTTGTTTTGTGTTTTGTATCTCTGTGTGTGTGTGTAAACTAAAGTTGAACCGAAAAAAGTGCCGTTAACGTTAACTTCTAAGATTGATCTACGAAATATCAAGAAAATCTTTAAGGTCGCTTGAGGCAAAAAAGCTATTTACAAACAATTATATGATTCAGTGTAACTTTCTAATGGTTTCCACCAACTAAATTTCGTTTCAATAGGCAAAACAAAAATATTCTCATGAAATATTTGATATCTTTTTGCTGCTATTCCAGAGTAAAGCATAAGATTTAGTCTCGAATTGTAATATGATGTAGAGTAAATCGGTTTTCGTCATTTAGTGCTTCCATTTTAAATGCCAAACTAACTTCAATCAGGGTGTGGTAAACCTGATGTTTTGGCGTTTCAACGCGCCAAGTCAGCCAAATGCCATCGTGTCTGGGAATTGAAATTCTGCGCAGATTCAACATGTACTGATTACCAGTTTGTATATTTTGAATACCTGCACCCATGGAAAGGAGTATTACAAAACGGTGCAAAATTATGTGTGTAACATAATGTATATAAATTCGTGATTACAACATACAGTTGCGAAAAAACAAACCATTCGTTTTGAAATTATTTGGCAAGTTGATTTTTAATCTGTTGCTTAGTATTCCCCTCTGTAAATCAAATTTAGTACTGCTCCTGGTGTTCTTTTCAAGATATATATATGTGTTTTGTATTGATAAATGCAAAATCGTTTCTTAATTTTATAAAAATTTTCTTAATTATAAGTAGAACCGTACAATTATTATTTTCTTTTGGTTACTTTTCGTGCCATCAAAAAATGTTATTTTAAATTTTATAAAAATTTAAATTTATTGTTTCTTGCTCACTTTTTGTTAAGAGTCAAATTTCAGCTCTCAAAACGTATTCGTTCCATTAAATTATATAAGACACATTTGGAAACGTTTCTTATGAGAATGGAGCTATTATTTTTTTTCGCATTTGAAAGTCTTTACGATTATTGAACTTTATTACTAACAATGAATCAAGCTAACAAAACAGACAGACAATTTTATCAGGATGTGTAGTATTTAGTATTGTTTCTGTTTCTCTTTCTTTGTGTAGCTGAAAACCTTTGTGAGCAAAATGCGAAAGAAGCCAAACGAATTTTACCCTTTTAAACTAGGTTTTGTTTTGCGTTGTCTTAAATATCCAACACGCTCCGTGATTTTGACTTGACGCTTGAGTTGACGTCACTTGTGTGTATACGAATATGTAATTTGTAAAAATCTCTCCCCCATTCTCTTCGCCTTCAACACAGTGCCAACGAAATGCTGGAACAAGACGCTAGATCTTTGAAGAAAGCGTTTCCCTTCATATTCGCCAATAATTTGGCAGAAAATGGCGACATCAATGTGGATTGGGAGTCGTATGATTCCATGGATAACATGTCGGATCCCGTAGCAATCACCATAGATGGCGAGCAGCATTGGGTCTGCGGTATCGAATCAAATACCACATGCACAAATTTAATCTGCGCACTGCTGCATTACCAGGAGCTCCAAAAAAATCGTGACAGCGACAACAATTTGGACAGATCCACAAATATATCCAGCCAAATCACACCAACAACAAATACCAAAGAAAATGAACAAACTTCTTATAGACGCAAAGAGCCGAGGAACTCGTATCAGTATGTGATTGTTAAGCAATTGAGAGACTCTAGTTTCGAGGAATACTTGGATGGTAACACTCGACTCTTAGATGTCGTATCTTCAAAGACACAGGTATGCTTTAGACCCTACTTTGTCTCAAATATATGTAACATATTTTCATTACAGTATGAGCTACAGCTAAGACATTTGGCGGCAAAGGAATCCACTAAGGGATCGTCACGAGTAAATAATCAAAAGCAACAACAAATGTTATTGATGCTATCAATGTCTACGGATAATGATAGTGGCATGGGCAGCCCAGTTGCCAGTTCTCGGAGTGAACGCTTTCGGCGACGGCGGGGCAAACAGAGATGTGAAAGTGCCTTTTGCCGGGCTGGTGCAGCATTACTAAAGCCAAATATGCCCCAATCACTAAACTATTGCATTGGGAATCCAAATCAACGTCTAATGAATATAATTCTGGCCCAAGATGAGACCATAAATAGGCAAATCTATTTACTAAAGCAAGTACCTCCCTCTATTTCCAAATACTTTTAGTAACAAAATTTACAATTGCAGTGAAAAGGAGCAAAAAATCATGATGATTGAGGATGAAAAGCATCTAGTACGTGAAAGTAAGTTGGGTAAGGATTATATGCTCGATGCGTATTTGGATGCATCCGAACTACCACCAGCAGACATAAAACGAGATGTGAATAATCAGAGGAAGCAGAACTCCAATCTGGATACGCCAGTAACTGCAAACGGATGTGGATTGATTCAATTGGAAACCCATTGGCTAGAAAGGACTTATGCGCTCAATAAACTTCTGCATCGGGAGGAGGAGCAGCTGCTGAGTCTGCACGCGAAGATTCGCAAGCATCAGATGCGTTACGCTTACGACACCAAGGACGAGGTGCTCCAACAAATCGATAGTTTGGACACCAAGTTGTCCGATCAGGTAGACAATATCTATAAAACAGAGCGACAACTGCTAGCAGCCAATGAGCAGCTGAAAGCCAAGCTAAGTGTGCTCGAATGCTTGGGCTACGAGCTGGAAGTAATGCCCTACACCAAACCGGATATCGGGATAGAGACGGATATAGCAAGAGCTCGATGTGAATCAGCTCTAAATTGCCAATCTCAAGAGAAGAAGGGTCGACGGAGTGCCGACCAGCAGAATTGCATTAAGAGCCCCTTCTCATCGCGTCATCTCATTGAAAAGAACTCTAATGTTTTGGACCAAAAGACGCTAAAGAAACAAATGTTTTCTTCCGTTAACAATCCAAGTCTAAGGACTAAATTAGATTGGTGTTTTCCAAATCGAGAATGGAAGCATGATTTTGATGTGGAACACTTTGGCACACTCGTTTAACTTTACTAGTTGGAATAATGTATATATAAATATAAAGCGACGCGAAGCACTTGCAAGATTAAGTGAAAAGCTAAAAGAGATTCTCAATAATGTTTACCAAATTGTTATGTTTTAACAAATAAAGTGTTTGTTTAAATCATCATTAATTTTTGCGAATATATCAAAATAGTATAAATTAATTTGGTGTAGATATATGATAGTACATGTTTATGGAATATATATATATATGCTCAGCTAATCTTTGGCTTCGCGATGGACTCAGCATCATAGCTTGATGAATTCTGAAAAGCTGGCTTTGCTGCTGGTGTCTCTGCTGGACTCGTCGCTAGCCGAGCAGTAGCAATCAGATCCGCTGTGGCGGAATATCGTCCAGCTCCGGCTGCTGCTCGTTGAGCAGTCCATGATTCGCCTCCCGCCTTTTGGTCAGCACAAAAGCAGCGCCATAGAAGAGCAGGACGGGCAATCCGGCAAAAACGGACACGCTGACGAGGAAAAGAGACATTTTCACCTCACGCTGGCAACACTTCAAATCCCTGGACCAAAGCACACGGGTGCGATTCATCTGGGTATAGGAGAGGCAAGTAGATGCGAGGCGAGGAGAAGAGACGTGGTATTAACTGTGACAATAATTTTCAATATCCATACCATATCCTGCATATCAAAGCACATGTGGCCATTGTTCTTCTGGTCCAAATTCTTGTAGAAATCATTCAACTGAATGTATTCATAGACGCAGCTGCTGCACTCACTGCCCTTATTCGCATTCAAGCAACTCGAAAGTGTAATATTCAGATTAGTGAAATTGTTGTAATTGTTGTCCTTGAAGCACTCTGCGCAAAACATAAACAAAATGTGAATAGTTATGAATACTGCTCGAATGCAAATGCGAATAATAATAATTATAAATACACCTCCGAGACGCAATTACCGTCGCAATAGGCCCGCTCCCAGAGAACCTTGAGCAAATTCTGCGTGGTGAACACTATGCTGATGCTATCTGAGTCCAGATAAATTTTGGAACAGTTCTCCACTTTCATCAGATTATCATAATCAGTTAACATTTCTGTAAAGCTGTCTTTGCAGCCGCCACAAAGATGATCGTATTGAGGAGGAATTGGAATCGCATGTTGTGTGTTGCAGCGGACGAATTTGCTCTGTTTGTCCGCCAAATCGGTCAGCAGAAAATTGCACTCTTTTGAGCAGGTTATGTATGCTACGCAACCCAACAAAATTAACAAAATCAAGTTCATTTTGTTCTGTATAAATTAAGTTTGGTTTTGGTTTAACACCAAAATATTTATGTTTATGGTCACTCTTAAAACGAACAGTGTATTTTTGAGTTTAACTGCTGTTAACGTGCAGGTTGCAAAAGTAAAAGGGTCACTCTAGCATATTTTTAAATTTCACTCACTGTATATTTTTGGGAAAAAATCAATATTTAAATTGGAAGTCAATGTCAAAAGTTAAGTAGATTTCATAAGTACAGATTGCAGTTATTGTTATCTTGCATTTATATCGTAGCTTACTCGCGTTCTGTTAATATCTGCAGCTGCTGTTAAACAAAGTTAAATCTCTCTCTCTCAGTGTTTCTTTACGGGCGCTCTTGCGATTTTTTACTCGTTGATTTAAATTCTGTATGAGGTTGCACAGATACAGTTAGTTGTAAACGAATTGTCGGCGTGTGATAAGGTAATCGGGAGTTTTGGTCCAAGTGCTGCGAAATTTGTCTTTGTTAATGCAAAATAATATATTTGGACGCGAGGGACGTGTATTTAATGTGAGCGCAAGCAAAATTCAGTAAATGGCTCGCTTAACAAGAGCAGCAAACTAATTGAGTGTGAGTGTGTTCGATAATTGCTGGAAAAAAATTCAGCTACCGTTAAAAGGTACCCAAATACACACAAATATAACACATATATACAACTATACTGATCAATATACACATATACAAATACATAACAAATTCGCCCAGACGACGCACGAAATAAGAGTAATATCGAGTCTCGAAACCGGAATCAGTTTTAATGATAGCATTGAACAATAAGAGAATCTTAAGCTAAAGGCCAATTTTTTAATGTTTTGTGTGAGTGTTTCTATATTTTTAACTGTTATTTGTCCGATTTTATCATAATGTAAAAGGAATCATTTGCAAAAAGGAACATAACTAAAAGAAAAATGCCGCAAAATGCAAATGCGTCTGAATGTGTATGTGTGCGTATGTGAATGTGCAAAACTAGCTAAAGCTAAAGCCTCAAAGTGAACGCCACTCCTTTTGGAGAAGGAGAAGAGGAAGAGAAACATAACAACAACACAAATAAAATGTGAAAAGGTAGCGTCGTCATCTGTGCGAGGACGGAGCATAGAGAGTTAGTGAGTGAGAGAGAGAGAGAGCTGCTGCTGCGCCGGAGTTCAACTTTGCAAAGCCACACAACATACATACATGCATGCGTACAGAAACAAGTACAGTGTGTGCAATAGTTTTGTATTATTGTTTGCTCCTATTTCTATGCACAGAAATCTGTGATTGGTGCGTATAGCGAATTTAATTAAAAGCATGTAGCCAAAAAATATATTGTCGGCATTTTACAAGTCAGTTTTTTTGTCTGTCTTGTCTCCCTTTTTATCGCCTTGTGCCTTGCGCAGAAGTGTTTTGGTTAAATTTGTGTTTTGTCTGAGAGGGGGAAAAGCAAGCATCTATGTAGCTTATAATAATCGAACAGCTGCTCGCTGGACACCTGGCAAAATAGCTGATTGCACTAAATTTACAGTTAGCCGGGCAGACTTGCCAGCATTGCTCCTTTTTTGTCTGGTTTTTAGTTTGACCTGCGCAGCAACAACAACAATAATATTTGCCCATGTGCAAGAGAGAAAGCCCGTTGATCAGTTGGGAGACAGAGCGAGAAAAACAATGATATTGCAAGAAAAAACACAGTAATTTAGCTTTCGCTTTTGCTGCTGCTATTCTCTGTTGTCTATGGCTCTCGTCCGTTTTCTTTTGAATAACATTTGTTATCTTGTTGCTTTTCTTCTTATTTTGGTTTCTTGTTGTTTGTTGTTTTCGTTGTTCTTTTTTTTTTGCAATGGCCGCGTCTGATTTATGCAAATTTGCAAAAGACTCCAATTACAAATTTATTTCCGCAACAAAATAACAGACATGTTAAAGTGTGTTTATGTGTGGCTTGGGGCCACATTGTTGCTAACTTGCTGTTTGTTCATGTTTTATACATATACAAACAGACACATATACATTAATATATATATATATATATGTGCATACATTCAACTTAACTTACACCCATCAGTCCGTCCTTCTTCTTTCGTTTATTTTTAGTTTCGGAATTCTGGTTACAGACCATATTTAATTTCAATGCTGCCTGTCTCCCTTTCAAAGTCGCGTCGCAGTGGCAGTTTTAGTTCTTCCTCTTGCTTTTGTTTTGTCCTCTTCTTTTGTCTCTGGCAGAAATAGTTGCAAATTTGACGTCGACGCCAGCAGCGACTGCGCTGTGGTTTTTATTGACTCTTCCCACCCAGATTCTGGGCGTTTGTTTCCTGACTTTAATTCTAGGAAGACAATGAGGAGGAGTAGGGTGGGCAGCTTATGTAATTCTCTGTTGTTATTTTTGTTTTTTTTTTATTTTGAGCTTTTAAACTTTATCTAACTTTAAGATATGTCGAACTGTTAAAGCAAAAATAAACAGAGAGAGAGAGGACGAAAGGGTTGCCTACTCGCCAGCGTCAATTATAGGCGAATTGTTGATAATTTATTCAATTCCAAAAACTAAAACAAAAATTTTTTATTTTACATAATTTTTTATGCAAAACCTTTGTATTTTGGTTATTTAATTTACATAATATATATATGATATATTTATATATATATAAAGATATATGTCGTTAGTGTATATTTTTATTTATTTCACTTACAATTATCAGTCTTTAACGATACAAAATTCGAGACCTATAAACTTTAAGATATTGCTTTATTTTTGGAAAAAATGCGTTTCAGCTATTTAGCTTATAATGTCGTGGAGACACAAGTGACTTATATATAAACACATGTACACTCTCCCCTCACCACCACCCACACCACTTACCCATTTACCTAACTTGAAGCAAGTTTAACAAACGACGGCGGCGCAGATCTGCGAGAAGTGAACTGAGTGCCAAATAAAAAATAAAATCAAGAAAAGAATAGAAACAAAACAGCCAAGCAGCAACATTTTTAGTGTGTTTTTGCCTCTATTGAAGTTTTTTAATTTATATTTTATGCATATGTATATGCATATAAATCTGAATAAGTTTATTTTAGTTGCTTTTTCGCCATAAGTCGACATAACTGGCGTCCCCTGAGCCAAATGTGGGCCCGACTGATGAATAACCAGCGCCAAACTCTGGCAAATCGTGAAAATAGTGTAAATTTTGCTGTCTGTATTGGAAATCGTTGCCCATAATTGTAATAAGTGTTATTTTATTTACGCTATTGTTCTCAGTCTCAGTTCTGGTTAAAGTTGCTCACATGCAAAAGCTGTGGTTTTATCTGCCCTTAATGTTAGCCATTAGTAAAATTTGCGATACTTCCAGTCCCAAGATTCCAGACTTAACATTGCCAACGGCTGTGTAGCCTTTCAGTCGACTGGCAGAATTGCAGTTTCTGTCGAGGTTTAGAATTGTTTTGCCTAATATGCAATAGGGTAATGAGGTAATTTGGCTGTCGGGTAGCTGTCGAATCTCAGCTCATTATATTATTTATTTCCTGTTGAAAGGGGCAGACAACAATGCTATTGAGAAATGAGATGTTTTCGCACTAACAAATTCTACAGCCCTTGAAACCTTTTTTAATATTTATATTTGTTTTTGATGTGGGCAAATGATTATTCTTTAATTAATTGGAGTGTCTAAGCTAATTTGGAGCAGCGCACCCATCTTTGACCTCATTTGACTCGTTTAGCTGCTTTGGCTTTTCTACAACAATTGGCCGACATTTTGTAAATTGCCTGCATTATAGACATTATAGAGATAGGAAGGAAAGGGGCTTGCCGTCAACTTGAGTGGTGCGTTTTCATTAATTCATTCACTCATTCATTAGCTTCACTGAATGACACTCGACTAGAGGATGAAAATGCATACCCAAAAAGGGTAAACACCTTGTCTGTCTGTCGGTAAGCTTTAGAAAGTTGACACACAGCTTTTACTTTATTGAATTTGGATATTTTTAAACCCAGCAGCAGCTATATCTTTTTTGACAACCACAGCTAGTCAAACAGTGCGAGTGAGCGAGAGATAGAAAGCGATAGGTATAGACCGAGAGAGAGAAGAGTACAGAGAAGCTGTTGCATAAAAGAGGAGATTTCGTGGGGAATAAATTATGCTTACATAATGGTAAAAAGCCGTTGCTCATGACTTTCCGCAACACAGGGTTACGATATGTTGGATTAAGGGAGGGGGTTCTGGTGGGTTATTGTTTAGTTTGTTATTGCCTCAGCTCCGTTATTCGATTTCTTTGCACATTTGCTACGCTTGTAATGCGCTTTTCTCTTTGTGGTGTGCATCCTTAGCGTCCGGCGGCATCTTGGCTTCTGGTATTTTTATGGGGATTGGTATTTTGTGTGCATTTCTAGGGGTTGTTCCTTAGCTTCTTTTCTTCTTTTTGCATCGCTTTGCTGCGCATCGCTTTTCGTTTCTTGTATATACACACATTGTATAGATGTTTGCAAATGCTTGCATTAGAGTTGAGCACAGCTTCTGCAAAGTACAGAGAGTCGAACAAGACTGTGGACGGAACACTGAAGTGTGTGTGTGCTTAAGGTTGACTCAACTTTGCACTCTTGTTTGCTGCTTATCCTCTACTGCGCCAATTCCCTTTTGGTCTCGCTTTTGTAGTTGTCACGCTCCACACCTGCCCAGATATGAGATGCATGGCAAAGTGGGAAGTGGGATGCAAGAAGTACCAGTTCCGAGTATATGTGTGTGTGTATTAACAGCAAATCGATATTTGACTACCAAATCTGCTTAGCTCATATAAAACCATTTCATGCAAAACTGTGAGCAAAATGTGATGTGTAAATTTGACAGATTGGTTATTAAAAGAGATAGGATCGCTGAAGTTAATTGAAAATCTAATTTAATTGAAAATATGATTGAAATGACTGCAAATCACCATTTGGCATATGAGAGGAAAATTTAAAATTTATAAAACTGGCAAATTGATTTTGGCTCTATCTAATAAATCTCAAATCTCAGCTAGGGCAGTCATCATGAAACTGCGACTATAAATTTTAGGCGATTAGCTTGAGTAAATAATAAATGATTGAAAAGATAGAAATCAATTAATAAGGCCTATTTTTAAATATATAACAGATAATGAATTATGCTCACGTGTAGTGTGTACACAGTTTGCAGATGTATTACAAAAATCAAAGCAAAATCAGAACAGAGGGACCCAGCAGCCACACATCGATGTTGCTCTTCTCTCTGTATCCCGATATCGATTTCAGCTTCATTTTAATTTTATACATATGTATATGTTATCCAATCGATCTCCTTTTCCACCACTGATACGCCGTAGATAATTCATTTAGCTTGTTTGCTGTCTGTCCAGTTCTATTGCCTTTTTAGTGTTGCTCTGCCTGATTCTGATAGAGGGGAACATGTCCGCATTGTATACTCTTGCCAAGGATTGACAATTGACTTGTCCATCAGTCTTGGTCAAATCCATTTGGCTTTCTCTTGGCTTCTCTTGGCTTCTCTTATAGAAAGCGGAAAAAATACTGAAGTTGGAAGAAGTCCTATTAGTGTCAAGTCCATTACCACAATCTGTCAATAGTGGCCGCTAAAGCAGCTCGTCGTCAATCAAGTGTAGTCAGTTAATGTTTATTTATTGTTTTTATTTAAATTAAAATGTTAATATTATTTTAAATTGAATTTATTTCTTTCTTATTGTATTTTTCATTAATATAATAGACAAGTTGCGCTTGAAAAAAAGAATTCACTTTTTTCTTTTCAAATTATTTCATATTTTCTTTTATAGTTTATTTATTTATAGATAAATTTTCTGGTAATTTGCAGCTAATTAAAATTGCTTCGCAGTTATGCCCAAGATTTAGTAAACCATTTACATGCTACAACGCGCTTGTAACTTATGATTCACATACAAAAACAAGCGTGAGTTCGTTCAGGTGTAGCAAAGCAAAATGAGTGTTAAAATGGATAAAAAGATAGAAGTAAAGTATTCTTTGGTTTATTAATATATCGAATAATGTTGGTTAACGGGTAAGGATACTTATTTTCATTACAATGAACCCTGTGAAAGAGACCCTATAGAAGGAAGCATGTGGGACACATCTTGATCAGGAAAAACAATCAAGTCGTTCTAGAGACTATATAGTTGAGCTCATTCGACCTACTGCATTTTTACTTGATCCATTTGTGCACCATCTTTTTTAAGAACGACAATTTAATGAATCACCCAGTTTGTTAATAATTTACATTATTCTATTGTTCTATCCAAAACGCTGCTTTTTAATGTCAAGACCGAGAAAAACAAGAGAATCGTAGCACACTTCACATTATGCAAGAAGTGTTAATACCTGAGCATTCGAATCTTGACAGGAAATTATAATCAATGCAAATCAGTAACCAGAGCACAATCGATAGAAATCTAAGCTAATGAACAACAATTTTCATAGCAGACATTGACTTTACGCAGGCAATGATAACGGTTAGCCATGACAACCTAGCTTTATGCGTAAATGTGAACTTAACATTTTCTTTGATTATTATTTTTATACCATTTGACATTCGCGAATTCAGTCGGTGAGTAGAAGTCGAATTTGGCGATCATTTTGAATAGTTTTAGTATTGCTTGCAGACTTTTTCGAAAGCTCTACTCAAGGCTGCTGGCTAATATTTATTGAGTGTGGGCTTGAGAAAAATAATATTTCTTATGTGTTTTGTTAGTTTTCACAATTTGAGGCACTCGAAGCTGCGTTGGGTAAACTTAATGTTGTAAATTACACTGACGGTTTCAAGTTTAATGGCCCTGGCCCTGGCGTTTTGACTCTCTTTGCTCTGTGTTGTGTGTGTGTTTTTTTTATGTTTTCAGTTATTTTTGGTTTTTGTACATTCTTTTATCTGGTGAATAACTAGTTCATCACCTTTTGTGGTAATTTCTGTACGAAAAAAGCCAAACTGAAACTGCAGAAGAAGCCATGTCTATGTTATTTACAATTGCTAACAAAAAAATTGCACCACGCTCACAGGAAATGTTTTCAATATGATATTTTTTCGTAAAATTTGAAAGCTTAAGGAATAAGTTTTTAGAATAGGAAGAAGGTTCCTTAAAAAAGGGAGGTACTTCTACTAGTATTTCTTGTCACTTTTTCCGTCCATTGAAAATAATAGAATATAATATTGAAAAGACTGGTGGGAGCTTTACCAACTTTATCTTCAATTTACCAGAAAATATTCATATCAATTGTAAATCATATCTTTTATTTGAAAATTTTGCAAAACTAATGAAAAACGGCTGTTGTCGCTTTTGGTTTGGTACTTATTGGTAGGCTGCTTGAGAGGCGTCAATGCGATTTGTTTATCAATTTGCAGCACTTTTCCCTGTGTTGGTTTTGTTTATTTTGTTCGTCTGTCTTTGAGCACCGCCCTGTGTACTGCCTCCTCTCTGAGTTAGCTGAGCTAGCTACGAATTGAACAAATGAAACTAATTGCTTTCGTTCGCAACGTTTCACCTTCATTTTTAAGCCAAGTCAAGTTGCGGGAAGTCGAGAAGAAAAAGTTGAAAGAGAAATAAACTAATTAAAAAAACGAAATATTTATTGTTGTATATGCCTCGGATAATAATAATAATGTGGCAATTCTTTTGATACTATTTGCTATGCTATGCGGTTTAATGAACCCAAAGTACAGTTTTTCTTTACTACCAAACAAATCAAATTTTCCTTGTTTTTTTTTTTTTTTTTTTTTTTTTTGGTTTACAGATATTTGCATTTTTATCTTGCGCAATAACAAACAAGCAACAATAATAAACAACACACAACATGTAAAATGCCGAAGCCATCCGTTGCTTGATTGGCTAACAGCAGAAACGCGAAAAACCCATAATATCATTAACAACAGAAGCAGCTACAACCACGATAGCAAAATCGACACAGTCTGTACGCTTGACTGGCATCAACAGCAGTAGCTGTGAGACACTTCAAGACTTGGGGCAACTGGAAACAGCAATCATCACAGCAATGTCCAAAGTTTCGAGTTTTGCATAGCTAAAACTTAACCAACGAAATACAACGAAGCAAAGGACACCTCGCATCCTGACTGACTAAATAAACGTGAGCATCTGCATACTGCCTATAAAACTGTTAATCATAACAATAGTGACACCTTTTTAGTCCACAAATTATTCATTTGTTTTTCCAATTTCCTACAATTCAAATACAAACAATCATCGAACATGTTTCCAATATTTAGTGGGGCATTTTGTTGCCCTTATGGCGTGTTCCAAACGTTGGGAGATGTAATGGTTTCATTACCACCTATTTGGACCTATTGAATTAACTATGTCTTATTTACTAATTCCTCGAATGAAATTAGCATGACCCAAATATGTTCAGTTACAACTTTTGGCTCATGACTAAAAGTGTCGTTACCCCAAATAGAATGGCGAGTCTGCCAAAGGTAGACGAAATTTAAACCATAGCTAAGAGAAATGATTGCTGCCTCTTACGTATGTCGGGTATGTGCACCGGCATTCAGACTACCGGCATTCCTCCTACTTTCTGTTTTTTAATTCGAGCTTCAGGAGACTTACTTACGTTTTCTAAGCATAAGCCGTTTTTAGTCATGGATTGACCAAGAACAAAGCTATATTTAGAGAAACTCGCTCCTGACCCTAAATCTTCTAGGAACGGGTGAAAAATAGTTAGTATACATTTGCCATTACCCCCATTTTTCCATTACAAACTCAATTTGCGTATGTTGGTTGGTTTGAGTTTACTTGGGAGCAACTAAGCAGGCCTAGCTAAATAGAAAGTATATTCAGTAATCATTACAAGTAAAAAAAAATTTGAAACGTTTAAGCATCATCATGGAAATCAATCAAACAAACTTCGAAATAAAGCCTGAGATGAACCGAGTGTGGTGCTGTGCCTGGGGCTTAATGCAGCCAGAGAAGAAGACTACTGAGTCTAATATCGAAAAAGAGGGGGAGAGGTCAACCTCACGATCCAAACTGAAGCCCAGGGAATTTGTTATTACGGGCGACTCCAAGTCGCAGCTGAACGTTGTGTTTACGTCGCCCAGCAAGAAGAATGTGTTCCCCGATGAATACAGCATGCAACTGCCCGGTCTGGGCATTCATCATGTGTCACTCCGTTCGGACAGCAGTTGCATAGCTGCGGTTTCTATGGATGGCAATTTGACGCTACTCGATCTGAATGGGGTGGGAGATGGTCGACTGCCTAGCGTCAGTCACGTGCATGTGGGCAACTTTTGGTCTTCGACTTTTGGTGGTGCCGGCAATAACGAATCTGTCTATGCGGGCTCGGGCAGTGGACGCATCTACAAATTTGATACGTCCGAGCGAACGTTGCAGCAAAGCTATGACACCCATTGCTGCGAGAGTGTCTTGGGCTTGGCAATCAGTAAGGATCAGAGGTTGCTGGGTGCCACGGATTACGCTGGCAACTTGACGTTGTTCGATGGTGTCACCGGGCAGATTACAAGTCGCACCCATTACAAGATGCCCATGCGAAGGATGGTCTTCAATCCGAGCATGCAGCGTGCTCTCGTAGCCTGCCATAAGACCATTAAGCTCATCGATTTGCGAAACGGCTTGTTGCGTGAGAGTCTCGTCGGTCACGATGCCTTCGTGATGTCGGTGGATGTGTCGCAAGATGGTTTGCGTTTTCTCAGTGGCGCCTTCGATGGCTCAATTAAGCTTTGGGATGCCAGAACCACAAAATCTCCCTTGGCATTTGTGTGTGGTACGAACAGGAATCTTTGGGATATCAGCTTTAATAAATGCTGCAACAAGATCAGCTGCGTGGGCGATGGCAAGGGCCTCAACATTTATTACTGCATGGGCAATAAGAAAATGATGCTGGTGTAGCGGAGACGATGATTTATTTTAAGTTGTGTGTATTTGTTAAATTAATAATGCAGAATATTTATTAGTCGTCATACATACATTTATTTGGGTAAGAAAAAATGTTTTGTTGGTCGGTTTTTCTGAATAAAATTTACAACCACCATGTATACTCACTGTTAACGAACTTTTAACCTGTATAAATTTTGTGACTGACAAAATTGATATATTCATCTGACAATGGACGGTAGAATATCGAAATGCATAAGATTCTGAAAGACGAAGTTAAGTAAAGTAAATTAATGTGGAACTCAAAGCGTACTCCACATATGAAATATATTGCAATTTAAATCGAGTTGTCTATTAATATTTTGCATCTATATAAGCTACAGTTAGTTCATTTGGTCGTTGCATCCTTTGATCTAATCCACTTCACGCATCGTTCGATTTGAAAAGAACTGTCTTATATTATAAGATTGCCAATGACAGCGTCAGAGAGAGATTAATGACTTCAATTGCCATGTTGGCTGGTGACTAGCCTCCTCCTCTTTCTTGCCTTGCATATTAGTCAACACTGCATTGCATTCCAGTTGCAGTTGCAGCAGTTCCAGTTCCAGTTCCCCCACTCTCTCGGAAAAAAACCCACTTGAGGCGGCGACAAGCGTGCAGAGTTGCCGACTCGTTTTCCCACCGTTTAATTGGCATAATTTGTCTAACAAGAACAGCAACCAACAACGCCAACTTGTTTTGTTGTTGTCGTCTATCACAACATCTTTTGAGGACGGAATTCTCTTGTTGACTGTTTTCTGCCATTGTCTTTTGGCCTACGCTGTCAGGCAACTGTCATGACCTGGGAACTGAATGCAACATAACGACTGGCATCAAGTGGAGCTCAATCAAATCTAAGGTTTTCTATAGCTATTCACCTATAATTGATTTAAAATTAACATAAGCTTTAAAGCGGGTTACATCGTTGCATTGAAGTTGCATTAAATCATTCTTGTATATTATACCCTGCACTCATTAAAGGTGGAATGTGTGAAAATGGGTTTAGTTTTATTGTGCCAAAGTATGTAACTGGCAGAAGAAAGCATCTGCGACCCCATGATCCACATCTGAGTCGATACATGTCCGTCTGTTTGTCTGTATTCAAATTTGGAATATAGGATATTTTTTAACTCGGGCCGATAATTTTATGAATGACTGCCTCGTTATTTAAGAACTGCACATTTATTAAAATCGGGTAATAAACACTATTTCATAGTTTCACTAAATACTTATATTGTAGTGAAATTTGGGAAATCAATTAGAATATATTTAATAACCGAGTGAATGCTATACCATAGTCGAGCTTACTCCATCTTTTTTCATTTTCATTTTCATTGTGTATGTTGCCTAGGTAATTTTCATATATTCTTTGCTTATCTGTGTCACTGAGCTTGTCTCGAGTAACTTGTTATTAAGCATGAGTTTTTTTTTGTTAGCTATCAAATTGCAATCAATCGTTATGCTAAGAATTAACCTACACTTTGGCTCCATTTCTTCTTCAATCTGACGCCAATTTGACTTATACTAACAACAGTGTGTGTCTCCTGTCCGTCTCACTCTTCCCCTCTTGCATACAATGGGATCCATCGTTGCATTGTTGACATTGTTATCTTGGACACGCTGCTTGGCTCTCAGTAGTGCTGACGCAATTATAACACAAGTCTCTATTATTGTAGCTTTTGCTGTTGTTTTCTGTTGCCACAAATTTTGCCTCGTGCTGATTCTCGTCCCTTTTCGTCTGTTTCTCATCTGCATCCTTAAATCGACGTGTTCTTCCAACGAGCGCAATTTAACATATTCTTGACATTTTTATGGAAATTTCAAAACGTTTGCTAAAATAGATTGTCACTTGCTGTCAAGTGGCAAAATTGTGAACACTAATGCAAACTGCAAAATTCTTACAAGGTCGCCGGTAAATGTAACACTTAAATAGAAACTAAGTTACCTCGTAATGTGCTTTAGTTACCCTTGTTGTCTCTGTTTCTTGTGTCACATCATGCATTCAAAATAAGAACATTGCCAAACAAAACACATCTAACAGAAGTATTCTTAAATATTTATTAGACGCTGTAGTAGTTGAGGCACGTTTACCAACTTTAACTTTGTCGTTATAGCTTATCTTCTGTAGTATCTGCAACAGTGGTCAGTAGATCATGGACTGATTTTGTCTTTGTCTTTAAAATAAGCCATAATCAAATTCACGGTCGCAGCAATCGTATCATTTTTATTGAGATTAGATAAAGTGCGCTGTTGTGTAGTGCCCTGGTGCCAGTAATAGACTGGGCCCTAAATCACAAAATGGGCTTAGGCTGACTTCAATTTCATGTTCTTTTTTTTCTTTGTCTTCTGGTTACACGTAGTTTCGTTGGTTGGTCAGACACGCTGACTTGCCATTGTCATATACCAAATCTGGCTTTGTCTTCTATTTTATGAGTGTAGTTTGTGTCTCTATGAAATGCATAGTTTTGTGTATCGTTCGCTTGTTATCTGTGCCATTTGTTTACTTCTCCGTTGTGTTTATTCTTGTTTAGTTGTTGTAGCAATCTATTGACTTTGTGATAAACTTGTCATGAGCAAAGTAACCGACTGACACACAACCAGAGCACCAAACACATTCAAAGAGAGCGAGCAAATATTTTAAATTATTTATTTATACTATTGTTTCCGTCTGTTCGTCTGTATTAACTCAAGTTTGATTTATTTACATATAGCTGCCTTCGATGGCAATTATTAAAATAAATCGATTTCCGATGAAAGTAAAATTAACAATTTTAAAGCAGCCTTATATTTGATATATAATATACATGAATATTTTAAAACTCTGTTAATGGTAGTAACGTCCATCAATGACCAAATATGTCTTCCACGCCCGGTTACACAATTAAAGAGCAGCGCAATCCTCATTAGGTTTACTGCGACTGTGCAATGTTCTCACCTAGTATGTTCTTAATGTAGCGCACTCTAAGAATCGGCTGGCTTGACTACACTGAATACAGATAGCAAAAACTTACCGATAACAATTACCATTACCATATCAGTAGAGGTAACAAACTGAAAATAGCTTTCAGTGTCAGAACCCATAGACATTTGTTTGCTGAAATAGCAAATAATTTTCATTCTACTCTCTTGCTCTCTGATAATTTCAGCCTGTTGGTTTTCAACGCCTTCTTTAGAAGTCCCATTCTTTGAATTTTCTGCTTTATTTAGACTTTAACATACAGCACCGTTTAGGAACTGAGCCATTAATAAAGCTATCATTCGACTATATAACCAAACTATAACAAATACTCTTAATAAAATATAAATTGCCAGTGTAGTGTTGTGAATATGATGAGTAAAGGCAAAAATGGCACAGGTAAAACTGAAAAAAAATTGATAGTAGAACGTTGTAATTTTAGATACGTTTTGTGTGTACGGTCCGTTAATTAGTCATAATTTGTAACGTTAGGCACTTTGTGTGAATAAAAAAGGCAAAACATGACCTAATTTTCTTCCATGTTATTGCAGCCACATTATGGAGAAGCCCATGCAGCATGCGCCCGCACCCGTTGGGAAGGTGTCACAAATAGCGAACATCTTTCAGCGCAAGCCAATTGAAATTCAGCCCGTCGAGCAGCTGACCGCCGTGGCTGCAGCCCATGCAGCTGCCGCTGCTGCTGCCGCTTCAGCTTATCCTCATCCGTCTGTGCGGACGGAATCGCATTCAGCGAGATTCAATAACGCCCGAGCACTCTTCGAGAAATTGGGCGTGGAGTCCAATACTAGTGTGAGCGGAGGGCGTCTGTTGCGCAGCGGATCACGTGAGGATAATCTGTACGACGGATCCGATCGATCCTCATCTCGATCTTCAGATCGTTCGCAGTCGCCGCCAAAGCGTCGCATGCCATTTCCCTCGGGCGCCTCGCTCAATCAGAGTAACATCACCGCTGCGTTGCCACAGAATGGAGCCGATCGTCTGAACAATACCAAATTCATTGTGGATCCAACGACAACTGCCAAATATCCGCAACACAATTTAGCGCGTCTCAAGTCTGAGGAGGTGGTGGCTACAGTTGTAGTGGCTCCACCATCAACTGGTGCGGTTAGTGCCCTGTTTACCGGCAGCGATAAGCCGGAAAAGCCCGAGCGAAAGTTCAATTCGCGTGAGCTGATTGAGAAGCAAAAAAAGTGGACTTCTCACTTCACCAAGACAAAAAGCACACGCACCCATAGCGATCTCAATCGTTGCGATATTATACGCACCGTACCTGGCACCGGCCTGATTATGGATGGCGAGAAGGCACCAAGGGCAGGGCCGATGCCAGTGTTGACATCGTCACGGACGACGGACCCGGAACAGCCGAGTGCGCCTTTGCGTCAGCATCCAAATGCAGTTTCAGCTTCCGCCACGCCCCTGCCCTCAGCCATTCCTCCGGAGATTAAGCCACGCAGTGGCAAAATAGGCAGTCCCGTAAAGTCGCCCCCCTTGCCGCCAATCCCAGCCACCAAGCCAAAGAATGTCAGTCCTGTCAAGTATAATCCAGAGCGTGTGCGTTCGCCAACCAAATGCTCTGAGGCGGCGCCACCGCCACCACCAGCCAAATCCGCAGCAGTTACGGCGGCCATGCAACGCTCTGCCCTCTTACAACAGGAGCAGCAGCAGCAACAGCAGCTAAATGCGCCCGTGCCTCCAGAGAAGCCGCGAAAAAAGTCCATTGATCTTATTGAGAATACAGCGCCCACAACGTGCTCCACGCCCTCATCCTGCGCCTCGCCAACTAGCTCGATGAGTACACACAACAGCGTCGCCTACATGCAGGCAGCCAAGCGAGGCTCCATTGATGCATCTGCTCACATTCCCAACAACAGCAATGGTCTCAGTGCTAGCACCAATTCGGCAACCTGCGGCTCACCAGTGGCCAGTGCATCCTCCGGTGCGTCGTCCCCTGTGCACACCGAGGATGAGAAGCAGGAAAATGAGTGCACAGAGAAGTCCCATATGATGGAACATTATCACAACAACAACTACAACAGTGTGCCAAGACGACGACACAGCGAGATCGAAGGTAAGTACGAAGATACCTTATACCACTAAGTAGTAACTGCTAGCACCACAAATGGGATTCTACAAGAGAATATGACGCAGTGCAGGCAATTGACACCTGGTCACAGATTTTTGTGCGACAGGTTAGTTGTATATTTGATGTCTCTATTCTGTGACAAATTTTGAAAAGATAAAAGTTTATTTTACTATGTAGAATCATTAGTAAAATGAACTTTTATCTTTTCAAAGTTTGTGGCCGATAACCGTCGAGTTTGTGCACTCGATATTTGCTGGACGCACTTAATCGTTAGCTATGTAAAACTTGTGAGGTTTGCCTCCCTGAGTTCAAGCGCATTAGCTGACATGTTCTTTGTGTGTGCGGGTGAAGACCCCCTTAGAGATTCCAATGAGACAGAGTTTGAACCAGGTCGACCTGATGCTGCCCTTAAAGTAGTACTTTATAGCCCATCGTTTATAAGACAACAACATTCTTCTTTTCTTTTTTTTTGAACTACACACAATTCGTGATTGCAACTGCAACCTCACTCCTGCCCCTATCCATGCCTCTGCACTGCTTCATTCGCTTTGCTTGCACAGTTGGCTTTGCTTGAGAATCTGCGAGGCAAATTCCAATATGGGTCAAACACAGCAGGCATATCAAATGCAGCAGCAACAACAGCATTCCAAGCTTTGGTGCCTATCCTTCTTCTTCTCCTACTCTTCGTCGTCTGATGCAATGCAATCGCTATCTGCAGTCGACCATTTCCCTTCCTTCATGCACGACGACGACGGTGCGGATTTTGTTGGGATTCTCTTGATATGGTCGGCTATCCGCACGCCGCAGCTCCGCTCGGATTCCTCTCTCCTTACACACATAAATTGTATTAATGCCAGGTTTAGAATTGAAAGATACGTTGCTGATCGTCGCTTCTGCGCTTCTCCTTGTTTACATTATTTCCATGATTACAAAATTCCATTTGCACGCTGTGATTCCGTATTCTGACTAGACTTGGACTCACTCCGACTAGAGAAAAAAAAAATAAAACCGGACTACTGTCAAGGCTATCAGTTTTTTTTTTTATATCACAACTATTGTAGGTGTGGTCTAACCTTGAATTATTGATTAAACTTTTTTTAATTGCAAATGATAAAGAGCAACAAACTTCTGATGTTGACTTAACTGAACCCAGTTGGAAAGTGTAAAACGACAGGCAACAATGCAAAGTAAAATTTTATTATATTTGAATTTTCCTATATGTCTTATGTATAAATATAATGTAGAACATATGCAAATGAAATTAATTTTCGTTATCTTGTGTAAGAGTGAAATTAAGCGTATTTTGCTACACTCTTAACTCTTGAATGAAGGAATATATTCTTTTTTTCACATTTGGACATGGGCTATTTGTGGGGTGGTCTGGAAGCACGATGAACTGAAGCTGGGGGCCCGGCAGATCCACAAGAGTTTTATAAATAACATAGCAATAGTAAAGCACTTCTTAAGCATCAGTCGTAGTTCTATGCAGAGTGTGCGCGGAGTGGAACAAGAGGGACGTCCTCTACAACGGTCCAAAACGGTGACGGCTCTGCTCCACTTTACGCGCTGTGTAATTCAGGCACACATGTGTCCATGTGTAAGTATATATAAACATATGTATATGTTGCTATATGTATATTTGTGGACAAAATTAAGACAAAGAATCATCATAAAATACACACAAACACATGTGGGTTTTTTTTTTTTTTGTTAATTCATTCATCCATATTGATGTTATTGTAAAAATAAGGGGAGACATTCGGGAACGAAACGTGAGAAACGCGAAAGCTTATAGGATGATTGTGAAACTAGATAAGTCAACGCAGCCGAGCTTTTAGTGGCAGCAACCAAGCGCTGCAACCAGTCACGAGCTTTCATCGCTGTTTATTTTGCAATAACATGCCACTAGATGGCGGCAGTTAATGAACAAAGTTAACAAAATATTTTCTTTTGTTAGAATTATTCAGAATTAACCGCTGAACAGATTATATACATATATACATTCTTATATATGCATGAGTATATATATAAAAATGTACAAACGAGAATAAAAATGCATTCTGCACTTAGGGTATATCATAGGAAAGTTTATCATTATGCTTTGTATATACCCAGCGAGTTCATTGCTCCTTTATTGCGTGCGTTTGAGAGATATTTCTCTCAGTTGTCGCTGCCCTCGCTAGCGTCGCTTCTTTCTTTTTTGCTGCTCAGCCCACCCAAGCAGTGTAGTTTGGGTCCAATTTGGTATGAAAACTTGGTTAATCATTACCCTCACTCTGACGATTTTAACTACCCTACAAAATAACAATAAGGCTATGAAATATGTTGGCCAGTATAATAGTCCTTGGTCGCTTTGAACATTTTTAATTTTTGACTTTTTTGTCTTGGGAAAAACTTAAAAAATTCTACAAATATGTTATACGAACTCTAGTTTTATTTTTAGAATGCGACTACAAATAGTACATTGCTAGCCGTAGTCCCCCAACATATTTCTGGCCTTTCTCAACACATGGTGCTTGTGCAATCTGGCACCCTGACAAGTGACAGCCCTTGGTTCTCGACGACTTAGTTCGCTAGAGAAAGAGAAGAGACAAAGTTCCCTGTGCGTGGAACACCCTGTGAAATGTAACTTGGCGCTTCATGACGGGCAACTTGCCAAAAAGTGCTAATAGAGAAAAAAATGAGAGAGATTGAGAATGAAACTGAGAATATTCACATATCTTTCTCTCTTTTTTTGAGCAACTGCTGATCAACCAATTCCGTCACATTTTTGCGCTTGATCTTTTAGTTAATGTCGCGTTGCGGTGGCGATTTCATTGATAAAGCGTCCAAAACTATATAATTTTATTCGTGACACTGCGTGTGAATTTTAATTGCCAAACCACATAATAATTTAACTAAAAATCTAAACAAACTAAACAGTTTATACAAATATAAAAATTGTCTTAAGCGTGCGAATATTTTCCGAAATTTATGAAATGGCTTAAATACGTTGCACGTTGCTGAAAGTTACTTTGCTAGTACCAAAACAAACATCATTTTCAGCTCATGAGCTGATCACGTGATTAACTTATGACTATTGTTATACGATAAAATATTTTGAGATTGTCCTTACTTGAATTTGAGGTGTTCGATTGTTGCGGAACACGAAAAGATATATTTAAGATATGTTAAGTGTTATTCTAATTCAATATTTCATATGTTGCTGTAATTAAATCGATAATAGATCGAAAAACCTGAAAAACTGAAATGTATATGTGTAAATTATATTACCATATGCAATGGTATATATGTGTATGTTTGTGTCTACAGCGTATTTGGTGTTGTTGCACATATTGCTCCATGGCAACAAGCAACAAAATATTCTATGGTTGAAATGTTAGAAAATCATTCTAAATTTGTCTTATTACTTTCTCTCTCCTCGAAGTAAATTTGAGATCTATCAATAATTGGCTTTACGTAATTTATGATGCTAATTTATATATTTACACCAACATTTAATTGACTTGATTTATGTCATCTGAAATGTGTATTAGACCTGCTGAGGTTGGGTTTATTTTTTGAGTTAAGAGTTCTCTTTAGAAATGCCATTTGTGTGTTGCGTTTCCCAATTGTTTAAATTTTTGTTTTTTTGTGGCATTACGGTCTATGGTTTTTGGTTATGCGCAAAAATAATTTTGTTGTTAAACCGTTTATCATCAACTTTTTGTTTCTGTTTTTGCGCACATATGCGGCTCATTAATTGAGCACAAAGAAATGAGCGCAACTGCGAATTTATTTTTTGTTTAGATTATTCATCATCGATTTAATTGGAGGCTGCTGACTTCGGTTTTGACTTGACCTTCCTTTAAATTTTCATCAAGTTTATTACTTGAACTGTGCACGGCATTTTTAGCGTCCCGTATACGCATTCTAATTTGACCTCATTCTGGTCCCAGCTCTTGCCCCATTTTTTCCCCTGCGTCATTAAATATTCATGCTTGTTTTAAACGAGTCACGACTCACTTCTAATTGGCGTTAAGTACACGCAAGGGTATCCTATTCCTCGCAAGGGTGGTTTATTCCACGCACCGTCTGCACTCTTTCAATTGTGGCTCTGCTTAGTCGGCATTGGTAGAATTTGGAAACTACCTGCTCTAGTTTAGCTTTACCAACAGAACCACCAAACAATTGGAAATTGTATTACAGATGGCTGCTATAAGCCGACTAGCAAGAATATTTCACACATACCCGCCGGCGATGCTGGGCAGCCTTTGGTGCGTCATATTCTGGACATGCTGAATCCTAAACAGACGCAATGTCGCTTCCGCAAATATCTGTTCTGTGGCCTGGAGCTAGTCAGCAGCAGTTAAAGGAACTGTTCAAAGAGTGCTGGGAGATGCAGTTGCTCTTTGCGTTGATTATTATTTAACTGGGGGATATATACGACTTTCAACCATTTCAGTACGAAGTTTTACATTGACAAAGGTATCCACCTCCTGATGGAGAGGCTTATGACCGATGTCTGGGGACTTCTCAGACTTCATGTTCTGTTGAGTAGCGACACACACACATTGGATTGTAACGGCGCTTCGTGTTGGATTGCATTTTGACACACGTCGAACCGGCTGTAACCTTACAGCCAATAAAATCATGTGTGCTTGGTTGTGACTGCGGCTGAAATGCAACCAGAATATCTTATTTTTGTGTCGACCCCTCATAGTTCCGTGTGCCACTTTCTGTTATGAATCGAACAAGAATATTTTCCGATGAGAAATTTTGTTGACCAGACGAACGTAGAGCCGGAGAATGTCAATTCCTCAGAGTGGCGCAAGGAGCGAGTGTTTCTCACTGTGTACAATTTACAGGGTGCATTTTCTGATTTGGTCATTGTCCTCCTACTTAGCCTCTTGGCTTTCCTATTGGAAGAGGGATACTGTTCCACTGGCAGCTTTCTCAACGTGCACGCTCTAAAATGATTTGCTTTTTTAATCGAATCGATCATATTTTATTTTATAGTGTGCTAATAAAATGTGCAAAACTTCAATGACGAACGATTTTTTTACACTTTGTGTCTGATTAAGTGAAAATGTGTCTCAGTTTGCGCAAACTCTATGAAGCCTGTCGAGGTTAGTAAGGAATCATTTATTTACTTAGTACAAATACCATATATATTAAAATTAATAAATCCTGTGTCTAGATTAACAGATGACTTTTTGACTTCTGGTGAAATACCATCAGACTTTTAGGTATTCATGAGGTGGGAACAGACCTCGCCTTCCGCTTTACTCTGTTGACCAGCCATTTTTCATCTAGACCGTTTCTATTATGTGTATTCCCTTGGGTTATTGTGCACTTCTTGTTTGGTTTTAATTAACAACTTATACGGCTAATTCACGTTCAACTAACGCCAGTGCTTTCAAAGAGGAATCATTACTAACTTGTTCGTGAAACTGAGCGTCAGGCAACATTAGTAAAATGTGGCCATTACTTGGTCTTCTGATGGGATTGTCAAACAGAACAAACACTTTCCATGTCACTGTCACTGCTCAAGCTGCTCTACAGATGTCAGAGATAAGCTGCCAGATTGCAATTGCGCAGTTCGCTCAAATTACCTACATTTATCGGTGTGCGACCTGTCCAACTTCAGATTCAGCTTCCATTGAGCCATTGGAGCAGATGCTGCATCGCTGTGTGACCTCCCGCATGCCCATCTGTATGCGCAGCCTCGAGGCTTACGAGTTGGAGCCACTTCGTCAGACGACTAGCATGAATATTTTCCACATACCCGCCGGCGATGCTGGCCAGCCTTTGGTGCGTCGTATTCTGGACATGCTGAATCCTAAACAAACGCAACGTCACTTTCACAAATATCTGTTCGTGTGGCCTGGAGCTAGTCAGCAGCAGTTAAAGGAATTGTTTAAAGGATGCTGGCAAAAGCAGATGCTCTTTGCGCTGGCTATGACCCAACCAGGGGATATATACGACTTTCAACCATTTTCGGACGAAGGCTTACAATTGACAAAGGTATCCACATCTAATGAATTCTTCTACATTGACAAGTTGAGGAATTGGCATGGGTCTGAACTCCGCTTCTCGATGTTCAGTCACCCGCTGCGGGCTTTGCCCCTGAAGCCTGTGGAGAGTGCCGGATACGATGCGATCGATGGAACAGTAGCGCGATTGATGGCGCAACAGTTAAATGCCACAGCCCGTTACGTGACACCATCTGATGGGGAGGCCTATGGCCGATGTCTTCCCAACGGGAGCTTCTCAGGCGTCGTTCATGATCTGTTGAGTGGCGACACACACATTGGCTTAAATATGCGATTCGTCATGGATTGCGTGTTACCGCACGTGGAGACTCTATATCCTTATTTCAGAAGCCTCATCTGCTTGGTTGTGCCAGCTGCTGAAATGCAACCAGAATACCTTATATTTGTGTCTGCCTTTCATAGTTCCGTGTGGCACTTTCTACTGCTTAACTTCCTGGTTGTCCTTGTGCTCTTCGCTGTTCTGCAATGGCTGCTATGGAGAATTATCGGTCAAACTGGTCATTTGTATGATATCTTTGAAATGTTTTTCAAAACGCTTCTGGGTCAACCCGTTGATCGGTTCTCAAGAAATAGTTCTGTACGCACTTTTCTCATGGGTTGGATCCTCTTCAGCTACGTGTTGACAACCATTTACTTTGGTAAGTTGGAGAGCAGCTTCGTACAACCTAGCTACCAGGCGCAGGTGGATACTCTGGATGAGCTGACACCGGGTAGTCTACTGAGTGTGCACGGACTCAATACCATGTTTGAAGCTGTGAATTTAACACTCTCGGAGCGGCACTACAATCTCCTAGCAGCTAATCGACAGGAGCATCCCCTCAAGGATAGCGACAGTTTTTATGAGCTTTCGGTGAGCCGTCGGAACAGAAAAGACGCTTTTATTATGCGTGACGATAAGGCCAAAGAATTCCTGGCACTTACCTACAATTCAGATGTGAGCCATCCTGTCTATCACATTGTCAAACAGTATCTGAGATCTATGCCGAACACCTATATCCTTCCACTAGGCTCGCCATTTCGCCACCAGTTCCAAGTTATGCAGAGCGCATTCTTCGAGCATGGCTTACTCGATTATTGGTGGCGCATGGACGTGCTGCGACGCAGTCGGACCTCTTCACAATCCGATGAGTTCTTTGAGGATCTGAATGAGCAAACGGATCCCGATTCCGAGGAGTGGCGCAAGAAACGTGTGGTTCTCACTCTGGACATTCTACAGGGCGCATTCTTTTTGTGGATCATTGGCGTTCTTCTCAGTATGTTTAGTTTTCTACTGGAACAGGGATATTTCCATTGCAACCGTTAAAAACATTCAAGTCATATTGAAGTTATTGAGTTGGTCGATCTAGCCGAACGATTTTCAGTAACATAATAATTTATATATAATTAAATTTAAATATTTCAGAATGTTCATTAAAAAAAAATGCATACTACCATCGAATATGTCAATTCCAGTTCTAAGAATTATCGTTACCTAATGGAAATTAATAGACGTCTCTTTACCCTCTCTTTATGTTCTCTCTCAACCGATAACTCTTTGCATTTATTCTCATTAAAATAAAATTTCGAAATTGTAGTCAAAATTCTAGTACTAAATTAAAGGTGAAGATTTCATTGATATTACAGCGAATACCCTGCCAGGAGTTTACCACTGCTGAAATGGCCACTGGCTACAGTGTAACTGGGCCACAATCTCATAAGGATGAGAAATCTCAGGCGAAACGTAACAAGGAGCGCAGCGCAGAGAAGCTTGACGAACCTCCTTACGAGGTAGGGATGCACAAGAAGAGCAGCAAGACAAGCATTAGTCGGAAGGAAAGGCATCGATCTCGATCGCGTTTGAATCGTTACCAACTCCGGGACAGCGATACCGACGACTATGAAACGGAAGAAGTATTCAACACTGATTTTCAGCTGCTGCTCGCAGTGCCCGAGAATGCCTTCTGTCCAAAGTCGACTGATTACCAACTTGCCCTGAATTGGCACAACAGACTGAGCACCTGGCAGTGTGAGACACTCGATGAACTCCGGATGCGCCATGTCTACATGAGTCACCTCAGTGTATGTTTCAACCAAAAGACTCTCAGCGGCATATTTAAGAAAGTACCTCCGGATGAACTCGTTTGGGTGGACTTTAGTGAATTATTCTATCCGAAATCATGTAACACATCTGCAACAGCAAACATCAGTGCCTGGCAAACGATGAACAGCCTGATGCTGCAAAAGTCGGAGAGGTTCGGTTGCTCTTGCCGCAATCGGTCATTTAAAGCTGAGCAGCAATCTTGTGATGTGTCAACAAATGGGTCCCGATATGCTGGAGGCAGCAGCAAGCGAAGTGTTGCCCACAAGACCCACTTGCATATGATGAAATATAGATCGACCCCCAAACTTTTGCCCAAGCAATTTGCTCAGCTAAACGCCTCATCGTTTGAATCGGGCACTCTGTCATATGACCCACATTGCAGCAGCAGCTGCAATCCCCACTCATTGCCGGCACGTGGTAAATCCGTGCGATTTAAGATGAATGCCTTTGGGCACAGAAGTCACCGTAAGGCAATTGAAGAACATGAGCGCAAGAATATGATCTATCTGCTGGAGACTATCAAGGCTGAGCTGTGCGGCGAAAAGTATCGGGAGCCGAATGAAATCCTTGAGCTAGAGTTGAGCAGCTATCGTGAACATTATGCACGTCACAGACCCAACGATCCCCAGTTGAAAGAAAGTTTGGCTTCTGGTCCCGAAAAAGAACGCATCTATATGCTCCTGAAGTTGCAAAACGATTTAGTCAAGTTC
The DNA here is from genome assembly GCA_035042405.1 of Drosophila demipolita. Taxonomy (NCBI): domain Eukaryota; kingdom Metazoa; phylum Arthropoda; class Insecta; order Diptera; family Drosophilidae; genus Drosophila; species Drosophila demipolita. Next base: position 6,333,742 of record JAWNLI010000059.1, on the reverse strand, counting down.
TTGTCTAATTGAAAACTTAACTCTAAACACCAAGTTTCCCTCTTCCCCTGTGCGTGATTTTTCAGTTATGTGACTGACTAATAAATTTTGAGCCCTGATATCATGCGACAGAGACTTAATATTCAGAATAAGTAAAGATACAATCGTATGATTAGATGCATATATCTCTCATCTATTGCAACTTTTGATATTTCTTATTTTATGTGATTGATTGCGATTCTTTTTGCATTGCAGGTCAAAAGTCTATCGACGAACCAGCAACGCAGCTACAGCAACAACAACAATATTCCAGCCCCACACCCATCAACGGCTCGCCCCAGCGTGTGGCCAACAAGCGGAGCAGTATTACTCTGAATATGCCTGCGGCAGGACTGGGTCAGCGCCCACCAAGCATCATTTCAACGGCCAGCCAAGACGAGGAGGAGGGCTGCCACATTGATAGTGCGCTTGATGTTAAGAATAAACCAGAGGAACAGGCACACAGCCTGAACTATGTGGATGTCGGATATCGCATCAATCCCGATGGCAGCGAGTCGCGCGATGTGTTTAGCTTCGAGGCGGATCTTTATGTGACGGCCAAGGTGAGTGATATGCAGCGCAAATTCCACGGCGCCAACGGCTTTGTGCAGGAGTCGAGCACAGTGTATGCAATCATCGTGCCCGAGCAGCAGCAGCAGGAGACGCAGTTAGCGACGCCAGCACGTGGTCTGTTGCAGTCGCCCACATCATCGAGTACGGATGGATCGCCACTACATCGTGGAAACTACAATTTGCCGCCGGTAGGCGTCGTCTCGCCCATCAGGCGACGAAACAGCGAACAAAATGGCGAAACGTGCAGCACCAAATCCACTCCTCCCATTTCACCAGCTCGTGCTGCTGATACGCTGGGAAAGGGTGTTGCGCCCATTGCCTCCATAGATGCTCATGAGGAGGAGGAAGATGAGGAGCAGGAGCAGGAAATACAGAATCTAAATCAGCATGAGGATGAAGAACTGGAAGTCGAATATGTGGAGGTCTTGAACGATGAGGCGCCCGTTTTGCCTGAAAGGCGTGCACCTTCTTTGGAGCTACAGGATCTAGAGTATGCAGACACAAGTGCCGGTGAGGATGAGGAAGACCTACTACAGCATTTCCGTGCCGATGATGTTGTCGATGAGGCGATGAAGCTCCATGTTGCTACCTCTGCCGCAGCGCCAGCTTCCATTGCTGCGACTGCTGCTCCTGCTACTGTCCCTATTACTTCCGTTTCGGATGCGGTCAAGCCCCGAGATGACAGCTTGTTGCCAGATGCCATGACAGCAGCCGAGGCAGAGCGATTGTTGAGTTCAAGGTGAGTCCTTTTACTGATATGATATATATATTGCTGTTGTCCTCTTATTTTATGCACGCTTTTATAATTTTTAAGCTATCTATATTAATTTAACCTAACTTAGTTGCTAAGACTGAAAATCAAAGTACTTAAAATAAATCTTGATAAATTCCTTAACTAATTGCATGATGATAGTTTGCTTAAGCGCTGCAAATTAATTACTTTGCATTTTGTGTAGATTAAAAAATACCTAAAATAATTGACACAGTTAATCACCAAAGTCCAGGCAGTTACTTTTATAGCTCTTCTGCCTTAATCTTAGTCACTTGATTTTATCCTTGGCTTCCTGTTTGGCTAACTCACAATTTGTACAAATATTTACTGCCGTATCCTTTGGCTGACCTTAAGTGCACTCGTCGTTTTATTATGTGTGTTCCCCACTAGCTCGGGTCTAAGCTGTTGTATGCATCCCAATGTGCAACTCAAAGCACCTGTCTGCCTTCTATTCATAATGTTGGCCACACCTCTTTCTCCACTCATCATTATCGTCACTATAATTTTAAGCCAAAAAGTCGTTTGTCGCTCCCTAAGTTTTAGCTGCACAAGAAAGTACATTTCGGTTTCGCTGAAAACTTATTCGTGTTTGGAATTGTTTGACATTGCAGGTCAACAACTTTTCCACGAACTGGCGTTTTTCTAGTTTCTGAAAAAGTGACTTGCTTTTCTTTGCCAAACGTTAACCTTTTACTCATTGACTAGATTGTTGTGCACCTTTGTTACTTATCGCCCTGACCACGCATAAATTTGTTTATGACTTCGCTTGGAGTTCGCAACACATAATGCCCTTTTTTCTTTGGTTGGCTACCTTGAATCAATTTCTTAGCTATAACTTTTATACACTTGCATATTCTCACACTCATGGAGCTGGCAGGTGTGTGACCCACAAGTGTGGCAGCAGTGTGTAGTAACTTCCATGTCTGGCCTATGATCTGGACTGGACACCTGCTGGTTGTTTGCAGCTTTACCACAAGTAGATTTCCGCACTCATTCATCTTGACTTCTGTGTTGCTTCTGCTTCTGGCTCTCCTAATACTGTTCCCTGCATTGAGTTACTATTAATTTATGTTTCTGCGGAGGCTTCCCCATTCTAAACTCTAATAAAATCCAATTTCCGTCACTTAAAAGGTTCAGGCTTTTGTTTGGATATTTATCAGGCAGAAATGCGGATATACTTATATGTAAATGGGTTCAGTTAAATATTTTTATAATATATAAATGAGAAGATATCGAAACATGCATCACAGGACAACTCATGTTCGGTCAGCCTGTACAGAAAAAGTCCGACGTACTCCAATTAGTCTATGATTTATAGCTAAAGTGGGCAGTGGCCATACTGTAACCGCCCGTTAAGCTAGATTGCTCAGTTTATAACTACAATTGTACTGTATTTTATAATAATAAATAATAATAGTTGACTGTTTCGTTTTATTTCGCGTTGACACTGAAGTTACTCACAGTGAAACTGACTCAACCAAAACTAACTCAAGAGCGTGCCACACATACTGTGAATCAAGAGAGAACGAGTCGAAGTCATTGAGTTGCTGCTGCTGCTGTGTTTGTTAAAAGAGAGTCTGTTATCCTCTCTCGCCGTCCCATTTGCCTCATGGCTGATGGCTCTCTCTCTCTTACAAAACAGCTCGTTTCGCTTTTCGTTTGCCGTTTTTGAGTGTTGCTTGTGCAGTTTGCAGTATAAGCGGCAGCTGTTGTTGCCTGCAACAATTCAAGGAACCCAATCACATGGCCACCATTCGTTCGCCTGGCGCTTTGCTGTTGCGTTGCTGCACTTGCCCTAAACGCCCGTTCTTTATTTTGCGCATAAGCGAAAACTATATTCAAAAGTCGGAAACCAGCGAAAAATACCAAAACTTTCTTAATCGATACAAGAACACTTGATTTACGGCGCGTGTGAATAAATTGTCGAGCTATAATTACGCGCACGAAAGAAGAAAAAAAAGAGAATCTGAAGAAAATCAATTTGTCTTCATTTTATTGGGTAGGTGCAAAATACGATGATTACTATAGTCAATAGTCTGTTGACGTACAAAGATTAGTTGACAGTTCAATATATTCTAATGGTTAAGCTCTGTTTTATGGTCCCAGTATGTTAGCTCACAATATCAGTGGTGCAACTCTTCTGACTTTGTGTGGGTCGTTAGTCTTGTATTAAGTTTCTATGGTTGCAAAAGAGCCACAAGAGACAAGTTTAACCGCAAACCCGAACAAACAGATATGTTTTCATGTTCATTTTTACTACCCCATTTAACATTTCGCAAAAACTGATATTCCAGGATTTCCATTGTCCAATTTAAGTAGTTTCACTTGCTTACTTGAAATAAAGTAAAAAAATAGAAATAAAGTATAAACCAAATGTGTATGCAACAGCAACTCCTTACTCATTATTTTCGACGACCATGTCGTCCCCCTCTCAACTGCGCCAAAAGCTAATGCAATAGTATTAATATTGTGGCAGAAGAGGAGGATTAGGACTTACGATATCGAGTTATAAAAATTCATTTCTATTTATATTGTATTCCGAGGGAGAAATCCAATGAAAATCTAACAAAATGTTTAAGCAATTTGCAGGAATAGAATTTAGCTGGAGCGGTTTACGGCAGAGTACCCATCCTAAACTGTTGAATATCCAAAGCTAAAATTAAGAAATCTCAAATTGCCCTGCAGTAACTCATGGCGATTGTTCATGAATTTATATCGTCAAGCTCCAACTGAGTTCCAACTAAGTACCAAGTGTCGTCGATGTCCTTGTCCAAAAGTCACCCCAAGTACAGAGTATCGGCCGATGTTCATTTCTCTTCTAGGCAGTCATAGAGAAGTGGAGAGGGCTTTAAGCGTCAGTTTGTTTTTGGCACTTCGCCCAGCTGTGGGACCCAAATGCGTTTGTCCTTGACACATGTCGCTTGGCTAAATTATTGCAGGCTTCCATTTGCATGGAATGCAGTTTGCTGAATAAGTTGTGAAAGTGTGGAGAAATGTTTTTCTTTTAGGGTTAAGTTGCCGTTAGTCCCTTTAGTTTCTTTTGTTCTTTTTATGGTTGTTGAGATATATGTTTACTAAGTGCGGCTCTGTCCAGGGCAAATATTCGATTTTTTAATGCTATGCGCCACGTGAAAAAAGATAATAATAAATAAAACGCAAATAAGAAATCCTAATTGAAGTGCACGCTGTGAGGCAAAGATAAAAGACAAAAAGGTCTCTTCACAGCGTCACTGAGCAGCTCTCCTGCGCTTCCCTTGTTATGATTTCACATGCTGCTTATTTCTGTAGCTGCTACCGTGGATTGCCTTCTTTGCAACCTGACGAGGGCAGCTGATGCACGTGGCTGTGTTTGCAAGCTTCCATTTTATTATGCAAAGCACTTTGAAACTGTGGAAAAATATTATATATTGAGAACGGTGAAGCCCAATTTGACCGCACATAAAAAAGGCTGCTCTTTTTATCGTTATGCGTTATAATGTGAATGTAAGTATAGCTCAATTATAATTGTTGTCTTTTTAATATTTGGAACGCTGTTCCCCGCTAGCACTATTTAACTCCACACAATGTGAAGTGTGCTCTGCTGTTGTTGTTGGAAATTTAATCTGGCATGACGTACGTACGTGTTTGCAGTTATAAATTCAATTTAATTGAATTGAAACATATTCGAATTTCTATAACGATTATCAGATCAATCATTCATATGTAAAATCATATTGAGCTTGTTAAAGATATTTGCAAATTGAGTTTGTGGTCATCCAAACAGCGTCAAAGTTCACCTTGACCCTCGCCCCCTATGTATTTTGATGTGGTTTTGGGTGAGGGAGGGAGGGAGGTAGGCTTTAAGCTCAAAACCAGGCCACAGACCACAAAGGGGCTTTAAAAAGTTAACTGCCTTCTATTGTCAAAGTAGAAAAGCTGCAGTTACACTCCTTATTAGGCTAGGAAATAGTAACGCAAAGCACAATATTTTATTATATTTATCACAATGGCTAACATTCTGGCGTCTGACGTCATCCTGTGTGCGTATGTTGCGACACAACCTTGCAAATTGCACTCAACATAAACAAAATATGCACTCAAGAATACCAAAGTGAGAGAGAGAAAGAGAGAGAGAACAAGAGAGAGAAAAGTGACAAAGTGATTTTGAGTGTGGTTATCAACTATTAGGGCTGCTCTTTTGTGGTGCAATGAATGCTCTTAATTTCATTGTGGCTGCCACGCTGCTCTGTTGCGTGTTTTGTTGTTCTCTAAATGAATAACAATCGTGTGACAAAATAATATGCGTTGACCTTGTTTTACTACACACACCCACACACACCCAAACACACCCACACACTCACACACACTTGTTTGTTTAACTTTACGTCATCTCTTATGTGACTACTCCTAATGAGCAATGCCCCAATAAGTGAGCAACAAAACGTGTTTACAGATATGTTTCTCCGTTTTTGCAAACAAAAGAACCTTAATACTGTCACAACAGTCGGATGCATTTCCAAATGTACATTCTTTATATATTAATTAAAACCCGATCTTTTATTTTAATTTAAAACATTTTCGGTAAAAATATCATTTTTTGCTGGAGTTGAGTTGTTTTTAAAAGTGATTTCCTTAGTTTTTAGGGAAAAATACACTTTCATAAGCATAAGCAGATTACAAAATTGAAGAGCGACTTTTAATCTCTGCAAGCTTTTCCCCCTCGATCTCGCAAAAGGGACGTTGAAAAACTATGCAAACAGTTTTGAATTGGATTGCATTCAGTGCTAAGCTGGTTACTAAATAGTGTGGCACGGCAACATTTATGAGACATTTTAATTATTATTTTAAAATGTGCTCGGTAGCAGATTGTCGACAGAATTGGAAAATCTAAAACCCAATTAAATGTCAAGGCAATTATTTTAATTAAGATATAAAGCTCATATTTATGCATAACACACACAGATAGCACGGAGTTAAAGTTGGTGCTTAACAAATAAAACGAATCAGAACTAACATCATAACTGCTGTATAAAATAGAAAGTCTAATTCTGTAACAATCATTTTCATACATTCTACAGCCTGCTACAAGGCTAAACTTCTGGCGGCTATACGCTGCTGGGTGTGGAGTCTGTTGTTGTTTTCTAGCAGCAGCTCGGCTCATTATGCACATTATAATGAAGCACTTGCAACATGCGACATATAAACAAACAAACATAATTAAACGAAATAAATGTGTGTGTGTGTGTGCATATCTGTTGATTAGCAACTAGCCCAGCAACTTTGCCAATTGTTGGCACTAATTACAGAGCATACGCACGGCACAGAGTGCACTGTGAGTCCTGCTGCTTGCACGTGACGTCACGCGCAGACGAGAGTAACGGAACATACTTAACCGTTAAATGCACCCAGCAACTACCATTTGCCATCGTCCTGCCACTCGACAAGTCACTATCTCGGTCTGGCAGCGCCGCTCAAAATTGCTGAACTGCTGATGCTGCCTTTTCAGGTGTCTGCTGTTGTGTATGCAACGTGGCGTATGCGCTATATTTTCACTCAGTCCAACTCAACTCCCCTTACTCTCAGCTCACTCTTCCCCTGTCCAGGCGCGACATGCTTGTGTAAGCGTACTTGTTTATTTTGGTATTGCGTACATCCTTATTACACTTCGTACTGCATTTGAAATCCTCTTGTATGAGGGCGAGATTATGCTATTACATTTAAACATCATGCTTAACGGTCAAAATTGTGATATTCCCAGCATAGGAAAGGTATGTTAATTATGCAGCGATAGATTACCACTTGTTCTGTGTTATGATTAATTCTCTATTTTTAATTTTAAATAATTTTGTTAATTTGATTTACACATGCATGTCTAGTACATATTAATTTACACTTAAGTTTGATTTGCATGTATTTATTTAAATAGTATTTTTTATAACTACATATATATTTTTGCCTTGTTCTTTCCATTTCTTTTATTTATGATTTGCTCTTGCATTATTACTTGTAATTGCCTCTGTCCATTGTCCTACAATTGCCATGTGCTTATGTATGTATGTTTTTGTCTCGTGCCTCGTAGCATTTTGGAAAACAAAATCAGGTTCGTAACAGTAAGACAACGTTGCACAATGTAACAGAGTTTTAATGTTTGTTAATGATGATGGAATGCAACAGAATGTTAATTTTTTCCTATTCGTATTCATATTCTCAATTGATAGGCAACAGTCGCTGCTATCCGACGAGCAGGCCAAAGAAGTTGAGCAGATACTAAACGCTTCGCCCAACGTAAGCGTTGCTGTTGCTGCCGTTGTTGCCACAGCAACTTCGCCCACCAGCATAAAGAATTCCATTAGGCAGCAGCTGCAGCCAAAGACGGCCAAGGACAACAGTCCTGCTACAGTCGTAGCCAAGGTCAGTCCTGTCCCTCCACAGGACGTACAAATTGCTGCTGTGCCTGCGATCGTCGCAGAGGAGGAAGAGACGACGCCAGAGAAAGAGGAAGAACCCCAGTTGGACGACGACGATTTCGATTCGGATGATGTTGAGGCAGTGGACATTGTTGGCATCGGACATGCACCACTCACAACAGCATCACCATTAACATCAGCGTTAAATGACACCTTTGTTAAGGCGGATAGTATAGAGACAGGGCCAACAACAACCACAACAAAAACTGCATCGACTGCAACAGCAACAACAACAGCAAGGCACGACGACGACGAACCGGAGTGGTTGCGTGATGTACTCGAGGCGCCAAAGCGTAGCCTAGAGAATCTTCTAATATGTTCAACGACACACCGTGCTGAACTCGATAACTGCTACGAGGCTGACAAACATTCCGATTTGAATCAGACCTATGTGACCGGTGAGTCTCTGCACGAATCAATTGCATCCGTGGAGTCCACACAGTCGGATGCTACATTCAATCAGACGACCACCATTGATGATAGCATCATCTCCAGCAAGCACAACTCAACATATTCATTAGGCGATGTTGAGCAGGCCACCAATTCAACGGTTTTAAGCACGGGAATCACTGAGTTGGACGATAGCCAGTTCTATATACCGGAGTATCCGCCGGTTCGAAGTAAGGAGGTCCTTGTCGAAGCGGGCGTGCATTATTTTGAGGATGGCAATTTTTGGATGGAAGTGCCAGGTATGTTGAGTTGACTTTGTCAATTTTTCTTGTATCCTTTGCATTAATTCGTCACTTTTAATATATTTGAAAGGTCTGCTAGACTTTGACGACGACGACTGCTCCTATCAACCGATCACAGTTCGAAAGAATCCAAAGGTTCGTTTCAGCTCGGGTCCCATACACGTCTACTCAACATTTTCTGTGACCGACTACGATCGCCGCAATGAAGATGTTGATCCGGTGGCCGCTTCAGCCGAATATGAACTGGAGAAGCGTGTCGAGAAAATGCACGTCTTTCCCGTTGAATTGATGAAAGGTCCTGAGGGTTTGGGCCTTAGCATAATTGGCATGGGCGTTGGCGCCGATGCTGGCTTAGAAAAACTGGGCATATTCGTAAAAACGATCACGGACAACGGCGCCGCAGCACGTGACGGGCGTATTCAAGTGAGTAAAGTCGAATCTCTGCAATCTCTATATCACTTATGCAATGTTTTTACTATAGGTTAACGATCAGATAATCGAGGTTGACGGCAAGAGTCTGGTGGGTGTTACTCAGGCCTACGCAGCTTCAGTGTTACGCAATACCTCCGGTCTAGTCAAATTTCAAATTGGTCGCGAACGTGATCCCGAAAACTCAGAAGTTGCCCAACTTATACGACTGAGTCTTCAAGCAGACCGCGAGAAAGAGGAGCGCATTAAACGGTTAGTCGACTTTCAAACAACTAATATAACATATTTTGAAATAACTCTTTCTCCTGCTCGCTTAGCCAACAAGAAGAGTATCTGCGTCGAACGCTTGACTACTCAGAGGACTCTACGCAACCGGTTTCGGCCAATTCAAGTGTCTGTGAAGGACCCTCCAGTCCCGTACAGATCGAGCACCCCATGGAGGTCGAGGCAACACACTCACAGGAGGTGGAGTCGCTTAAGCGGCTCCTTCAGGAGGTATGTTGCTCCACCCCGCCAAGTCTCAAATGCCAAAGACTATTTGAAACTGTGCTAAAATTGTGTTCTCTTTTTCTCCTTTTGCTGAATTTCAAAATTTGTACTACGCGGAAATTGAAACGCAGCATAAAGCGGTAATTGGTCATAGAAAATATAAAGATTCTCTAAGAGAAACAAAAATTATATGTAGAGCACCATGTCGTCAATTATAATTTTTTTAAAAATGTTTAATTTGTTTAAAGGGGAATAGCCCTAAAAGTTGGAATTGGCTTGAGCTGATTGTTTCAAATGTGAATGTCTAGCAAACCATCTGCAAAAAAATTAGTCATAGTCAGTGTTTAATCTAATTAATATTATTGGGTTTTATTTTATTATTTTTATTTGACTTCTTCTGTTTTTGTTCTTTACTTCATCCAGAGCGAAATGGGTTGCATGGTTAAGGAAGAAATTATACAAAATCTTAAGAGAAAGGTTGGTTTTTCTTATTGTTTTATTTTATGTTATTATGATTATTTCCTTATTCATATCATTTCATCTCATACATTGCACCATACAAAATACGAATCTTAAAACTAATAGATTGATTCCCTCATTTCGTGTATAGTTGGTCAAACTGGAAACGACGGGAAATGAAAATGAACTGCTGAGCGAGAGACTGCGCCAAAGTGAACGGGAGCTGGGCAATATTAAGAAGGAGGCGGCTAATCTACAGAACATGCTGCAGCAGTCCCAGGCCCAGTATATGGCTCTGGACAAGAAGTATAACAAAGCCAAGAGACTGGTGCGCGAGTATCAGCAGCGGGAGCTGGACATGTGCCATCGCGAGGAGTTCTATCAGCAGCTGCTGCAAGAGAAGGACACCGAGTACAATGCGCTCGTGAAGAAGCTGAAGGATCGCGTCATCAATCTGGAGCATGAGCTCCAAGAAACACAACGCAAGGCCGGCTTTCCAGTGGGTTTGCCATACGACAGTGCTACCCTGAAGCTAACACCCCAAATGATGCGTAAGACGCCACCAAAGCCCCTCTTCCACAAGCTAGAAACTGAACTATCCGATACGGAGATTTCGGATCTATCACCCGATGGCGACGGGGTCAAAACGGCAACCGTGGAACGTAAAGTACCCGTTAAAGATGAACTGGATGCAGCTGTGCCACAGCACGAACTCCTCGACAATTCTGTGAACAAAACGAAGATCGAGCTGGGTAAGTGCGCTATTGAACCATTGCCACCATTTATTCATTCAGCTCCTCGCACTTCATCAATGTGCTTTTATTAAATATTATTTTTGTTGTGTGTGGAATTTTTTGATGAGTGTTGTTTCGTTTATTATTGTTTAAACGCTTTTTGTCCTTGTGCTAAATGTTTTTGTCATTCTTCTTTTCATTCTCTCCTCTATCACTGTGTTTTGGGCGCTTTGTTGCTGCTGCTCATTGCCCAATGCTCTATGCTATATTTTATTTGTGTTTTGCTCAACTACGTGTGCTTGTGTGCTTTCCATATTTGATCTCGGTCGTTTGATTCATGTTTGGCACGCCCACACTGCTACGCTTTCACTCTTACAACATTTCTCCAAAAATAACCTAAAAATAAAAAAACAACAAAAACCAAATGAATTGCAACCAAATATCAAAAATGACAAACAAAAAATTCGAATCGAATAACAAACATCTAAAAAAAAGCCTCCCGTGGTGGTCTAGCTAATCGCCAGCTGCCCTCGTCGAACGTGCCCAACGGTGGCAACAGCAACAACAACCTGAACGGCGCCACTGAGTTGCTACCCAATGGCAATCTAAGCAAGCGCAGCAGAAGCAACAGTCGCAGCTCCGACGGCACCCTGGATGACAGTGATGAGGATGCGGAATTGGAGCAACCTCCGCTCATTTTGGCAACGAGTGCCACACCCACTACAGGCTACGACACCATTAGCCTCTCTAATGGCAACTCGCATCTGCTAGCCAATGTGAACAATCTCTTACAGCATCATCCGCCCGCCTCGAATGCGATTATTGGCACTGGCATCGTGCCAGCCTCCAACGGGCAGCTGGGAACCACAACGGCCATATTGCTTAACTCGACATCATCGGCTTCGTCCAGCTCATCGAATCAGTCGACAGCCCGCGAGGCTCAAATCAATCAACTCTACGCCCAGGTGCACAAGGATCCCAGCAAGCAACAGCAGCAGCAACAACAGCAACAACAACAACAGCAACAACAACAACAGCAACAACAACAGCAGCAGCACCAACAACAGCAGGCATCTAGTTTATTTAAGACTTCGCTGGGCTCGCCAGCCGATAATGGAAGTGGATTAAATGACTTTCATCGGGGAAGCATGACAACCTTTGGCACTGCCGGAGGTGGTGCGGGCAGTGCCAGCAATCGTGATCTCAACAGCTCATACGACTCAATTGTGGGCTCTAATGATAAGCTTTCGGAGAATGATCAGGGCGAGAACTGGATGTATCCGAGTCGGCGACGTGTCACGTCCAACGGCAGCAAGTTACCCGCCTCAAGTTTCACTGAGCAGCTCAATCAGGCCTTGTCCGATCGTGAGAGGTGGGTGATTGATAACGCACACACACACACATACTGAACACACACTGTTTACAAACTCTGTTATACGTTCGGAATTTTGCAGGCGGCTTGGGGACGGCTCCTCGCGCCATTCCAGCGACGATTATACGGAGATCAACAAGAGCCAAAGCTCCGCGGCGATCAACTGCAAGACGCTGATCAATGAGATTCGACAGGCGGTCAACGAAGCGCAGCCAAAAGGTGAATTATTCAAGCATAAATTCCCAAAACCCGGTACAACAATTACGGCTCGTAAATTATCTGCTAGAATTAGAAGTAGAAAACTAGAAAACTAACCAAAATTCTACCTTCAAGAAAAACTATTTTCGAAATTATCATCGTTTCATGTACACATAAAAATACATTATATGTTTATTTCTTTTACATGCCATACTGTTCTAATAGCCACATATTGTTATACTCAATTATTGTTATACTGTTATATTGAACGTGTGGCATCCTCATTATATTATGTTTACAGATATTATACTAAACTGTTATACGTGTTGCTCCCCGTAACTCATTCTCTCTATCTCCTTTTCTGTCACTCCGTTCATATGGTGCATATAGATCATCGATTAACATTAATTTGATAATAATAATAAGAAACTCTTCTCTTTATCTGTCTCCCTTTCCTTCTCGCTCTCTCTTTGTGTTTCTATCTCTCCGTCGTTCTCTGGTACTTCTAACTAACAACTATTGAATCGAATACATCGTCTAAAGTTAAACAAGTTGTTCCGCAATCGCTTTCCCCGCCCGGCACAGTGCCCTGGCAACAGCAGCACCATCAACATCCACAGCAGCAGCTAACGCAGTCGGCGCATGCCACTGGTCCGCCGTCACCCACCAGCATGTCGTCGGGTTGCTCCTCGCCGGGATACTCGCCCAGCCGGACTCTGGATCTGTCCGGATCCAGTTCTAGTTTCTCGGATCGCAAAGCTGCCGCTGCCTGTTATAATTATAAAGGCGGCCCCGTACACGAATGGACCAAGGAGCAGGTAAACTTCAAGCCACATACGATCCAAAGAAGCTTTAATAAATAATATCAAATTTTGGCACTGCTCAGGTGGGCCACTGGCTGATGGGCATCGAGCTGGAGCGTTACATACCTGTGTTTAAGGAGCACAACGTGGAGGGCGGCGCTTTGCTCACTCTCGACTCGAAAGACTTCAAGACACTCGGCGTCTGCGGCGATGATAAGAATCGATTAAAAAAACGATTGAAGGACCTAAAAGCGAGCATTGAGAAGGAGCGCAAGGATATGGAGCGGGAGCGTCGCGAACGTGAAAAGGCCATACGCAAGGCCGAAAAGAAGGCGGCCAAAAAGAAGTAGTTGAATTCTAATTTCTAAGAAACAATGTAGCCAAAAACCAAAACCATATATGCGTACATAGCACTTATAAGATCTATGCATACCATAACAAGCGCGTTTAAATACATAAATATACATATATATTTATAGAAATACACCATAAATACGAGTATATAGCAGTTATACTTATATAGTAACTAGTAAGACAACCATAATTTATTTGTACAACACACACATCTATTAAACGTACTACGTTTTAACTAATTAAAATTAATGGAACTTAGACGTATTTATGAACTATTCACCACAAATAATAACAAAAATTTAAAACAATTGGAAAACAGGAAACCAAGAGGTCAAGACGAGAAACACACAACTTAATTTAACATACACACAAAAAAAAAAAAAGAAAAGACACAAAAACAAAGCCAAACAAGAGAACGCGTTGAACCGACTGATTTTTATGAATAATTTATAGAACAATGTGAACCGAAATGAGAAATGATTCGAAAACGTTTAAGCGAAAATCCAACAAACAAACATGAATTGAGATTGAAACACCATAAAATAAGGAATTCGCTGAACAGACTTGAAAGGGCCACCATAAGCCATTTCAATTAATTACACACAAACCATAATTTTAACAATAATAATACTAATACTTATTATAACATATTGTAATATCATTTAAGTTAATTGCAAGTTGCGACACATAAGCGTAACCTAAATATGTCTCAACTGTCTTTACTTTGTGTAGCGATTACTCTGTGCAATTCTAAGGTTAGCGCATACCATTATAATAGATGTAGCCCCTTTGTAATTTAAATTGCATTGTATTTGCCAAGATATAGTATGTCATACAAGCACCTATGTTTGCTAAAGTATTCGTATTTGTTAATTCATATGTTTGCCAAGACACTTAGGCAACTGTACTGTGAACTTAGTTTTTCGCAAAGATGAGTGTATTAAGTACAGCAAATCTTCTATTCTGATTTCCCTGCCACTCCTTGCGCACCCCGTTTCACCAAGTACCTAAGTTACAAGCTGAAATCGATACATCATCACATAAGTTCCCTTATTACAGCAAAGATTAGGGATGCACATATGTCGGGATAAGCGTTGGAAAAGAAGGTCTTACCTTAATTAGTATTTATGTCAAGCATCTGTTTGTGTGTGTAACACTGTATTTATGTTTTATCGTGACTGTACCTTATTTTTACTTTTTCTTTTGTAAAAGTATATATAGTTTATATAGTGAAAATACATGTGTATAATATTATATTGATTTAGTGTTTATATTGTATCAAGCTTAGTTCTATGGTCGTGCTTTCGTATTGTTTTGTATTTATTGTTTATTTTTAATTTTAAATATATCGCAATAAACCTCTATATATTTATTTAAAGTATCCATAATCCGAAGCCACACCATAAACTGCAATTAACCGTTGGTTCATTTTGTCAAAAAGCTAATGAGGATAAGTATCTTATCGACATGAATCTAAACTCTCCTCTCTGTTTCATCCTATTCGATTTTCTCGATCGTCACTACATTTTTACCGCAGGTACATTAGTTGCTTGACCCGTCGCAAGTCTTCAGAATTGCTTTCGAAAAGTTCTCCTCTACATAGTGCACAACTTTTGAAACATAGGGAAAATATTGATTTAATAAGCCAATTCGAAATCTGACCCATGAAATTATGTACAAATTATGCTATGCTATGTAAAAATATGTAATCTTTCCTAACTTAACAGTTGCAAGTTTGCCTTTTGTCTTGTCCCTTAAATTTCGAACAGGCAAAATGTCAGTTCACTGATTGTGGATATTGAACTTCATTTAAAATAAACCAAACTTTATTTAAACCTGTTTAAATTTCATAAATCTACCATTAAATAAACATTAACTATTTATAGATGTCTTAATAATTAAAATGCATCACACATTCGTGCCTTTTTCATTGAAAAAAACCGTCCCAAAAACAAATAGGATTTTGATCGCATCATGTGGCCCAGAGTTTTTTCCACGTAGCGCCCACTTTTCCAGTCCTAACCCAATATGATGTTCGATTACGTTGAACTGACAAAAATAAAAAAGATAAATATATTACCCAGTAGGTATTAATTTTATAATTTTGTTTAAGATTTTGTTCTTGCTTTTTAAATCCAACGTTTTTTTTAGTTCTGGATCATCATATTTTTACTTATACACATTTACAGTCACTGATTTGATTTGATAAAACAAGCCTTGTGTTTTTTAAACCTACAGGTGGATTTAATGGGAATGATATGTTCGTTGAATTTTACATAGACTCCAATTTTTTTTTTTAATTTTATTGATGTCAATAGACAGAGGCATATATCGCTCATTTTGTATTCCCATATTAGATTATTATCAGATTATAATCTGTTCTAATAATAAATATAATTACAAACGATTAAAGGAAAATTAGAATATCAGAGCGTGCTGCATTTCCTTTTTTAACTGCACTACAAGTATCGAATTAATCTGAAACATAAATCACAGTAATGACAATGCGATTAACTTGGCTAGTTTCAATAATAAATAACAATAATCAAACAAAATGAAAATCATTTAAAGTAATACGAAAAAAATAAATACATAATATGTATGTCTTGCTATTGAGCAATCGATTTATACTCAAATCTCAAAACAGAATAAACGTACAATTAAAATACATCAAGTTTTCATTGGGAGCAGGCATTGCTGGCAGCCAACTGATTTCTTATCAGTTGTTGTTTTTTTCTGAATCTCCGTGTCCCTATCTTCGCTGCTGCCTGTCTCCACCACGTGTAGACAGTTTTCGACTTGCTTCGCCCAAACAGAAAAATAAACAGGTCTTCATGATGAGTCTGTTACAAGAATATGTGCAAGAATTTTCCTCGTTTTGTTGTCGAAGATGAATTCGGCACTTTCTTAAAAATTCCTGATGTGAACGGAATGTTTTCTTTTTAAATGAAAATTTTCCACTCTTTTCATTTATTGACCACTACCTGCTTGTGCTCTGAGCTCAGTTTGCAATTGATTAATACAAAATCTAATGAATTCAAAGAATTTGAAACTCGAAAATAATTCAAATCAAATGCGATGATCCACATTTATGTGTGTAATCTGTATTGTGTTGCTCAATAAATGCAATTAAGTTGTTTACTCTGAATGCGAATCAGGCAAAAAAATACAATTTCATTGACGTATACCCCCCACAAAGTGGGTCTGATAAGGAAGTTGAATTCAATTGTCAGTGTATAAGAATTATATTTACTGTATTGTATAAATGCGACAGTTCCTTAGTTTGGCCCAAACATATATACGTGCAAATATGTTTTTCGCTGTTGCCATGTGATATAAATGGCATTTCCGATTACAACATGCGCTTTCACTGCACCTCTATGCAGTGTTATCAACGAATCGAATGATTTGGACATTCAATTAAAATTGTTATTTGTTTTGAGGCGCACAGCTTTTATGATAAGCGCAAAAATGTAAAAAAAAAACAACAATAAAATATTCGACGTGCCACATGTCTTAAAACGTATGCTTAAAAATAACACGCAATTTGAATATGTGACTTATCAAACTGAATTTATGAACTCGTAACAGTTATGGGCCTACCTGGTTTAGGTCATAAGCTCTACTCGGTATTGAACCGTCTCTTATGTCGCAAATATATATGCAATTTCTTATACGAAATGCACTTTAATCTTATCAGTGGAAGCCGCAATCTTTCTTGAATGGAACTTGGTCTGACTTTTAGTCGTGCACACTTGTGGGAAACTTTTAATTGGTGCTATAAGAGGCACGGTCATTATATTAATTTAGTTTATTAATGTTTCTTATCAAATCGTTTTTGGGTGTTGAAATTTGGTAAATTTTGTTTAATTGAATGCGTAAGGAGATATGATTCCTACGACGTTGATAGAACAATAACAGCAACCACATCAACAACAACAGTAGCGCAGGTCCTAAATTGAATGTTTAACAATAAATGTGGAAAGCGACGCTCGCTCACTCCGCGACGTTTACGTCGACGTCGACAGTGACGGTGACGGTGACGACAACGTCAGCAGCGGCTTAAAAACGAAGGCGCCGCTGTCGGCGCGGCTCAATTAACGAAGTGCGCTCGAGAAGGCAACTGGAATTTAGGAAATTGAAATTGAAATTGAATCGAGAAACGAGAAATCACAATAACGAAGAACTTTATAGTGAATCGACGACAAACAACGAAATAACAGACGAATTCCAGTCGCTTGACTTTAAATTAGTTTTGATTTGTTTATATTAAAATCTGGCAACTGATTTATAATCTGCGCATTGTGAAAGCAAAAAAAAAGAGATACATATATACGTTAATTTAGTAACAAAAATTTGTGCAGCAGATGTAAAACATTTTCTTATTAAAAAACACCTAATAATCGAGGAAGTGCTTAACAAAATGACTGACTACAACTCCAAAGGTGACGTGGCTACCGGCAAAAGCAATCACAGCAATATTTCCAATGGCCAAGCAAATGGAAAAAAACCCGCTGAATTAGCCGACCGAGAGAGTGACACGTAAGTAACCCAGGGGGTTAAGCGCAATAGGGTTAGGGGATTTGATGGCATTTACTGGCTATCGTTGCGTCTGCTTTTATTGCGTTGTGATTACAACATTTTCCCTTTGCCCCGCCACATACCCACTTACACAAACATAAAAGCCTTCAGCTAGATATCCGTTCAAAATCGATATATAGTTTATGGGCGTTGAGAAGTTAGTAGGCTTTGAATTTGCCATGGCCTGGTTCTATTTTTAATGTACACATTATTTTCGGTAAAATAAACATTTTGGTTTTTTTCTATTAAATTACGCCAAATTTGATAGCCTTCTTTAGTAAGAAGTATACAAAACACACGATGTGCTCTCGAGATTGCTGTGCGGGCAAGGGCAGTTCCCCCAATAAGTCTGGCAAGGCCTGTGCCGAGAATCAACAATCCGGTGGTAATCCCGTTCTAGTACCCACACCTCAAAGTTTACTGTAAGTGTACAGGTGCTCTTGCGATCCATTTACCCTACAGCCCAGAGGCAACTATTTGTCTTCAAAGTTTGTTTAATAATAAAACATAATTAGCTACTGAACTGTCCTTGATCTTGCCGCTGATTAAATATCAGTCCAGAAATCTTGACAGTTCTAGTAGCTAAACATAAATTATAAATTTAAAAATGTTAGAACCCAATCAGCTTTTAAAGTTGTTATCGATTCGTATAGCGCTCGCGTGTGTTTTCTCATTAAATAGAAACTTTGTGCTATAAAAAACCATCGCAGCATTTTCAATCTGCATACGAGATTACGACGAGAGCCACTTGATGTTGATAATTCTTGCGACATAACTTGTTAGTGCCCCCACCGATCCGCTTGGAATTAGCTTCAGCTAACAGCTGATAAAAATAGTATCTCTGTGACTGGGTCTGTGCAGCAATCGTGAAAGTCGCCTCAGCTATACATATCTTCTATGTACATGATCGTTTTTTTTTTTGCATAGCAGGTTTCACGAGACCACAAATTAAGTATTATAATTTTCCATTTAATGATAGATTTCGTGATCACTGCGTAGAATATTTAGTTTAGAAGGGTTTATCGCTCTACGTCTGCTAATGAAGCGTCTGTTTAGATTTCAATCGAATTGCACGTACTGCAATAAATTATGCAAGTATTACAATAATGGGAATAAAGCAAAATTAATTAGTTCTTAAACACAAAATGCCAAAACCTTAACATTTCTCACGTATACAAAGGTATTTGATAAATAACTTATATTTAATATATCTTTGTATCCCTTACAGTAATTTATTTAAAAATTTTCTAAAATTGCAGCAACAGCGACAACCGTATCCAATGCTATCTAACTCCCGAAGAGTTTCGGGCTCTACGTGTGATGAACGAAGACACGTTTGTAGACATGTTATATTTTTGATGTGGTTGTCCCAAGTTGTTTTATTTATTTTTTTTCGTTTTCTTTTATTTTTTGTATATTTTTTCACCAGTAGGACATAGATTCTTTCATGTAATCTTACTTATCATACCATGTTTCGCTGTACAAATTTGTGTGCCATCAGACTAATTGTATAATTTTTTTTTTATCGAAAAATTGTGAACTTGTCTTGATAACATGATTCACTTTATTATTTTCACTGTGGCAAGCGGGTCGTTTATTCTTTTCATTTTTTAAATGTACTTTTTTACTTTTTACTATAATGGTTTATTAAAGCCTATTACATCTTTCAGGTATCCGTACGAGGTAATCCAGGAGATTGCCGACTTCATAGTCAAGGGCTCAGGCATGCGACCAAAGATTGGAATAATTTGCGGATCGGGGCTTGGTTCCCTTGCTGATCTCATCCAGGATGCAAAGGTCTTTGAGTACGAAAAGATACCCAACTTCCCAGTATCCACAGTGGAGGGACACGCGGGCAAACTTGTGGTCGGCACTTTGGAGGGCGTCAATGTCATGGCCATGCAGGGACGTTTCCATTTCTACGAGGGCTACCCGCTGGCCAAGTGCTCCATGCCGGTTCGCGTGATGAAGCTGTGTGGCGTCGAGTATCTGTTTGCCACAAATGCGGCTGGTGGCATTAATCCCAAGTTCGCTGTGGGCGACATAATGCTCATGCACGATCACGTCAATATGTTAGGCTTCGCTGGCAACAGTCCGCTCCAGGGACCCAATGATCCGCGTTTTGGGCCCCGTTTCCCGGCTTTGGTCAACTCATATAACAGGGACCTGATAAACAAGGCGATTGAGATTGGCAAAACGATGGGTATTGAGTCGAATATCCATGTTGGCGTCTACTCCTGCCTGGGCGGCCCAACCTACGAAACGATTGCAGAGCTAAAAGCACTCCGGATGATGGGCGTTGATGCAGTGGGCATGTCAACGGTGCATGAAGTCATCACTGCTCGCCATTGCGATATGAAAGTGTTTGCATTCAGCTTGATCACCAACAAGTGCTCCACCGAGTACAGCGACAAGAAGGACGACGAAGCCAACCACGACGAGGTTATGGCCGTTGCCAAGATCAGGCAGAAGGCTTGCTGCGAGCTAGTTTCCTGCCTCATAGCCGATATCCAAAAGACTTTGTAATCCAACCTACAATTATACGGATGCTGCCGCTTCGCCGATTTAAAACGTATCTTTATAGAAAACTAGAATTCTTTTTAAATTTACAGTGTAGGCTAAACTATAGATATTAAATTATATTCACATTAAGAAAGTATGCTTTAAGAAATTATTTTTTAATCTAACTGTAAGCCAAGTTTACAAGCTTGCATAGGTCATAATAGTTCTAGTGGGTCTAAAGAGAGCACTACAAATCAGTCTCCTATTTTCGGAGGTTTTTTTCAAATATGTGTACGTTTTTAAGCTTTACTCTTCAACAACCTAAATCAAAGCCATTCAAAATGAAAATAAAATAAATACAATTCTCAAATGGGAATAGTAAATTGAACGAAAAACCCCTTTTTTAAATGACAATAAAAAGTACGCAACGTTTTTCGTCACCGTCCTATTGATTGAAAGAATGCTGCACTTTTTATTCCATATTTGGTTCAGACTAAAAGTATGCTATGACAATTTTCAGATTTAAAAGCGACTTGTTGCTGAATTATGTTTGCCTGGTAGTTCGAGTGGCGGAATGAACGAAAACAAATAGGAGGAATCTTCTGAGTTTTTAAATCTCAGTTGACTTCACTGGCTAGCCTCACCCAATAAAAACATAAGTTTGCCATGTAAGTAAATTCAAGTCTGTTTAATAAAAACTACATAATACGAAATAAAATTGAAACATAATAAAATATAAATACTAAAATGGACAAATAGAAATATATATATATATATATATATATGAATAAAATGTTGAATACAGATGAACTATAAGATCAAGAGAGCTCGTTTGTATATTCCTTAATAAGCGATTATTTGTTAATTTGTTTAAATCATAATGTTGAACAACTTAATATGTACATGTAAATAAATTTGATGTTTTCTCATAGCTTAATGCACCTGAAGCGAAAATCTGCATACATTTCAAACTGCTATATATGCGTAAGAAGATATATTTATATATAAACATACATATATTTGTGTGTGCGTGATTATATGCGATGGGTGTGTAAAGTACAATAGTATTTAAAGATATGCGCACTTATGGATCGTAGAATACATATAATAAGCATGTACGTTATTTCAGTGTAATAAAATATTTGGTTACAAAAGTTAGTAATTTGTGATTGTGTTTAAGTCTATATGGTCACATTTGAAGAAAGTTGTATCTAGAAAAGACCGCGCTCCTTTTTCAGCTTTGTCTGCTTCCACACTGGCAATTGCTCAAACTCGGAACGATTTACACCGAGGGCCTGCTTAAAGTCATCGCTGTTCAAGTAGAGCTCCAAGCGGGTGGGTTCAACGCCTTCGGGCAGGGGACGTGCCTTAAGCACCTCCAGGGGATACTCGGTTTGGGTCATTTGGGCAAGCATTTCACTGATGGACACGCTGGTATCTGTGCGACCATCCTGCAAAAGACAAGGGAAACACTTAAACTTCAAGCAAGAAAGCGAATGGGGGAATCAACTTACCTCGAGGTTGATTTCACGAACATCTTCGCGATTGGACCACGCGGGAAAGATAGCTTTGAAAGCCAAAGGTTCGAGGCCCGCCCAGACAACGTAACCCTGGATGCCATGGAAAGCAACCGTCTCATTGTTGCCGTGCTTGGCACGCCAATAGTCGACTGCCGTTTCTAGAGCGGCACGTCGCTCTGAGATCCAACGGTTGACACCCGAACGGTTGTCATTTGTAGGGCTGCAGCGATCCTCTGTATTTACTACGGTATGGAAATCGAATATTAATATTAAACCGGCTTAACTGGGGCGAACTTACTCTTGACATCCTCCAAGGGCCACCAGCCCATCCAGAGCCACAGTACGTCGCTGTCGTCCAACAAAAAGATAGTCGGCTGGCGAGCATTGTACAGCTGTGCCTGTGCAAACGGGTAAGCACTTTTCAGATCCTGGCAGCGCAACGGATCCGTCTGTTCGTGCGCTTTGAAGACGCCCTGTGTGCTAGACAAATTGAACATGCGCAGTGTGTAATCAAAGGTCTTGCTGGACTTTAGTAGACTGCCGTAGTTGCGCTCCGAGTCATCAGCGAGGCTGACAGCCGCTTTACAAGCATCGCTCTCAGCGCCCTCCTCCAGCTCCTCGAGTGTGACACTGGTGCACAGCTGGTCAAACAAATCCTCCGGCAGCTGCTCCGCCAGTTGCTGCGCAGCGAACAAGGCAATGGCTCGTGTGTGTGGCGCAGTCTTGCAACCATGCCATACAAGAACACGTCCCTCGACGCCGTGCACAAGCAGCATTGAGTTACGGGAACGCAGCTGACGTGCCTCACAGGTGACTTCCTGCATCAGTGTCTCCTCGCGCATGTTGCCTTGCAGCTGGTAGAGACGCCACTCGGCACGTCGAGCCAGACACTGCTCCTTGCGACCGCGATGCTTCCACATCTGACCAAAGAGTTGCACAAATGCCGTGCTCTCCTCCCCTTGCGCTACACGAATCTGGGCGCCCTTCTCCTTGTCCAGCTCCACAGTGAGCAGTGCGGCGGCGCCTTTCTCATTCGCACTCGAATCCTCTCCTTGCCATGTGAAGTAGACGCAACGATCGCGCCCGACTGTACTCCGATTGGAAACCTTGCCACTCAGTTCGCGCACTGTGACAGAGATCTGGTAGATCCAGCGCACAATGTAGCTCTCCTCGGAATAGAAATGGCCGTAAGATTCACGTGCCTCGGCCGCATCGAAGTTGAACTCGTGGATCTGCCACTTGTCCGTCGACTTGCTGATGATGTCAAAGTGTCGCATCGTGTCGTTGTCATAGTAGAAATTGCCACGCCCCAAATTGGCCTGTTCCAGCACCAGATTGGGCTCATGGTAGGGTTCGCCCTTGTGAAGAGTGGCTCCGTTGAGGGCACGCACCACATTCACCCCATTCGCCAAATAGTCCTTTTCCAGATCCTCGCGCTCCAGTTCAGGCCAATCGCTGAACTTCTCCTTAAACAGCACCGTCTCCATGTTTTGCGTAATCTTGCCCAGCACACACCACTCGGGCCGTTGAGCGTTACGCTTGGCGTACTTGGTGTTCTCACGCCTACCCACAATTGGTGCATAGTTCAACGGATTCAGATAGCATTGGGCATAGTCGGCGGAATCGTTGGCTTCAAAGTGCTCCTGAGCCAGGCGCATGGCCGCCCGCTTGTCATCCGACGACGCATTCTTGCCGTTCCACACGTACAGCTCGCTGCCAAAGTCAAAGACGAGCACCTTGCGTGTGTCCAGCATTTCCACCTTGGGTATGCAGCCCCAGTGCTTCTCCAGCGGCAGCAGTGCATCATCCTGGAACTCGTAGATCTTGTTCGTCTCAATTAGGCTGCTCTCGAACACATCGTCCTCGTCCGCATGGCCGCTGTCCGCAATCTCAGGCTGTGGCTCTTGCTGCTCCTCCGCTGATTCGCCGAGCAATGACCAGAATTGACGCCACTGGCGCTCGTTGACGTACTTGCCATCGGTGAGGATCAGCTCTTGCGTGGCTGTGCAGCCCAGATCCTTGTTCTCAACGATAGCCGCACAGATCTTCTTGCTGCGCGATATCTCGATGACATTTGCAAACGAACCAATGTAGCGGAACAGCTGCGCTCCAGAGATCAAAATGAAGCAGTCACCACGATTGAGCGAGGCCCGCACGGGCGCCACTAGACGCGTCTGGACATGTGTGCGTCCCTTGACATGCAGCAGCATCAGCGACTTGTGTGGCAGCCACATTTGCTGCAACGGCAGCGTTGACGATTTCAGTGCAACTGACTTGAAATCCTCGATGGAGGCCAGTCCTGCAATGGCCTCCGCAGCCAAGTTGCTACGTTGTCCAACTGTGGAGGCAAAAAGAGACAAGTTAATTGGCTGTAGCTGAGGGGGAAGATTCCAGACTGATGCTGGGAGACTCACACGATTCTAGCTTAAGGCGCCGTAACTCACGCTCGGCAATGCCCGTCTTGAGCTCCGTGTACTCGGAGCAGATGTCGCTGCGTGCCGCCAAAGTCTTGAGGGGATTGCGTGCGGCTCGCCGCCCCTTGGGGCCCTGAATGTGCCGCTTGTTGACTAGCCTACAAAAGTGTAAAAAAAATAAATTGTGATTTCCTCCGACGGCTGCCTGACTCACCGTTCCGTGGGCTTGATGTGATCGAAGGCGCTTATCTCCAGCTGGGAGTCATCCTCCTCAACGGTCACCTTAGTCGCTTTTCCGGCTCCAAAGAATTTGTTAAACGTCTCCTCATCGTCCACGCTTGGCACTTGAATCCTTGCGCCCACACTTGAGGCGGCAGCTGCGTTTTGACTCTTCGCATTGGCCAGCTCCTTGTGCTGTTTAGTATTGTGAGGCGAGTTACGTTCCCCATCGGATTCCGAACTATTGCTATTGCTCCTACTGAGCGGCACATTCTCCTCAGCCTTGATGCTCAGGCTGCGCATTGGCGCAGATTTTGAAGAGTTCAAGTCGGAGTTCGTCACCATCATGGAGGGGCTCTTGGCAAGACCCAGTTGCGGCTGGTTGGCACTACGCACCTCCAGCATGGGGCACTTCTTGGGCGCATCGTTGGGCAGACGCTCGAACTGTAGCTCCACTGGCGATTCAGCCTTCTTCTGCAGTCGGCCAGCGACTGTGAACTTCTTGGCATCAGTTTGCTCTGCAACGATTTATTTGTTAAATAGTTGTTCTTTTCGAATAATACACAGCTAAGGTCAAAATAATAGTAATAATAATGCACCCATATGATTTGGAAAATGGGAAGAGATGACAATGTGGTTTAAGCACAAGCATTCAAAATCATTAAATAATTTTAACAACAATCATTATAACAATAATAAAGTTTTCTCAGAGTTCCTTCAGCTAAATAATATTTCT
The DNA here is from genome assembly GCA_035042405.1 of Drosophila demipolita. NCBI lineage: Eukaryota > Metazoa > Arthropoda > Insecta > Diptera > Drosophilidae > Drosophila > Drosophila demipolita. The sequence continues at coordinate 6,308,431 of JAWNLI010000059.1, read as the reverse complement.
AATATTTCTTTGATTAGTGGTTTGAGTATGCGGAAAATAAAATTACTTTAAAATATTCCCAGATGAGCAACCAAAATTTTTTTAGTTTTGCTGAATTGCCTTTTCTTTTCCATATTGTATATCAAACTATATCGAAACTATTACCATAAAAGCAAGCATATTTTTATTAAATCCTGTTAGAAGCAGCCGCACTACTATTATTTTGATCGTAACTGTAAATATTTACCTATGCGCTGCTTCCAGTTCTCCGAGTTGGACTTCAGCTTACCCAGGCGTTCCGATACTCTGCCGCCCTCGAGGCTGGCCACGATTAGGGGCGACTGCGGCAACGGCTTATCTGAGATCGCGTGCGCAAGAGAAAGCGACTCCTGTGTGGGTTAAATAAGAGTTGGAGAGAGAGACAGAGAGAGATAAAAAATTGGGAATTATTCAAATAGTGGGTGGGAAAAGTGAGCGATAAGTGGTCGTCAAATGATTTGGCACAATATAAAACCATATTAATGAACAGACTACAAATATGGTCAGCATTCAAGCCATATTTGGTTTGTTATTAGCATTTCTGGTGATGAATGTTAAGGCCTGGTTTATAGACTGGGCTATAAGCACCTCTAAAATTAGTCAAGTGTTTGTCAACAAATTCACATTAGTAGCTAAGAGCCCTTTACCAGTTTCACTTTTTGCATGTTGAGCGAGATAAACACTTTTAAGCCAACTGCGCACTTGGCTAACAGCTGTTGGCCCAAGCCAAAACAAATCAAACTCGGAGCTAACTGAAGGGGGAGGGGTAGTGTTTAGCAGAGGGTAAGTCACAAATCGATGCGCAACTGAATCCCTCACGTTGTTTCCAATAAGGCTCCGAACTGTAAACTGAGTACTTAAATTGTGAAAAAAGCATTTGGCTTAAAAAGAAACAGAGAGAGAAACGTGCCTTTCGAGATAAGGTAACATAATATATATAAAGAGCCAGCAAAGAGATGGAGAGAGAGAGAGAGCAGTGAGAGAATAGAGTTAGCAACAATTCATTGTTTACATTCCGTTTAGATTTGAGGTCTAACACGCAATTAATGTGTAAATATGTGCATATCATTGACGGATCTCAGAGTCTACATTATTTATCAATTGTTTACAGAGCAGTTATGAATACTAAACAGTCTTATCAGTAGGCAGCAATTATATGTTAGTTTATCAGTTTATTTGTAGCCCAGTTGCAAAGCTTCTCAATTATTGATTCAACAAACAAACTTATTTATCAGCAGTGAGTTAGGAGCGGTTCCCGTTTCCCACTCATTTGAACAATCATAACATTTGACTCTCTTTCTTTTTTTTATTTGTTTTTTTCTTTTTTCGCGGCAATAGCAAAACACACGAGTTCTCCTGGAATTGCCAGAGTGTGTCATCAACAAAAGCTGCCCCTACCCCTGCAGCAGCCTGTATGCTTGACGCAGTCAGCAGTGAATCATCATTACTGATGAAGCGGAATAATATGTGTAAAATATCAAAACAAAAGGGAACAACCAACTTTGGGTTCCCAACCTGAATACGCTTGCTAAAGTATGACATAAAAATAAACTTGATAAACCGCATTTAAATGACATAACTAAAAAAAATTAACTAATAGATTAATATTTAATATCATGAATACTGCTGCTTCCAAATTTGTTTAAACTTTTTGGAAATATGCAGCAACTTGTACAAGTAAAAGTTGAACTTTGCGTGGGCTTACAGCACCAATAAAAACTCAATTTGGTATTCTCCGCAACAACAATTTGTTGTTATCGAATTTTAATGAGATCCTTTTATTGTTGTCTGACCAGATCATCAGAATTGGCACCCAAGAAACATACATCAAATGATTCATCTGTTTTGGTGTTGCTCTCCCAAACAAAACCTGCTTGAATTGGGCACTTTCCTTCCACTTCATATAGAGTACTTATACAAATTTGTAAGTAAATGCTACGATGTCAATTTAAAATAGTAATAAAATTCGATATGCCGACAATTAAATACCTTTACATGCAAGTTAAACTCTTAGCAACCAGACTTATATTTATTACAAAATTTATAAAAATAATGATGTAAAAAAAGAATGAGAGACACTAAAAATTTAATTCGAAAACACTTCCAGATCAGTTATTTCATCTCATTGTCGAAATGATTTCATAAGCTAATCAAATCAGCTGTTCGATTTTTAGAGGGTACCGCTGACTCAGAGAATATGTTTTGCGTTATTTGAAACGAAATTTGTTAAGACAAATTTATAGAACAGCTGCAGTTTGCAGAGAGCACCTGACATGTACATTTTATTCACGCTGTTTGCAATTTGTGGTAGCAGCTGACACAATAATTCAACTATTTTGTTGTTGTTTTTACAATTTACAAATTTATTATATATAAATAGAATACTTATTGTTCGCAGTTTATAGTTTATGAAGGTAAGTTATACTACAAATTCTTCACAGATTATTTATAATCCAACTTTTTTGCATTTAAATGAGTGTTTAGTATACAAATAGTTTTGGTTGGTTGTTCATTTTAGTCATTATTATAAATCATTTGCAGTTTGGCTATTTTAAAGTATAAGTACAAAAATAAAAAATCATTTTACACTCGGCTGAGCAAATCAAATCTCCTGGCCTGTAAAATATATATTTTTTGTGATCACAATAAAAATAATTTTAATAAAGCTGACAACACTTTTGAACGCTCATTCAATTTGTTAGAGTTTTCCGGCAATTAATCAAAAAAATCGCAGGTGAGAAAGGGTGGGCAGAATCAGAAGGGGAGCAGGGCATATAGAAGCAGGGGCGTGGCATGTTGTAAGCAATGAATTACAACTTGTGGCAATTTGAGTAACTCTACAAAACGTGGACAAGTTGTAAGCTAAGCTAAGAAAAACGGCAAACTGACTAAATGACCAAATTGAACAACTGATTCGACAGATTAGCTGACTGATGGGAATCTACTTTCAACTTGTGGCAAGTGGCAGATGCAACGTCGTCTCATTCAGGCAGAGCGTCTCTTGCTCCTCCTTGAGCAGATCCGTGATGGAATAGGCGGACAATGGACGCGAGAGTCTCCGCTCCGAAAGTATGTCATCGATGCAGGTGACAGGCGCCATAAGGCGCGAGTGGCCATCCCCGGGCTCCTCGGCGCTGCGTGCGATGGCTTGGAAAATATCCTCCATGCTCGACTTGAGGCACAGAGCGGGTGGCTGCCACAGCACGGGTGATGTGGGCTCCGGCGAGCTGCAGAGGGGAGAAGCTGTCGAGGGCGTGGCCGAGGTGCCGCCGTTGCAAGGTTCCCTTATCGTCGGCACAGGCGTCCAGTCGTTTAGATTGGATTGCTGCTGCTGCTCCTCTTCCAGTTCTTGCCATAGTTGCATGGCGTGCTCGATGTGCTGCAGCTGCGCCGTCAGCTGTGTGGCAATGCTGCTCTTGCGCGATGCACAAGGCGTTGACTCAGTGGAGCCGTGGTTAGAGGCCCCACCAAACATACGTGGCTCAGGAGCCACACGACTCACTTGTCGCTTGCCAACCGCATTTCCCCCTGCCTCAAACATACGCGCAATTTTCGTCACATTGCTGCTGCTGCTGATTATTATTGGAGAGTTGTGTCCCGGAGCTGAATTTTCTACTGACTGTTGTCGCTTGGGGTAAACCCTTGTGACTGGTTTGCGTTGCTTCTGCTTAAGCGGCGCCTCCTTATTCAGCTCCTGCTTGTAGGCGTGGCAGCAGAGATCGGGTCCATAGCAACGATGAAATCGCAGACGATTTGCCTCAAAGTCGGCATCTGCAAAGCGCTTGATGCGCCTCAGGGATTTGGGCAGTAGTGTGAGTAGCACGTAGATGATCAGCAAATGTGGCAAGTAGCTCAGCCATTGCCAGGCTGCCTCTAAATATATCTCGAAGTCTGTCATAACTTTTCTCCTTGTTGTTGTTGTTGTTTTTATCACAATTTTTTTTCGACGATTGTTTTTTTTTTCTTTCCTTTTTTGCTGGTTGTTAGTTATCGTTTTTTTGTGTTTGATAAACAACTCTGCACGGGAGGAGGGCGAAAAATATAGTAAAGAATTTATTTTGCGCAATTTTCAAATATTACACAAATCGATCAACAATTTTTTATATAGATTTTGCAATATTTTCTGGGCATTTCTTTTGCACGCACACACAAACACACCTTTCGCTAAGTGTAATCAGCTTTTATTTCTGCATAATGAAACATATCCGAATAAATGCATCAAGCGAAACATATTCCAATTGTTGGCAAAAGTATTTTTATCTTTGAGTGTCATTCGATATCTGCAAAACGCTGTGGGCTTATTTATTTTACAATTAGTTCGCTTTTATTTTCGTTGACATTGCACCCAGCGATTTCGTGAATCGCTGATCGTGTTCTTGTCGGTTGCTCGCCTTAAACTTAACTGAACGAACAGACGAACTAAAATGTTTATCAAGCTGCGCCCCGCTCACGACGTCCGCTATCTGTCTCTCTCGCGCTTTCTCGCGCTAGCTCTTTGTCAACTTGGCGCTCTCGATTATCTCCCTTTATGATGTGGAGACATACGTTCAGTTCTGTCGGCTACACTTGCGCACTTGGAACCCTTTGTAGTTGTTATTGTCATCGTTAAAGTCCAATTGGCTTGACAGCTTGATAAGCAGCCAAGTCAGTTGAGACAGATTGATGTGGACTTTTTAAATATTCCATATTTTGAATTATCTTTTGGTGTCATTTCTTTGTTGAATAGAGAAAATTTTGCATAAGCGAATTTTTTATTGCTTTTTAAAATTTCTCATGTGTTGGTTTTGGTTTTGTAATAGATGCAAACATATTGCAGTCATGTGTGAATTCGCCACACGAGAAAGTTCTCTGAAAAAGTGACTATGTGGTGTGTATGAAAGTTTAACAACCAGACTTGATATGTATCTTAAAATTTAAATTGTTTTAAAACAGTGTCGCAAATGCAAATGGAAATGCCAGAAAATATGGGAAAAATTATTAATCTGATTTAATATTTTATTTTCGTAACTCGCTTCCTGCTGTGTCGCATTTGACAATTTATGCAACTTGATTTCTGCAGTCAGGAAATAAATTCGCTTTACTTTTTATGCAATCGGAGCGAATTGAGTGATCGAAGGAGAGAGCGAGAGAAGACTAGAGGTGGAAACACACACACATACACACACACACACACACAGCAATGCACATCAATTGCGATTTACCGCTTATCAAATTGAATTGGCAGCAAAACCTAATGCATAACAATAACAATAACGAAACATAAGCGCAAACAGAAAGCGAAAAATATTAAGCGAATTGCGAAGCGCTCGTCTTGGAGTCGCGACTTAAACTACGACGACGACAGCGGGCAGATCAGAAAGCCATAAATTCCAATTGGAGACTATCAAAGCCGGCGCTGCAAGAGAGCGAAAGAGCGGGAGAGAGAGCAGCGATGACGATGAGTAAGTTTAACTCTTCTTGTTTCTGACGCGCAGTCGGTGGATGGCAACAAAAAACAGGCGTTTCAAATTAAAGCGAGTGCAATGTGAGAGATCGTGATGCACACAACGCTAGAGAAAATGATCAACAGAGAGATGGAGAAGGGAAGAGAGGGTAAAAGACAAGGACAGCGAGAACCTTGCAAATCAAGTTGCAAAAACGGATAGTTGCATTAAATTTTTTGGCAAATGCTGAAAATGATGGTGAGCATTAAATGGTGGACGATGATTCACTTTAAGACATTTTTTAGGCTTGCGAGCAGCACACAAAGGGAAACCAAGAACATTTAAAAAATAAAATAAGACGAATAGTAATAAAGCAAATAATGCAACGCATCGGAGATGATGTAATTGCCGAAAATACAAGAAAAACTAACGGAACAGGGAACGAAACGAAAAGCCACCTTACCTGTGTGACAGCCGCAACGAATGTGCAAAAAAAAGCAAAATAATTTAACGCTATAGTTGAGTCAGCTCTCTACGATATATAGACTGTAGACAGCAGCTGTTAAATATATTATAGTTATTTTGGCCTGCTCATAGAAATAAGATCAATGACCACCAATTGACTGTTTATCAACCGATCTTGATCAACTGATAGCATCTGCTTTAAAATTCAGTCCCTTTTATTTGTTTGGAAATCGATAAGTATCGATATATTCGAAACAACGTCACTTATCGATAAAATGAGACAAGTGAGGCTGTCGATCCTTATCAAGAATATGTATACTCTTGTTTGCTTCTGTTACATACATTTGCACAAAACCCATTATGTTCTTACCACACGTATTTCTAAAGCGTGCATTGTATAATAATAATGAATCATACAAACACAGAGATGGAAGAGTGTGGTGAATGTACTCATAGCCATACAAACAGTTCACCACAAATTGTTAGTTAGAATATGTTTTATTAAAGCCCACCACCAACAACAATTGGCTGATGTCAACTCCGATTGTTCTTCTTTTCGGCAGCGCAGAATGGACTATCGAACATGTACAGCAAGCATAGCAGCAACAATATAATCATATCAAGAGCAAAGCGAACAATGCGCAAAGGCACAATAAAGTAACTAGTGAGGAGGGTGGGAAAGAGAGAAGAGAGGAAGATCGAGCGAACGAATGCGAAAGGGTAGAGAGGGATGGAAGCATAAAAGCTGCAAGTATATCAAATTCACAAAACAATTTACAATAGCCCGCGAGGAAGGCAAAGTCGAGGCTAAACTGACTTGGAACACTGACTCGGGAGGTGGAAGTGAGGTTAGGGAAGTAGCTGCCCGGCAGATGAGCACGTTCAAGATCACAAGCCACAGATCAAATGCAGAATTGCAGCCACAGAGCGGCAGGAGCTGGCAGCAGCACTAACGAGACCTGAAACATACACTTAGAAACTAAAATTAACTAAATTTTAGTAAATGAAAAAATAGATTCTCTCAAAAAAAAATCGATAATAGTATTAGTAATACATTATACTTTTGGCGACAACAGCTCCAATCTTCTATTTTATTCAGAAAGTAAATTACGGCTTATTAACTACATCTGATTTTTTCTGAGTGTGTAATCAACTTCAACAGTGGAGTGGCAACTTTAGTCTAGACCCACCCAAAAACAAACCAAGTCGACTTTATTTTATTCTCTCTCATTTGGTAATTGTTGTTGTGGCAGCTGCTTCAGTTGCCGTTTGTCTGCCCACGAGGCAAGTTTAGAAAAAGAAAATTATGAACGCAGCCAATTGCAGAAGAAGGCCCCTCTCTTTCTTTATTTATATAAATAGATGTAGTTACAATAACAATTCAAAAGTCTTCGCTCCCAGAAGAAGATTACGAGTTTAATACTCGTTTTTTTCTTTTCATTGGGCCAGCGAGCGCAACCTGATGAATTGCGCAAGATTATTTAGATTTATTTAAATGATGATCATAATGATGATGATGTTGATGATGATGTGACCTTAGCGTGCCACAGCAGCATCAACGCAAGTAGACCAAAAACACTAAACATTCAGTTTGGGATCGTTGCCAAAAGGCACATCAAAAAATGCAGCTGACAAAAACAATTTATGCTTAATTATTGAATGAATATGTTCTTTAAACAGTTGCAAAACTGAAATTATATCCCACATTTATATAAATATACATTAATCGAATTAATCTATTTAAAGAGATTTGAGCTCTGAAACAATTTAATCAGTTAAAAACACGACAAACACATCTGAGGTCTATATGATAGTAGTGCACAATTAATACTAATTATTAAAATATGTCGATGCAAAAAATAGAAGATAAACTAAAGTTATAGCTACGAAGAAATGTCGAAGAATAACATGAGCTAAGAAATCAAAGGAACTGCAATTGTATATTGTATATGTAACCAATAATTAAATTAAAGTCCCATTAAGTTGAAAAAATATAATTTGTGGGCAACAATATTTTCTTTCTGACCTTGCGCCGCTTTCTGAGCTGAGTTTGATTTTGACGCGCAGGCGTCAAGTGCTTTATAGTTTGGGCCAAGTTTATATACAAAATCGTTGGTAGCACGTCAAAAAAATGTCAAACAGCGTGAATAACTAAAAAAAAAAACCAACAACTCGAAACTCATTTGCCCACTGATCGTTAGATCTGTTTCACATGATTTCTACCAAAAATTTCACCCATATAAGTTAACAACTGATGATGATGCCCCAATAGGGCGTGGCAAGTGTAATTTAATTTTATTACTTGGACGGTAAGATGACTGATGAGGGATAATGGTGATGATGTACTTATCTGAATACCCGCATAATTAAAGCCCCTCTAAATAAAGAAAACAACACACAAAGCACACAGAGAAAAGGGGAGGCGAAAGGTAGAATGAAAGCGTACACTAAACTTAAGTTGACGTACAAATTGTTCTGTTAAATGTCAACTGACCATAAATGTAAAACAAGCTAATTGATATTTTGGACATGGGCCATGAAACGAAAGTAAAATGCCAAAATGGCAACAAAAATTGTGTCTACTGAGACTTCTTTTGGAGGGGAAAACGGACTTGCAATAACATATAGCAGAAATGATATATTAATATAAATGTAGATATATTATAAATTACTGTTTTCAATACAAATAGATTTGCATACTTTTAGGCAGTAAGTTTGCAGCGCCATCTAGTGTTAGGTGTTTATTATTGAGCTTCTAACTTATTACTAAACTGACATTTAAATCCCAAATTCCAATTTGTTATTTGAATATGAAATATGAATAATGATCTCTAAGACACAAATATAATTAATTATTGTAAATAAAGTCGAAAGAGAAATTGTTGCGAGTCATTAAAAAACAATCCGAATCGACAATAAGGAAACAATTTTCATGCAATTGCAGAAAGAGCAATTGAAATCGCAATTGGAAATGGAAAACTGAAAACGGGAAACGGCAAATGTGACGAATTGCCGTTAGCAAACAAGCCGTTCCAGCGTAGTGGACACGTGTGCGTGCGAGTACTCAGTGTCCAACAAAGATGAATTTATTTATCGAGGCGAATATCGTCATATGTGACGTGAATGAGACCAAATAAGATAAAGGCGAGTCTACTCACATTGACAAAGTTTTCGCGGCGAATATCGTCGACCTCGTCGCGCTTGCTGACGCGCTTCTTCCAGTCATCCTCGCCGCTCTTCTGCAGCGCTGCCAAGCGGTCGGCAATGGAGCCAGTTTTGGCAATGTTGTTGCGCTTATCGAGACCCATAACCTGTCGTCAAACGGAAAGTGGGGTGAATAAATGTGGAGTGTGTCAAGCGAGTAAAAGAAAATTAAACTCACCTCGTCTTCTTTATCGTTGTCTTCTTTGTCCTCGCCTTCCGCTTTGTCGAGGTCTGTGGTTGGCTCTTGCTTTTCTGCCGGCGATTGCGTTGATTCCTTGGTCGATGTGCTCGGCTTAGCGTAATCTACATGACGTAACTTGACAAAGCCGCATGCATCAACGGGCGGCAGTTGTTGTTGGGGGCCGATGCCGATGGGTGCCGCTATGCCTGAGTAACTTTTGCTTTTTGCAATGAGATTGCTGTAAAGACAACATCAAAATACAGATAAGCCATTATAAAGTGTGCACAAAGTGTGGCAAGTTGGGTGCGTGCAGCAAACAAACAGAAACTCGCTAAGCAGAGATGCAACCTGCAACCAACTCCGTTTTTTAAAAATGCGTATTTCCCCTCCCCCATGAAAGCCAACGAATATTCCATTCCATTAATAGTTGAATCGTGATGCAGCCATTTTTACAAGGGGGCATACAGCGAAATTGGCTGTTGCATTCTTACACACAGGAAGACATCGCTAAGAGATTTTTCACTCAACTTTCTCCTGATCCATGACCATTTTTAGAAACGCTAGGAAATCTTTTCACTGGTACACATAGCATTTTTTTTGGGAGAAGTTTAAATTGGATGTAATAAATTGATCTTTTTCTGATCATTAACAAAAACAAATCTTGCTTTGAAGACGGTATTAGTCAGCAGCAAAGTTGTTGTTAGATTCTGACGTCGTTGCTCGATGCGTGTGTGAAAATATCCCAGTTCATAGTTGCCGGAAGTTTGTGAGCACTAATTGTGCCGTTAACTGATTCGCGGCTAAGCGCAGAACTTGTTTTACACAGGGCCAACTTCACACTTACACTTAAGTTTGACTGAAAAAAATTGACTACTTGCAACGAACTGGACGTGGCAAATGTCGATGGACGAATGAGTGCCGTATGCAACGTGAGGCAGTCCTCAAATTCCGCGAAAAATAAAGCCCGCAGCACCTGGCTTGGCGCGAATTTGACTAGTTGAATATAATTTGACGAGCTGCTGACAGGCACACAAACAAAGTGAAGCAGGTCAGGCCGTAAATATAGGCAAAAGGCCAGGAATTTTCCTTGGACTTGGGTTGTAAGTTGACCAGAAGCCAAAAAAATACCTGAATCAGATTTTTTTCACGCTAAGTACAAAGCAGCTGCTGTCTGTTTATATTCAGCTGCCTCTTTTTTTCTTGCAGTGTAAATCAAAGTGAAAGCGCAGATAACGTTTAAATTGCAATGGCATGGAAAGGCCACATGGATAGATATGGATTGATAGACAGCACGTGGAGTCATAGGTCAAAGTTTACAACACGCAAAGGTGTTGACGGTGCGCGAGGCTCTCCTTTGTTGATACACTTAATGCACAAATTGCTATTGAAACAGTTTAGTGTTCAATTAGTTTGAGTGCTGACCCAAGGTGTGGCTGCCTGCTGGCTGGCTGGCTGCCCTGTTCAAAAACCACGCTCTTCAACCACCCAGCACCACCACCAGCCACTCAACCCACAGACGAGTTTTAATTCGCTATGCCGATGTGAAGTCTGTTGAAAAACTCAGCAAATTGAAAGAAAAAACTTAACGCTATAAATTGCATCATTTGCTTGAAAAGTTCCGACTCGTAATGCTATTCAAAGACTCTGCTATTTTGTAATTGAATTATGGGCCTATTTGCGATTCACTCGACTCGTAATTAAAGTTTTTGCTCAACACGCGATCACTTGACAGAGGTGGCTGGTGGTGGAATGATATAACAAAGTGGATTGTTTTACCAACTTACGTTTAGCGCGGCATAATTAATTGAATGGAATGGGCTTCAAGCTCTATGAGCTTTGATTAAACCTCTCACAAATAGATATATATCCATAAATCAAACCAAACCAAAGCGATTACCAGGTGCATAGAGCAAGGTGATACCAAAAACTAAAGACTACGGCTTCTGATAGGTGTACGTAATGAAAAGCTAAAGCTCACCCCTGATGCAAATGATTTTGATGATAAAGGAATGCATTCGAAAAACCGCAAAACTAGAAACCAAACTGAATCGATGCGATCGCATTGCATTGCTCAGGTGAATAATCATAATGATAAATTAAAAACACTCAGACGCGACATAATAAAAATCACACTTCAGCAAAATAGCAGAGTAAGTGAAACTTATGCAATCTGATCCTAAGCAGATGGCGAAATATTTGCAAAGTTAGCCAACTGCTTAAGTGCTATGCCCTCCCTAAAAATGACACTCGACTGACTCCGAGGTAAAGTGATAATTACTTACTCACTCACGAAGCAGACAACAAGACACAAGAGGGACCCAATAGAGAGCGACGAAGACTCCAACAAATAACAGGCAATAACCCAGTTAAACTCACTGAGGCAGATGCATACCGCTGAATGGATAGTTGGGTTTATGTTGAAGGGGCAATTCATTCGTTAAGCGTTTTCTTTAAACGGAAACTCTTTCAAGTCTATTAACTTAAAATCTCTTTGAAATCGTTATCATGCTAAATTTGCAACGTCAAAGCGATCTGTATAATAATAAGCCGCAAAGCACCATGCACCCCCCTGCGTACCCTTACTCAACAGGTTTTTGTTGTTGTTAGATACAGCATTTCATTGGCCTTCCGTATCTAAAAAAAATACTTAGCTAAAAACCATTTAATTATTTTTTTGCCTTTGTTTGGCACAGGTTTTATTTCTATTTTTCTTTGCGCTCTTGTCAATTAAAATATTATAACTAAGTTCATTGTTGAATTAACTGATGATGAAACCATTTAAGTTTTGACAAGCTATGCAAGTTTGGTTGAAAATGTTATAACTAAACATATTGTTTTTAATTTTAGGGGTTTGTTAGCGAAGAGAACACACCTTAAGAGTTAGCAACATGCTGCGATTATTACTAGCAACATATTAGACTAGTTGGGCAACATTTAAACAGCTGATTTGAACTTTTGCGGACAGGCGCAATACTCGCAGCACGTGCAACATTCAATGGCAACAACCCTCGCACGAGCGTGCACCACCGCGTGCACCACCGCCGGGGCCACCCACTCCTCAATGCCACACTCTGCCCACACACACTAAAAGCGAACCCAGACATGCTTTTTTAGCGTTAGCCGGTTGCCGGGGTAACTGAACACAAAACGATGCGTCAAAACAAACCCGACTTTGTTTGTGGTCGATGGAGGAGGGAGTGTGTGTTTGTGTGGGGGTTTAGGGAAAGTATTGGAAAATGCATTTTTGGAACAGTTTGTCGACTTTAACCAGACGACGCCCAAACCCAGCATTGAACCCACCACAGTAGAAGAGATTCTATTATCAATTGTTTGCTTTCCAATGCAGCACATAAATTGCAAGCTTATTTAGGGATGGTCTCTTGATGCAAACGTGACTGAAATGTTATTTCAGCTCGACTCCAGATCTTTACTTCTATGACTAATTTGTAAAGACAAAGAGGTCATAGCCAAGACCAAAATGATTTTTCAATGCTGGCTTCAAGGCAAAGCAATGAGTCAACGAATATTCATTGTTGATGGGTTTCTTGTGATACGACACTCCTGTTTTCCGTTTTGATACTGTGTCGCATATTCTACCCTATTAAAACTATTTTTATTATTAGCCATTAAAATAATATTGACTAGGATTAACAGAAAAATCGGTTTAGCCGTTTCCGTCTGCCTGGCTCTTTGTATGAATAAACGAATTTCGGAGACTGTAACATCAGGAGACTACAATATCAATATAGGCCATAATTTGAAAGACAGAGTTTTATGATCGATATATAAAATAGCCTGGCAACACCCATACTTTACCCCAAAATGTATTCCCTTATTACCTGTGTTGCCCAAAGCAGGCGGTAGTCATTTTCGCAATGCTTTGATTTGTTCTTTGACAATACAGGTAAAAATAAAGTAATATATTCAAAAGCATGTGTTTAGGGATTTTAGTCCAGTATTTTTAATTTTTGTTTTTTTTTAGTAGCTTGTAAGCTACTTAACACTTAACACTTTGCTGTCAGTGTTCTGGACTGTATGTCCCAACTTATCTCTCCGTAGTTAACATAGTCTACTAAACTCGGCTCCAAGTTACAAGAAACAAGAAGAATAACAGCAACTACAATTGTAACTACAACTATAAAAGTCAATGTCTAAGTCTGAGTCCGCTCAATTATAGTATATATAATATATATGGGGTTACATATTTAAATAAATGGCTCCGGTACAGGCTTGGGTCATGCGGATACGGGCAGCAAGCCAGAGATGGCGCTGTTAGACATTATGCTGCAGTCTTCCATTTAGGGCGCCCTGCTGAGCGTACATGAGGAGGTGGACATGTTCATATTCGAGGGCGATAATGCCACTAGCAGCGCAATCTAGCATACTCTCTACAGCATCGCCAGGCGCCCCTTGCCCATCGAGACGCCAAAAACTTTCCCGACCCGTTGAGCTTTAAGCCAGAGCGCTTTGAGAGCGACGACGACGACCGACCGACCGACCTTCTCATATGTACCGTTCAGTGCAGGGCCCAGAAATTGCAATGGCCAAAAGTTTACCATGCTCGAAATGAAAACAGTGATGAGCAAGGTGCTCAGTTACTATAACCTGAACTAAATGGGTTGCAACGTAGCTCTGAAATAGCGAATGGGTTAGATAAGGCTAAGGAGAAGCAAATGAATTATTGTCAAGGGTTAGGTATTGAATGCTATATGAAATAATAGATCAACAATTTATACGATACACAACCTCTGACGACAATTCATACCGAATATTGGAAACGTCGTCAAAGATCAGTTATACGTATTAGTTTTTATATACTTAGTGCATTTAATCAACTGTGACCATAGCACCTCAGATCACAATCGATGACAACGGATGGGTATTGAATCCGCTGTTGATCTATTTAATAATAGATAATTTATTTGTAATAATGTGCATATACTTAAGGCTGAGGACATATCTAATTGATTGTGACTATAACACTTCATCGTCAAAATGGGTAAATCACATATTTTGTCTTATAGTGCACCACTTGAGTCAGAGTAACAATATTTGCACAGATTATAAACTAAGTCGTCACTGACGGGAAAGACACCCCCAGAGAGACCCACTTCGATATTTGTATAGAAAATTAGCACAGCAGTCATATATAAAAGATTATCTTTGTGGGGAAAAAAGATTAAAACCAACTGTGCAAAGTAATATATTGAAATATACTCATGAGTTGCATTTTAGCAGCTCACTTGAATGTGATTTAGTTTTAATTATAAGTGCACTAAAAGAAAACAAAAGTGATCCAAACAAAGTCTCTTTGAGGTCTTAGCTGAGTCTCTATATTGCTGTCTTTGGAATGACGCGATCCGAACTAGTCAGCAAACAAAGCGAGCTATTTGTCTAGCATCAGTGAAAAATTCACAAGATGATAAGCGGAGGAAGGAAATCACATAACATGCTTATCAGTCTCGAGTCTCGACACTGCATATAAAAGGTGGCCAAAAGAGACGCACTGCGCCAAAAGCAGATCTTCCGCCGAACCCATCGCAGATATGTTACCAACCTCAGTGAAGTTTGTGGTATTGCTTGCAGTGGTGCTGATTGCCTCGGCAGAGGGTGTGCCACCCTATGTGGGTCTGCCAACCCAGGACGGCTTGACCCGCCTATTTTTCAACTCTCGAGTGACTCGTCGCGATCCGAGAACTTCTGTGGCCTGCTTTGAGGGTTACATTGGTGAATCGAATCTGATTGCCGAACACTATAGTGGCGCCTACAGCATTTGTCTGCGCGAGGCGCAGAATTCCCGCAGTGGCATTGACAAAGATTTCCTACCGACGCGCTATCGGATCCAGAAGTCGGCTCAGGCCGTCTGTGAATCGCTGAGGGTGTGCAACCAGGTGACTGTCACTCTGGACTCGTTCAATTGCCATGCCGCAGCGGTGAGTAGGAGACGAAGTGAGTTTACTTCAAGTTAAACGTAAATCAATGCCTCTCTGCTGTGCAGGGCTCGAATAACACAGTTGCCACGTACGGCATCTCGGGAAATGCGTCGGAGTCGGCGACATTGTTGCAGGAGCGCTATCGTCTGATTGATTTGCATCACGAGCAGTGCTTGACCAAGGCGGAGCGCAGTTATGTTGAGTCAACGGCCAGCAACTATAACTATCTGCAGGCTTGTCTCGATGGACGCATCAAACCGAAACCGATACCAAGCAGCACCACCTCTACAACCACTACAACAACAACTACGACAGAGGCACCGACCACAACCACAACCACAACGACAACGACGCCGGAGCCAACGGAGACAACGCAGGGTGTCGATAATCTGGAGGATCAGTTTAAGCAGCTTTTAAACTTGTTAAACTAATATCGCGCCGCTTCAGACATGTATTTTAATTCGAAACATTTTTTACTTATTGAGAGTCCTATTATAATATAATGTAGGGACATTAAATAACAACAAAAAAGTTCAATTTTCATTGCTTACATTAACTTTGACGCTTGATTAATGGTTAATAAGTCGCTTGGCTTGAATTAAGTTTGAAGCAGTTTTTATTGACACTCGAAGAGCGGAAAGCTCTATATGTCCGGCACACAGATGATTAACGACTAGAAGAAGTATTAAGAAATTATGGTGCTTATAATTGGAAGCAATAAAGCACCTTTCTATGTGAGCGTTCAAATTAAATGCCATATGCAGGCATCAACTAGGCTGTCTGAAAAGCTGTGCTGCCCTTTCCCGACTCGGAATTTGCCATATATGGTGTTAAAACGTTGTCTTGTGTGGAGCGACCTCTTCAGAAACTTGTCGGTTTTTGTTGAAAAAAAGGCAAAGACAAAGAAACAGCCACAAGCAAAGGCAAAGACAGAGACAAAGAGCGCAAACGCGCACCTGTTGCCCCAAAGCAAGTCGCTTATTTATTAACACAATTGATACGGCATTCCAGGCAGCAACTTTTATGGCCCGACAAGATCAATAATAGCGCATAGTACAGCCACTTTTGTGTGGCTCTGGAAACCCATTGGAAATGGGAGAAAAGGGTACAATATAGCAGCTATAGTCGAGCCATGACCGCCTCTCAGGAATTTAAGTTTTCGTGTACCACGCGCAGATAAAGTTTATTTCGATTGATCACTAGCTGTGCCCGTTTATCGATACCGTTTACCGAATATCGCCACATATTGTTTATAATTGATGTATATCAAACATATATTTATAATTAATCAACTTGAAAAATTGCATCAAGATCGGATAAGAAATATCTATCTCAGCAGGCACAAGCATTTATTAAAAGAAATTGGCAATAAAACTAGCATATATTTAACAGATAACTGCGGTTTATATAATAGTCGTACTGACTTGGCAGCATTCTTAGTTGTTCTTGGCAAACAATTGCGACAATATCTTATGCGTTTTATTTCCACCGCTTACACCCTACTCTGCCTGGGCCAAGACTCTGGGCAGTTAATGAGTGATAAAAAATGAATAATTTAAACAAAAGATTTAGTAAGGTGTTTTCAATGATATTAGATAGGAATTTATTGCGCTAAAACCAAAACAAATACGGGTCATTAAACAGTTAGCGACTTTGCATAAATAAATTAATACTATGTGTGAGAGTGTCTGAGTGTGTGTGGGCAGCTGACCAACTGCAAGTGCAGTTGATGTCCCCGAAAGCGTAAAAAAAACAACAACTGACAAAACTGTACGCAAAACTAGTTTTACAACTACAACTACAACTACAATATTCACTTAAAGACATAAACAGAAAACTGAAAACAGAAAAGGAAATCGTCGGCGTTTGCTGCCTTTTAAGGCTTGAGACTGAGCAGAGCTTTGCTGAGTGCTGCGCATGCGCCGCGTGTTCTCTCAGTTTCAGTTTCAGGTTGTGCATGCGTGTGTGTGTGTGTATGGTGTGTGTGGTGTGTGTGTATTCAGGTCATTCGCATTTTCACATTTTAAGGCGTGTCTTTGCATGTGATGATTTTGCTTTTCTTTACTTTTGGATCTTTTTGAATGCACGTCAGTCTGTCAGTCAGTCTGTCTGCCTCATTTCACACAGTTGCAACTTTTACTTGTACAGTGCCTGCGGGACATGTTGCACTGTTATTGCACATGTTGCTTACCTGCAATGAAACGATTTGAGCTTTGCTTTGTTTTGCCATGCTCTGTTGCCACAGTCATTAACTATCGATTAGAGGCATGAACAGTCATTTTTTTAATGCCCATGTGCAGAGGATGCTGTCGAAGCGTTAAAAATCTGTTACGGAAGTGGAATGCAGCAAGGCGAAGGCAATTACAATTGCTCACACACTGAGAAAAAAACAGAGCTTGAAACTGCCTCAAGATTAAACATGCCACAGCTAAAGCTCTGAAAAAACCTGAACCGAGATTATGGGGGGCCCTGTAGATAGTTACTACATTTAAATTTCAAAGCCTCTATCTGAGTAAAAGTACCAGGTCCGTGTGCAAAAATATAATATGGACAATATGTGTCTAAGCTTTCCAGTTTTATTGTTTTGTCAAACTTAAACAGGTTTTCATTATGTTTTGATCTCTAGGTTAAAGCTGCATTATATTTTGTACATGTATTTAAAATATCTATTTAAAAAAAACACATCTACGCACTGTGTGCAAAAATAGCAGCAGCAGACTTTTGATGCTATCAATTACTGCCTATTTGGCAATACCAATACCGATGTCCTTTTTAATGTCAAATGATCTGATTACTGAAAACAACAAGCTGCAACAAAAGGTGTGAAATTGATTGAGTCGAGAGACGGTACAAATATAGTTAGACTGTTGAAAAGTGGCATGGATGCAATGCAACTAACTCAATTGAGCACATAAGCATTGATTGCTTGTCAGCATCTGCGATGACGATGCTAAGCGAGTCAAGCAGGAGGAAAAAAGAAGAAGTTCCCGACTCGAATTGGCAGACAAAAGAAATTCAATAGCGCAGAATAGATGCAGAGATGCAGAGAGAGAAATAATAAATGCTCGTTAATGATAACAGAGTCGAGACAGAGCAAAGCCAAAGGCAAAGCCAAACCAGACCAGAGCGAACACAAAGAGCTTGCTTTGAGCTGACAGTGAGACTGCAGAGAGAGAATGGAAACATTCTACAATTTGGAGCAATTGGGGATTGTGGATTGGGGCAGTTGATTTGCCTCCGCCGCTTGACTAGCTAGCTGCAGATTTATGAGCTGACAGCTTGTCAGCCGAGACTAGACTCGCCTCGTCACGCCTCGCCTCGACCGTCCCCGGCTGTTGGCCAGGCTCAGACGATGGGGCAACAATCCCGTCGCTCGGCAAAGTTCATTGCACCATAAGACAGCTGCATATTCTTCTTTATTGCACTTCTGCTCTTCAGCTAATGAGTTGTCTACATTTTGGCCAGCGAATTAAAAAAAAAACAAAAGGCAGACATATCCTGTCCGACGACTCCAGCTGAGTTCACATTTCACAGTTCTGGATGGCTCCGTTCTCTCTATATGTATATGTTTATTATATTTAAAAGCTCAGTCTCGTTACGCAACTGTTTGCAATTAATTCTATTAAAATGTAATTAAATGCTCACTGCTGATAAACTAACTGCATAATTCAATAACGTTTCCTGCAAATGTCTGCTTACAGTTTTAATTGCTATTATCATATTTAAAATGATAAGCGAAGGCAGATAACGTCAAAAAATACAAAAAGCATTATAAATAAGTTTTTGGCATCAAGTCAGTTAATAATTGTTCAATACATGTAGAATGAGTAAACTGAGGAAGTTTCTTATGAACATTTTAAACAAAAGTATCAAAAACAGCTGCAATACCCAGAACAGACCAGAAACATTGTTAACAACAAAAAAGAAGTGTTAATGTACTCTGTCTGGGATTGTGTAATATTCTAAATAAATAAACAACACTGTCGACTATGAAACATTTTGTCTATTTCCACTTAAGAGCTAGAAGCATTAATTAACGATGCAACCATAAAAATCAAAGATAAGAAAAAAGGCATTTGAATTTGAAATAGAATTCGAAATTGAATTTTAAGGCAAACAGAAAAATTTCATTTTGTTCAGACTGAAGACTTCCCAACTCAAAAAAGAGTATTTATAGATGACCAGAGAACTGTATGCTTCACTGCATACAATTTCATTCGGTGTGAGGGAAGAGGGAAGAACGCATTATTTATGGCTAGCTGCCATCAAAAATTGTACGTTTCTCAGTTGGCTTGTGTGTAATCGGAGCGTGCAGCGAGTTAAAGCTAATGCATCTGGCTGTGGCTCATGGAATTGATCATAATCATGATCCAAGATCACAAGACTCCAAGCTAAAAGCGTTAAAAATTCATCATCGCATAGGGGAGAGAAATATCTGACTTTGTTCATCGATCAGACGGTCTGAGCTATGGGATCAATTGAATTACGAGACAAGAGAGGTCACCAACGCCAGCAGTTTATGGAGCAGCACCAAACAAAGCATAATATGGCAACAGCGAATATCAACTACCCTAACACGAATAAAACACCAGTTGACACAATCAGATGTACACTTCAGTGAGAGCATATTTAAATTGATACAGCTCATATATGAGAAGGATACGCAGACATGCATTGGAGTCAGTGCCGTATTTTTGTATTAGGTGATTAACACGGAGAATATTATACTATTTTTAATGAGCTGCAGCAATGGGAAATCGGTAAATAAGGGTATACTGGTTTTGTGCCTAACCAGCGCAAGGAAACATCTACAACCCCTTGCCGATATATATTTTTAATCAGCAGCAACAGCAACATATATATAGCTATGGTCGTTTGACCATAAGAGAGATCAAGTTTGCCTGTAGCAAATATCAATACTTATCGATGTCCGTTGGCAGTAAAAGGAATAGATAATATAATGCATTAGAATAGGAAAAGTTAAGCCAGAAAACTCATTATAATTTCGATCCCATGATTATCAGCAATCCCAAGCATTAAATTAAACAGCTGGCTGCGGGTTATGTCATAGTCGAGACTTATTCTTACTTGTTTGAGTGTGTATTTGTTGGTCTGGCTTATTAGCGTCTGAGCTCACGTCCTAACTACAGACGTGATGATGCATGCTGCATTTGAATATTTACACTTTACCTGCTACTCGAAACTGCTATCGATTATCAGGAAAGATAAGTCTTGCATGGCGCACCAATGTGGTTTTAAGTCATTTCAGTATGCTTACAGACAACTTATCTAACTCCTCATAAAACACAGAGGCAGAGCACGCAGACGACCACAATAATCATATTTGATCGTTGTTTTCGGCAGACATAAATATTTGATTTTCGCAGCAACAAGAAATTATGCTAATTCATTGAAAGCGAAACGGTGTTTTTGTGTTGTTTATTTTGGTTATTAGTTTCTGGTTTTACTTTTGGTTTTGAATCAAGATTTAAATGCCAGCTATGTAATGTATTACAAAAATGCAAATTCAAATAAAGGTAAGAGTGATATCGATTAAGTTGATAATTGTAGGCAAACGCGAAATGAAAACCTATGCAAATTGCTGACCTTGTTGAAATTGAGAGGGAGACCGACCTTGAGCCCATTCAGACAGAAACAGAAACAACAATAAATGTAAACAAACCAAATTACAGTTAGGCTGATCACAGATATGTTTTAATTAAAAATACAATGTTTAATCAGCATAACGGGGTAAGTTGGAACACAACAACAATGAAAGGACAACAACTACTCAAAAAGGGGCAAAAACTACTACAATTAAAAATGGAAAAAGTCGGAATGCTCGACTATAAGATACTTTGTAGTCAGCTGTTATATATATTTCAGTTTCATTGCAAAATTACCCGTTGCTTTTCTGCCTGCTTGAGCCTAATGAGATCAAAATGAGATTTTTTTCGACTATAATTGGAGCGTTTCCTCTCCGATCTTGATTAATTTTTCCCCGTTGATTATAATTCTGCCATTTATATAAATTTGCACAAAATCATTATACCCGTTTTACACTTTTTTAATAAGTATATAAAAATAACAAAAACTACTACAAAGTAAAAACTACAAAAAAAAAAAACAAACAAGAATATTGAAGAAAAAAAAAAACAACAAAATCTGAGTCGATGCTGCTGCTGATGAATCAGCAAATTTTTCAATGGAAGGCGATTTACAGTTTCGGTCAGTTGTGGTTGTTGTTGTTGCTTGTACAGTTCATTGCAGCAGGTAACAAAAAATATGTGAAAGAAGAGGAAGAAGAAGGGCACAAGGGGAGGCGAGGCGACAAACCGTCTGCGCGCGCAAAAAAAAAACAAAAAATAAACTGGTCAGCTTCGAGTTAAAGCTGCTCCCTCGCTCTACCCGTCCCTCTTCCATAACCACTCGCAGTTACTCTCCCTCTTTCGCTCTATCAACAAGTAATACTTTATCTGTTACTACAAACCTTTTTTTGGTTAATTATGCTGCAATTTGTGAGCTCCTCTTGCGAAGTTTTTTGCTACCCATTTTTTGGTATTTTTTCACTTGCGTTTTCAATTGACGCCAACCATTCAATGCAATTAAATTGAGAACTGATCACAAAATGAACTCAAAAAGCAAAAGCTACAAATCTCAGCTGGATTTTTGTTTTCAGCAGCTGTTGTTATTTTGGATAAATATCTTTTACAAAATGGAGACAGACACACACATATACACGACGTAATATTATTCACAGTTTTGCATAATTCAATTGAAACTTTTTTGTGGCCGGCACAAAATGCGCGCGAATTAAATAGCAAAACACAAAAAATGCAAGCGCCGTCCGCAACGTGTCTGTTCTCTTCGAATTTGAACACGTTAATAATCTGCTGGTCAAATGTTAAGCTAACAGTCTGCAAATCTGCTGTTAAAAAACAGACGCTCAGCGAGTTTTCGCCGCGGCGAATTAGCGCAGCTGCAAATTATCTAATATTTAATGTAGAGATCAAATTCAGAGATCCTATAAAATTTGTTTGAATTAATTTGTATTTATTATCTTATTTTATATCTTATTTTTTAACTAAGCCTAAGCTTGTTATAGCACAGTTATATTTAAACTGTAGTTACTTCGGTAAAATTCGTTCAATGTGGAGCAATTCTGTTAAAATTCTTAACATAACAGCGCAAGAGATGCCAAACCAGCTATTTTTTCTCGCTCATGTCACTGAACGTAGTAATACCTTTATCAGCTAACGGCGATTTTTGAAATATAATTTAAAATGTAGCAATCATGCATGCATTAAACTGTTAATATTTTTAAAAGCTGGATTAAACAAAACTACAGTTAAATGGGATTTTCTTCAACTTTATTGTTAATAATTCTTAGTATGGTTTGTTTTCATTTCAGTGTGTCACGCAAAAATATGTGGCAAATATATATAAATATTTATATCAATTACAAACATATTTTTTTTTTTTAAACAATTCCGTAAAATAAGTATGTTGATATATTTTCATATGTATCTGTTTAATATTATTTAGCAAGCAATGCGAATTGACCTTATTTTCTATATAATGAAATATATATTTGTGCATTTATACAAAGCAAATAGTTATATTTTTTTATATTTCATTAGTTTATTTTTGGTTGAACATTATTTGGTAAAGTTTTTTTCTGTTGTTGCAGTTGTAGTTGTATCTGTCTTAGTTGTTGTTGTTGTTGCTGCACGGGGCGCCAATAGTAGCATTTAGAAAGTGTGTTTCCTTTGATAAAGAACCGCTGAAGATTTCTTTTTATATTTTTAAGGGAGTTTGCATAGAAATTTGTATTTAATCAACAGGGAAAAAATTACTTTGATTAAATTAATTTATTAACACAGACACATTAAAAAAATGTACGTTTGAGAAACATAAATAAATTTGGAACAGAAAATTAATTACACGGTATTTTAAAGCAATTTAGATCAAATTTATTGTATAGTAGCGAATTTTGTTTAGTTTTTTTCGCTCAGACGTAAAAAGTTTCATAAATTTGTAATAATAATTTTTTATTATTTGTATGAAAATTCGTTTGAAAAAATGAGTTACAATTTTGTATATATTTATTACCACAGTTACTCTTAAAATAATGTTAAACAGAAACATAAGTTATGCTGTTGAAATTTTTTATAGGTTATTTCGAAGTCAAGCAGATCTTTTAATATTTTCATATTTTTATCGTATAATTGGAAATGTTGCTTGTTTTTTTGTTTTTCGCTTAGGTGTTAAAATATTTGATGAATTTTATTTTTTATCCATTACACAGTCTTGAAAAGCACACACACACGCAAGTATACCGTTAAATGAATGCCCAGAAACGGTTAACAGCGGTTAGTAACGGTTAATACGTGAAACAGGCAGCTTTTAAAGCTTTGAGCTTTCGCTTAGGCTTTTGCTTGAACGTAGACTCACCCATCTGGCTGCTGCTGCTGTTGCTGCTGCTGCCGACGTCGCCGCGCGACTGCGCTGTTTTTAATGATCGCCTCAATTTCACGTCCGCCCGAGCTTTCGCCCTCAGAGGCAGAGGCGCAATTGTTGACAGCAGAGGCGGAGCTTAACTCATTGTTGGCACGCGGCGCTCCAAGCGAAGAGAGATTGCGCATCAAACTAACGGCATCGTCGTGCTGCGCTTGAGCAGCTGCTGCTGCTGTGGACGCTGGCGTCACATTCTCTTTGGAAACGTTTCGTAAAATTTGCGCCAGGTTGCGCTGCGCTTGTTGCGTGGAGCTTTTGTTGTCGGTTTCGTCGGTAGCGTCTTTGCGTGTGACGGCATGTGCGGTAGGTGCTGATTTGCGCAGATTGGAGACAGTCGCATGCGTGGAGCGCTGTAAGCGATTCTTGAGCTCCGCAGTCAGATCGA
Source organism: Drosophila demipolita (assembly GCA_035042405.1). Lineage (NCBI taxonomy): Eukaryota > Metazoa > Arthropoda > Insecta > Diptera > Drosophilidae > Drosophila > Drosophila demipolita. The sequence goes on along the minus strand of JAWNLI010000059.1, from coordinate 6,284,305 downwards.
TGGGCATCAAACCGCGACCCATGCCACCAATTCCAGGCTTGCCACACTTCAGCATGCCGCCCCTGGGAGCCTCAGCATATTTACCTGCCATAAATCAAGATGAGTTTAAAACTCTTTGCAACATTTTCAAAAGAAATCATTTTCAATGTTTTAAGTAATAGGCAGTTAAAGAAAAACTTAACAAAAATCATGCTTTAATGAAAATGAGCAGATAAGTGACTTTTGTTTACTTACTCAGACTTAACAGTTATTAGTTTAAAGTTTGAACTGTAATTGAACAATTTATATATATATATATATATATATATATATACATATATAGTTAGTTAGTAAGTAAGTTGTTAAAGTTGTCGATTTATTTAGTGTTTAACATTTTGCATAATTTAATATTACGATAATATGTATATTTAATAATTAATCATAATTTAATAATGATAATAGTAATAATAATAATGCCATTTAAGGTACAATTCGTTCAAGTTTAAATAATTAATAAAAAAAGGAATGAATAATAAGCACTCATCAAAATAGTTACACAATATTTCAATTCTAAATTGTAATCAAAATTATTAACTGGTTCCAATTGAAATATTAGTATAGTAGGTATATATATATATATCGCAACTGATCCTAATTAGCTGAAATATTATATTTTTGTATTGCACCCTATCGATTAAAACACATTTGGATTAGGATGCAATGTCCAACTCTTAACTTTACAATCTGGGGACGATTCGTTTTTTAGGTTTCTTTCTTTATTATTTGTAAATATGTATTATCCTGCATTCGATTCGTTTTTCTTGGTGGTGGAGGAGTGAAAGGGTGAGCGAGACAGATACGATGGCGAGAGAAAGAGCTTCTCTCTCAAAAAGTGAGCACTACAATTTTTACTGAATGCGAATTTCGTTCGGTTTCATTCTGTATTAGTTTTTAGAATTTTGTTTTTGAAAGGGTACTGAAAAATTTGTGAAATTTTATTAGGTTTGCCAAAAATTTACAATTTTCCATATGATTTTGCATTTGCATTTTCACGTGCCCAAAATCTCGCCACAGAGTCGCTTAAACTCCTGACTAGCTGCATGCAACTCATCCGGCGTGATCACAATATCCTCGAAACTGGCAATGCTTGACAATCTTAGCTTCGTCTTCAACCGTAACGCCCCCGGGGAGTGGGACCTCTTTGGACTGGGCGTGGCTGTAGGACTGATGCAGTCATCGGTTGCAGACACCTCCAGCGATGTGGCACGCGTCCGCTTAAGCATCTCACGACGCCGTTGCACAATGCTGATGCCCAGGCCAAGGTTGCCACTGCTTTGTGCTGCAGCGGCAGCTGCGGCTGCGGCTGAGACAGGCAGACGCACATGCTCATTGAGCGCCTCCTGCGGCGCGCTGTTGTTGCTGGTTGCTGTTGCTGTCGTTGGCATAGAGCGTGTCTTGTGCACAGTTGTCGTCGACTTCAAGATTTCATTTGGTCCAAAGAATTTGGCAAAGCGCTCATCCACATTTGAGCGACCACGGGTGTTTGCTGTGGCTGGGGATGTGGTTGTGGTTGATATCGTGGTGCCAACCATCTCTGTGGTGTGGCGACGATTGACAAGAGCTTGTGGCATTGCTCTCTGCTGCACCGTGATCTGTTGCTGCTGATTGGCGGCGCAGTTCTCCTTGCCGGAATCGGAGCCATGTGCATCATCGCCGCTGTCACTGGAACCATTCATCACCGAATGCGAAGTCGATTTAAAGTCAAATTTGCCCGCTGGGGTGCACTGCATCAACGGTTGCTGCTGCATCTGTTGCTGCATCTGCTCCTGCTGCTGCTGCTCGATGAAGGGTGACTTGATTTTTCCAATGGTTCGCACTCCCATCGAGATTTGTATATCTTCCACGGTTTGCATTCGCCCCAAGCAGCTATTGCGATGGGCATTGCTATTCTTGTGGTTGCTGCAACTGCTGCTGTTGATGCTGTTGTTGCGGTTGTTGTTGCGATCACTTAGGAAGGTGTCGGGCAACACCAGTTTGCCCACGGGGCGCAGTCGTACGCGTCGCTGTGCGGTCGGTTTGGCATCGAGCAGAGATTCGGTCGTTAATCCTGTCGTTGTGTTCCTCTCTGTTGTTGTTGTGGGTGCTGTCGCCGAGTGGCTGAGCTCGTGGAAACCATTGTGTTGAGCATGGTGCTGTTGCTGCTGCGACTGTTCTTGCTGCTGTTGTGACTGGAAGCCATTGTGCTGCTCCTGCTCTCCTTGAAGCTGTTGCAGCTGCTGCTGTTGCTGCTGGCCAGGCTGTTGCTCCATCTTCAGCTGCTGTTGCTGTGACTGCTGCATTGTCTGCTGCTGCTGATCTGCCTGCTGCTGTTGCTGCTTTGCCTGTTGCTGCTGCTGCTGATGGTCTGGCTGTTGCAGCGCTTGCAGTCGCAGCTCGTGTACGTTGGGCGTGCATTCCATGGGCGTTGGTGTGGGCGTGACATTTGTGCTGCTGCAGCTGTCAGCGATGCTGCTGCGGGGCGTGCGTTCAATGGGTGGACTGCACGGTGCAAAGCCGATGCTGCCACGAGCCGCTAAACGTGCGCTGCCCGCGCTGTTACCACAGGAGCCATTCTCGCAGAGGCTACTGAAGAAGGCGAGGCGTTCGGCCAGCGACAAGGACGAAGGCTCTGTTTTGATTGATGAAGATATGATTAGGAAGGAGGGAAGAGTTTGTTATTTGTCTTTAGTTGCTAATAGTTGTTGTTTACTGTTGTTGTTGTTGTTGTTGTTGCTGTTGCTGTTGTGCTTGTTGTTGGCCAACTTACGCATCCTTATTCTCTCTTTGACATTTAAACTCTATTGGATAAGTTGCTCTTCTTGTTGATGTTGTTGTTGCTGCTTGTTGTTGCTGCTGCTAGGTGCTGCCTCGACAAAAGTTGCCCATCGACTGTTGCCCGATTTTTTATCGAAGTTACAATTTTGTGTAGCTGTTTTTTGTTGTTGTTTTTTTTTGTTCCCGCGAGAGATAAGTATTTGTCGTGATGGCTATTCCACTCATACTTGTTGCACAAATCATCTGTGGCGCTCACCCCAGATGCTGATAGAAAGTTATCAACTCATTTGACACAAGCCAAACTTTTATATTTCATTTGTATGTCTTTTTTCTATTATTTAGATGTTATTATATATACATATGTATTTATGTATATATTTTTGTGTGAATTTATGTATGTATGTGCGAGTGCCTATTGTCGTTTACAGCCGCTCTTTGTTCTCTTCTCTAATGCGACGCTGATGTTCGTTTTCATTTCATCACAGCTTTAAATTTCCTCCTCTTTCATTTCGAAGGGCAACTCGCAATATGAATAGGAACACTCTCTCCAAGAAGACTCTCTCCGAACGAAGTTAAACTAACTGTGCTGAGATCAGTGAGTGTTTACAAAGGGTCTGCTATTATATTAGTACTATTATGGTCAATTTTAATACAAACGTTTGCCTAGATAATTTTCCAGATTTTTAACCATCTCTTGGACATACCTATTACTTTTCTATATATTGTCGATAGATGACTTAAGACAACTTAGTTGAAGCAGCAAGTGTATAAATAGATATGAGTATATTTTTAGTAAATCGGGGAAATATTTTTGCTAGTTCAATGTACCAATGGACAATGGACAATATCACCATGTAATTGATGCGCAAAAAAAAGAGCTGCGTATTTTTTATATGACACTTTTACCCTATAGAAAACAAAGAACACATGATTCATTATCCATTTGATCGACAGAGATAACGATTCAAAATTTATGTTATATATAATATATACATATATATCAGATCAGCTAACACAGTAAACTCTACATGTAGAGGAAGCCTAAAGACCTCCAGAAATAGTTGGAATTTGCTTTTGAAATTCGTATTAAATTTATGAACGGTTAATTAAGTTTACTAAAAGCTATCGAATACTGAATGCAACCAAAAAGTCAAGGCAAAGAAAATGAGTTGAATGCAAGAAAAAACATATGAGACTGAAAATCAAATGTTCAAATGGCTTGTAAATAACATAAAACATGTGTAAAAAAACATATTGTTACTTGTTGTTCATGCGGTAACAACAACAATAGCAACAACAAAAAACAGCAACAACTATAACAAAGTGTTAATTATTTTGTTAGAAAACTTAAAAATACGAACGCATGCCAAGAAAATTACTAAAAATAAATGACTTAGTATATTTTCCTTTTTTAAAATTTTTTGCTGTATTATTATCTTTATTCGCGTTGTGCAATTATTGCGTGGTTGCATTTTTATGCTTTTTTCCTTTTTGCCGATTGTCTTTATTTTCGTTATATGAAAGCTCATTTTTCAATTAGTTAAGCGCAATTAAATCGAGAATAGCAACAACAACCATTACTTAAGAAGTTTAATGTTTAATTTGCACTAAAAGACAGTCACAACAACAAAAAGAACAACATTCAATATGCATTTATTTGAAGTATATTATTATTATTGAAAATGCGTGCAACGTGCGGTGCAAAACTTAAAAATGAAACTTAAAAATTTGCAAAAAAAAAAAGAGCCACACAAAAAGAGCGCCCTTTTTTTTTGCTGTGCTTTGCTTTGCTTGCTCGTTTTGCTCTCTTTGCTGTACTCACCGAAGTCAGCATCGGTTGTGTCCTGCGTCGTATTTGGCGTGCTCGGCTCATTGTGCAGCGGTGAACTGTGCGAGGCAACAGCTTCGGCTGTGCCCGATGGTGGCGACGAGTGATAAGAAGACGTTGCTGAAAGAAAAAGAGAGAAAGAGAGTTAGAGAGAGGTCTCATCTCCAGAAATTCGACTTTACTGAAACTTCACTACACTTACACTTTGTAGAAACTAGATCGATGCGTATCACAATTTTACACCCAACAATTTTCTTCATATCTTAAATGCGGTCCTGGCACTAATTTCATTTAACAAATGTGATTTTATATTTGTTTCGTAAATGTTTGTATAAAAAACCGATTTTAACATAAGTCGCATAGCTATTTTGTTTACTAGCAGAAAAGTCGACTGTTCTGAGCATTATTTTTTTTATATAAATATACCTAATCTCCCCGTTAGTCAACATTTCCAGCTTAATGTTACTCAATAAAAACAAAAAGTAAGCAAATAAATAAAAATAGAAACCTCAATTAGTGGTGGATTGCCAGAGCAGAGTGTGTAATCTAGGGGTGTGCTTGAGTGTGTGTGAGTGTTGAGAAAGTGACACACATTTTACAGCTTATTAACTTGGACAAAAAACATGCTGCTGGCCCATAATGCAACCAACAACAATGACTACGGCTTACTACAACAACAACCTTGCAAAATAGACGACAGAAATAGTGTCGCCCATTGAGCTGAGTTTACTGACAAGACGTGGTGACCAGACCGAGACCCACCCATAGACGCATCAAGATCCGAGCACGGAGCTGCGCTCCTTTTAGTTACTAGCTCAGCAGATTAATCTCAACAAAGTTGGGATAACGCAAGAATGGATTAGAAACAGCTTCTTAAATTGAGATCTCGACAAAGTTTGCAGTCACCTGTTATCAGTTACATGTTATATTTATAACAGTGTATTTCGCAGTAGGTTACGCTCTACTGCAACGTTCTCACTGGTTTGCCTTTACGCATCGCTGCCTCGCTAAGCAGAGTTCGCAATAGCCCCCGCACCACGCTGCGATCTTTCACTTATTAGCTTAATGCTAATTTCTATGTTGATTTTAATGGAACTTCGCAGAGAACTTTGGACACTACTCACCTTTACTGCTGGCGAAGGAGCGAGACTGCGAGAGGGGCAACTGCTCTCTGGCCGCCGCCTCGCTACGATTGCGCGTCTGTTCCTGTAGTTGCTGAAACATGTTGGCTCGTGCACGAACGCTGTTGCTGCGTGCCAAGCCCACGCCACTACGCTGGGCGGTGGTTCCTGTATCTGTGCTGAATGTGGAGGCTGAGGCATCCTCACCCAGTGATTGGATGGACGAATCGTTATCCAGGCCGGACATCTCAAAGATGTGTTCGGAATCGTTGCCCACGGAGAGGGTCAGCTGCTGCTGGTCGTTGTTCTCACTGATACAGTGTTGACGTCCCGCCAGCCACTGGGAGCAAGAGCTCGGTGGTGTTGTAGTTGTAGTACTGGAGCAACTGGCCTGCCCCGCCAGATGTACGACACGCGGCGACTGCAGCGGCTGTGTGGAGCTGCGTGCCAAACAGAACGAACTTCCAGCGCCTGATTGGGTCGATGAGGAGAGAAGCAGTGGAGCGGGCACGTAGCTCAGTGGTTGTCCAGTGATGGGTGAGATAAGAGACGGTTGCTGTTGTTGGAGCTGTGCACCGATGCGTATGTCCAGCGGTTTGGTGGGCTTGAAAGCCGATGTTGCCGAGATGTCAAATGGCGTGGAGTTTGCTTTAAAGCTGCAGGCGAATAAAATGTTTAAAGAGATTATATATTTTACATAAGCCCATGAAAGTCTCTCCCTTTCTCTCCTCTTCTATCTTGCTCGCTCTCCCAACAATACGCGTTTGGGGGCAATCATAATTAGAGGCAAACACTATTTCCCTACGCTAATTACAGGCGCTTTTTTATAACAGTGAAATTTGAATGCTGTGATTGACAACCGGCAGGTAAAAGTTGAGATAAGTTTGCCAATCAACTCCAACTCCGTAGATTAGCTGCAAATGTGTTTTTTTACCAAATGAGTTGGCAACTTTTTTTTATTCGATTGAGAATTTAGTTTAGACAAAAGAGATATCTTGACCAGATTCAACTCATATAACAAACACTTTATCATTTTCAGTTTCCGCTGCTTATAACGCTTCTATTTATCTACTAACAAAACATTTGCAAACTACAAACAATAACAACAACAAAATATAAATGTAAACTGAGATAGAAAATAAGCGAAGCTAATTGGATTTTAAATGTCGGCGTGAGGAAAGAACCTTAATGCTGAATTTTGCAGAGCAAAAATATTTAAAGAGCGAAACAAATTGAGATTAAACGCAAAATAGAAGTGTGATAAAAGTGGAACACATTATGTTCATATTATATATACATAATACATGTACATATGCAACATATATGATTAATTTTGTGGGGAGAACACGAATCACACACTTTACAGATTATTTGACACAAACAAATAAATACGTTTTGATTGTCGCATAGTTATTTTTGCATTATTGCGAAAATTTCACAAAACTTTTTGAATTTTTTGTGGTTTTTTTTTAGTTTTTAATGAGACACTTGGATATTTGTATATGTGTGTTAATATATGTGTGTGTGTGTATTTCCATTTGACTGCACATTTCCATGGATTTATTTTTAGAAGCGTTACGAAATGCCTGCGGCACACAAAGTACCAGAGCTTTTCCATTGGTCAAATAGACGAATATATATAATATACATAAGTAAATTTATATATGTAGACATGTAACCACTAACACCTTCAGGCCCTTTTCTCAATCTCTCTATTTCTTTGGATACTGCCCGATTACCGGTGCAAAAAGCAACTGACACGAGGCGAGACTGGTCATAGAAACCAACACGTCGTCGATGGTTTTTTTTAAACTTTGTATTTTTACCTATATTTCTTATAGCGTCGGCTGATAACAAACTGGCAACGATAGAATTGATATGATGTATTTTTTATCAGCAGTCAGTTTCGATTCGCTTTTGTTACAATTTTGTATTTACTCTCTTTGGTGACAACAGAGCAGAGCAAACAACACACACTCTTCACACCCGAAAAGAAAACTCAAATTTTCAGCGTTGCGTACGTGAAAATTGAAAAAGCGATCGCGAGCAACTGAGCGCAAAATTTGTACAAGCGAGCCGCGCAAAGCGGAGCCGACGGCGATCGCAGTTGCAGTCGCTGTCGACGTTGACTGCTCTGCTGCTGCGACCAGAGCAAAATTTAAATTATTTTCAGCTTTGTTTTCCTTTTATTGCCCATGGTCTGCATACGCTATATATATACATATATATGTATAGATATGTATACACAATACAAACGTATATTTATTTTCGTACGCTATTTTTCACTCTCTCTGTTTTCCCACAATTTTGAAATGTCGTTGGTGTAAACTTTTGATTTGGCTTCTCAGCTTTTCTCTTGCGAAATCGAAAGAGAGCATAAAAATCAGCGAGCGAAGGAGCGAAAGATATTTCCAATTTATTTGTAACAATTGAAAATGCGAAAATGCAATACGTTCCAAGTACAATTTTCATCACAAATCAAAGACAGCAGCAACGATTGCTGCAGATTATTACGCATTACGACAATTGTGGTCAACTTTATATTACTCATATTTGTCACAAAAGCACAAATATTCGGTTATAAAACTAAATCAAAGTATAGTTTATAGAACAAATGTGTTCACATGTAAATCTAATGTACACATGTAAATCTAATCACAGCCCTAACAGATATCTAATCTTGGATTTTACAATCGTACTCCTCAAGCAGCTCGCTTGGCAGTCTCAGTTTATCGATTAGGTTATCAGACAACACAACATACCCATAATTATATATGTATATAAAGCAAGCCCTTGACTTTGTTTTCGTTATCGTTATCTGGGCAATTTGAGCAAAGGATTGGCTATCGAAGGCGTCTAAAGCGTTACACCTTTGTGTAACCCGTTCAATTGCGCACTTGACGCGTCGCCGACATTTATTGCATCCATTTTGCCATACAATTTTCCATTTCTCCATCAATATCCATTTTTATTTCTATTTGCAATTACCGTTCTCGAAAATACGCCTCCAACATTCTCTCGCTGTGTCGCCTCTGGAACAACATGAAAATAACCTTGCTCAAAAACAAATACAAATACAAATAAAAACTAAACGGAGTGAACTAATGCACTCGCTGTGGGTATTTGTCTCTGGACGCGTCCGAGTGCGGCAGCCAACTGAATGTGCCACATTAGCAGTGCGAGGCACGACCACAATTCAAAAACCCAAACGCCTTTTGCGCTCCCTCTCCGCCCCCCCCCCCCTCTCCACAACCCTTTGGGATGAGCCCCACAAATATGGATAGCATAAATTTCGCGCCACAATGCCGGTCGAATCGGCGGCTCGGGCCGGGTTGGCACAAAAAAGCACAAAGGCTATCGACAATGTATCGATACGGGGAATGCAAATGTTGCGGGCAGCAAGCGCAGCTGCACTAAATTGGATTGAGGTTATTCAAATACCCTATAAAAGATGTGTCTCCCCATTCCAACTAGACAAAGGTATGCAATACAAATCCAATCAAAACTGTTTATATTAATGAATCTTGGTCATTTTTATTTTGACCTAGTTGTAAAAGCTCTACAGAACTTTAGAATAATGTAGAAAATGTATATAGACATACATGGAAAAATAGAAAGACAATAATAAAGTATATATATTGATTTGTCACAAGATTCTCTTTACACAGTGTGTGACAACCACTTGTCAAATAGACAATAACTTTTAGTTGTCAAAAATACATAGCTTGCAGCAGATATCTGTGGCCTTAACACATCATTTGGCACACCCCATTTTTGTGATTTGATGGGTATAGGAAAGAAACAAATTCCAGCTTTTGTTACCTTGTTTTGTTTCTTTTAGAATTTCAGATTGCCAAGGGGTGTGGCAATAAAGAAATAAATGCCGAAAGCACACATAAAATGCTGACATTAAAACCCCGTTAGCAAATGTTGCTGCCACTCACTCGAAGGTGCTACAAGGTGCAGGTTCCACACTAGCCTAGTCTAAAATAGTTATGACGAGAACACTATTCACTTAACTGGAAAACTGGGTTTACGACCGTGCCAAAATTCGTAGAGCTTATCGAAAGCAGCCCGAAAGCAAAAAAATAAGGGCATGGCAATAGTTTTTGGGCATCTACTGACTAATTGACGATAGCAATCATAACACTGCCAAGGTCAAGTCAAGCAAGCCCCGATGAACCAATGATAAAGATCAAGTTGATGCAAAGAGGTGGGTTAGGTAGAATATATAGAAACCGTATCTGACACATTAAAATAAACAGTGAAACGGTAAAATAACAGTGAACAAACCTAGTCAACCCACTGGGAGACAACCTTCTTTTTGTAGGCAGTGCTTTAACCTCAATGGTCAGTGGTTAGGTAATAAGGCAATAAGCAATAAGCTGCTTAACGCGACAAAAACAAAAAAAGACAGCTGAAAGCAACAGCTAAATATGACTAATAAGAAAAAAACAAAACACGTCAGCGAAAAGTGAAGTAAAATTTATGACAGTCCAATTGAACGTCGAAATTGAAATGGAATTGAGAATCAACGATTATCAATAGGCCAAGTTGATAGTATGGTCAACAATACTAGAGGGCGCTAAGAGAAAGAAGGAGAGGGAGGAGAAAGAGAATCAAAGTGCTCTAAAGTTTACTTACAAGTTCTTCTCCTCACTGGTCACTGGCTGCGTCTTGTAGCGATCTCTGTAAAGATCCCGACGCAGCACGCTTGGCTTGAGCAACCTTGGGGCAGCACTGGGATACGGTGATTGTGGCTTATTCTGCAACGGTGACTCCCAGCTGCCGTTGATGCCACCACCAGGCGAGGCATGCGAGGATTGCGTTGGTGTTGTCGCTAACATTTCCATGTGCTTGATGCGTTCCGCGACCGACATATTCGAGGGCGTCGTTTGAAAGTCAACAGGTGCAGCCGACTGGGAGTTGCTAATGGCATCCAAGGCGGCAGCCAGATCGATCACAGGCGCCACATCCGGTCGCTCCAGGGAGCGTGTGCGTCGCTTAAGCAGACTGGCTGAACTGTTATCCTGCCTATCATCGATTGGCTGTGCCATGGAGCCGAGGGAGCGTCGCTTCGAGGGTGAATCGGTTTTCAGGATGGGACGCATGCTGCCTGCCTCAACAGTGGCAACTCCATCATTATTCCCCTCTTGGCTCAGCTCACTCAGATCGAACTCCTCGCGGCTGCTCTTGCGACTGCTCTTGAGTATGGGCCGGATCTCGTGCTCGTCCGCCTCGCCAAACGACTTCTTCTTCAGAATAGGTTTGGGCGGACGCGCCGCTTCCTCGCTGGAGGTGCTCTCCTGCTTGAGAATGGGCCTGATCTCGTGCTCCTCGCCATCTTCGACCGAGCCAGCGTTGCCATCGTGAGCGGCAAGCTCAGCAGCGGCTAAAGTAACCGCCTGTGAAATGGATACATGTTTATGTGCCCCGCCATCCGATGGCGTCGACAGCGAATCTTTCTTCTTTAGTATGCTATGCGGCTGGCACTCATTGGCCGAGGGGCAGCCATCGCTCTTGCCACTGTCGTAGCTGCTTTGCTTCAGGATGCCGTGAGCCTGCTGGCCAGCACTGATAGCGCTACCCGATTCCTCCAGTGAATTTCGTCGCGCCGACTTAATGAGAATACTGCGCTCATCCGGCGAATGGGAGCGAGAGTAGTACCGACTCTCGTCCAGGCTTGAACGCTTCTTCAGAATTCCCTGGCGTTTGCTACGACTGCTGGGCAGCGGAGTGTCCAGCACCGTGGCTGAGAAGGTCACCGGTGAGGCATTGCTGGAGGCACTCGAATTGCAATCGCCAAACGCATGCTCCTTCTTCTTTAGTATGGACACTATCTGATTCGGTGCAGGCGGTGAGTTCTGTGTGGAGGCGGTGGATGTAGCAGGCCCCTCCGTACTCTTGCGTCGTAATATTGGCGACATTTTCTGGTTCTCGCTGACTGTTGCTGCTGCTGATGTTGTCCCCTGCACTTGCTCGGCGATATTCTTGATCTCGGCCAGCTCTGTTTTGGTCAGCTCATTAAACTTCTGGCTAATGCCTCGTGCCTGACGCAACGACTCCGATTTGGAGGTGGATTCGCTGCAGGAGCTCTTGTGACCTGGTGACTGGAGTAGCTCTCGCAATTCATCATCGCCCTCAGTGGGCAACAGGGGTCGTGCCATGCCCAACTCGCGACGTCGTCGTCTGCGCGTCGACGCAGTAGCCTCATCTGCAAATGAGAAGTGGGACAAGGATTAGACTAAGAGATCAGACAGGCAAGCTCAGAATTGGATGGGGACATGCATGACAATGGGAGCACAGTCTGCAGTTTAACATATTGAATGCAGCTGGTTGGGATGCGATTGTAGAGGATGAGGGTGTCGTGCAACACAAACTGATGCAGTCGCAAAGGTTGAATGTGTATGCGAGTGTGCCACATGATGGATGGCAACCAAAAGCGAGACTGATCTCTGCATCGATTCAGCTTAGAAGTTTACAGTTGCTTGGGCAGCCAAGCCTGACAGATGCCAATGCCCAAAATTGGTTGGGCGCTCCTCATTGTTGACTGCTGCTCTCCAGCTACCACTTGCCAGTTGTCCGTTACCCGTTGCACGTTGCACGTAGCACGTTGCCCGTTGCTAGATGTGGCCCACTTACCGCTATCCTTGGTGGTTTCCTCGTTATGTGAGCGATTCAGATTAGATTTACGTTTGGCCGACTTATCGCGATCAGCACCGCGACGTGGCAAGGGTGAGGCTTCCGGCTGAAAACAAAAAAAGAAATGATTTAATAATGGTTGACTAAAGAATGTCTACAATTGCGGTCAAAATAATAGTAGCGTTCTTTAATCTTATGCAAATACGTCAATATTTCAAAGCTCAATTGATAATCCGATAATAATGATATGTTCAAATTTTATATAATTAAATGCAAATTAAATTAAATTGCACTGCTAAAAATCGACTCATCTCAATTCAATTTAAATGTTCATAATTCTTTAACTATATTTCGCGAGCATATTTTTCCTATTATTTTGATCGCAGATGTATATATATATATACTCACAGTTCGCTTGTGCTTTTGCACTGGACTCAGCTGCAGGTTTGATAGATTATCATGCGGCTTGGACGACACACCACAACCATTCTCGATCTCGTTATCCGCCTCGGCGCACAGGGTGGAACTTCTGGGACGCATGCGCAGCGTGCACTCGACCTTGGGCGGACTACTGCTGAATGTGCCGCCCGTAAAGTGCAGCTCGCTCAGATTCTGCTTCATCGACACGTTGTTGACGGTGGCAATCAACGGACGCCGCTCCGAAATTGGCTGTGAGATGGATCTTACCGCTGGCAGACGACTACCACTGGAGCTGGGCTCCGAATGGAACCCGCTGTTGTTGTGGTTGCTGTTGTTGCTGCTGCTGTTGCTGCGCTTCGGAGACAGCTCCGAGGTGCTAAGTCGTCTGCCAGGCGGCGTGGAGCTCAATCGGGAGCTAGGTGAACTGTAACGCTGACGTTGCTGCTTCTGCTGGTGATGATCTTCCTCCTTTTTCCGGTCTGCGTTAAGGTGGCAAGTGTGTGTGGCGTGTGTTGCAATGGAATTGGGAAGACAGCATGAAAAGGCAGTTAGTTGAAGGTATTTAGTGACAGGTTAACAGTAACAACTACTACAACAGAGAGGGCCACACACGTTAAAAGGAAACCAAGACCAGTTAATAGGGGAGGCAAGTAATGAGTCGCATAAAGGAGCATGGAGTGTGAGGTGACTTGTGGCTAACTCACCAAGCGCTGCGGCACGCAATCGACTGGCTTTGGTTGTGCGTACCGCTGGCGAGGATTGGGGCGAGGATGAGGAGCTGCTCAAGAGTGGACTGGTCTGCGGTGGCTGCGTGTGATTGGTGCTGTTATTGCTGTTGCTGCTGCTGCTGCTGCTGCTACTGCTGTTGTTGCCACCAAGTCGCAGCTGCGACACCAAGTTCTTGCGGCGCCTTGAAGGCGATGACAACGAAGTCTCAACAGCTGTTGTTGTTGCCGCCTTGTGCACAATTAATTGAGCTTTGTTGCTGCTGAGCGCCGCAGAGGCAAGGGGCGGCATGGGCGTGGCGTGGCTGTTGTTGTTGCTGCGACTAAAGCGACTGCTGCTGCTTGGGATGATGTTGCTGCTGCTGCTGTTGTTGTTATTGTTGTTATTGTTGCCGCTGCTGCTGCTGCTGTGGTTGTTGTTGTTGCAAGTGAAATTAAAGCTGCGTTGGTTGGCGCTTCCAAGGGAAACTGTTCACAGTTGACATGTTTTTTGGTTTTTTTTTTTTGGGGGAATAGGCGTGAGTTTTGTTAAGAGAACATTAAAGCATTTGATAACCAGCTTGTTATAGGCATTGTTTGTGTGTGTGTGTGTGTGTGCGTGTGTGTGCGTAATATTCTGTTAAAGGTAGCAACGGCTGCGTTTGATTAATTAATTGATGACAAACATTAAGCAACTGTTGCAAAACTAAGAAATTCTTCTCGTGTGTAGCTGAACTAGATGTGGAATTTATTTGTTTTTCTTGTTTTCTACAAATTAGAAAAATCCTTTAGAAATATTTTCTATTATCAAGTAATACATTTCTAAAATATAAAAATTGAAAACATAATTTGTTGACATAACGAGCTCTTCAAATTTTTTGTTAAGTGTATTTTTTTTCTTAGGAAGCAGAGGTTGTGACTTGGCCATAATAAATTACAGGGCCAACACATGTTGAACTCATTTCTCTGCAAGCATTCAGTTTGGCCCATATGTCTGAACTCAGGGCACTTTTTGTCTGACCTTCCATTTGACTTGAGTAATCTTCTAGATTCTGGCAAGACTCAAGCAGAGCTAATCATCATCTGGAATAAAGATCATACAGATGACGAATAGATTGCAGCGTCGTTTATTGCCACTACGGTTGTTCGTCTGCCCATCCGTCCGCTAGTCAAAGAACAGTAAACTTTTTGGCCCGAACATTGCCCTAGACACGATTTCCGAAAAGAGAAAAAGAAGAAAAAAACCCATGCGACAAACCCCATGTGGCAATAAGAGCGGCAAAAAAGAAATGAAATTAATATCAATCAATAAAGTTGAGATGAATAATCCACAAAACAAAAAAAGATTATATGAAATCAAGTTGCGAAATCTGGTTGAAATATTCGAATCGATAAATAGAAAAGCAAAGCATAGTCATAATCAATTTATACGCCGATTTAAATTGAAATCAATACATGAGATAATGCGATATTTATAAGTTTGAAGTTTCTCGTTTCTAGTTTTTTTTATAGAACGATCGACGATGTGGCATGTCACATATAAACCATTGATAGATATGGCAAGCGAGCTGTCTATCGATGGATGCGCTGCACGTCCAAATGCTTATGTGGCAATCTGTGAAGTTTGGGGCACTTTCTCAAAAACGCGGCGGTTGTCAAAACGTTTTTTGAAACTCTTCAACAAATTGTTAAATAACAAGAAGTAGATGAAGGCAATACTTTGAATGAATTTAAACGCTGCTGGTTCGAATTGATAAATAAATTAAATCGGGCACAGCTTGTATTTTGTTTGTTTATTTTTTTTTTATACCTATTAGCAATTTTATGACGTCTTTTATTTTCCTAAGTTTCGTGAATTCAGGTTTCTGTGAAGTAGCTGTGTATTCATTGTTGAAAGGAACCCCTCACCTTCTTTTCAAAGGCAGCATTTGACTTGCACCAAAAAAATATATATTTAACTTGTATTCGAAATGTTTCGCTGTTAGGCAAATCAATTCAAACCTGTCAGCGACGGCTTTTGTGCAAAATTGCTTTAATCATAATATTTTAAATTGTTTTGAAGTTTTGCACAATTATTTTATATAATTTGCGGACATTAAGTCTGATTCAATATGCCGATTTCAAACTGTGCGCAGGTGTATAGCGACTAGAAATCTACAAATCGAAGGTCTCTTTGCGAAATGTTGTGTGGCAAACAATTTGATTGGCTTGATTGGCAAGCTGCACAAAGATCTAATTTGGTTCAAATTACTTTTAAGTGCCCCCAAAAGAAACGTGGTAAGATTTTCAAGTGACTTTGCAGCGACTCTTCGAGAGTTCAACTAATTTGCAGGGTGAAACGTTGACAGCTTCCCTTCAGGGCCGGCAAATGGAGGTATTACGGGGGGACTACGGGGTCTTAAGCTAATTATGGTGCTTATCGTTTTTTGTGGGAAAGCTTGCGTTGAAAGAGCTAATGAATAAGTGCAAATTCGAATGAGCAAGCAAACTTAAAGCAATCTTCAAAAAGTGTGGCTTAAAGAAAGAAAACTAAATGGAGAGAGAGAGAGAGAGAGAGAGAGTGTGAGAGAGAGAGAGAGAGAGAGAGAGAGTGTGAGAGAGAGAGAGAGAGGAGGGAGAGGAAGATAAGGATGGCAAAAGAAAGATATTCCAGCTGCCTAAAGCTTATTCTTGAGGGCATAAAATGTGTAAAGGTTAAGATATGACAATGTATGATTTAAAGAAAGTGCTCTAAACGAGATCCCAGCTGGCTGCAGCTAGGGTATCAAGGAATAAATCTTAAATCCTATAGGAAATACGAGCTGGCTGTAAGTGACTTGTCAAGGGTTGGGATATCTTTATAAACACGGGTAACGGTTGAAATATGACAATGGATTATGCAGTACAAATAATTTTACAAGTTGTAAAAAGTTGAGAAAACAGAGCCGGAGGACACAAACTCATTTAACAGACAAGAAGCAAGCGATGCATAAACAAACACAAAACAGAGTTAGACGCAGACGCAGAGACACAAAGCCAAGCCAAATAACAACTGGCGTTGAAGATGTCAACAACTCACCTGTATTCCCGGATGCCGGCCGTGGGATGACGGAGGATGTGCTCTTAGGAACTTTAACAAGTTGTGGCTGCAATTCCTCGGCTGGTGTGGCATGTGTCATCACCGTGGTGGCAGCCGTCTCATAGGCGGAACTGTTGCCGTTTGCCGATGATTGTGGATCGGCAGCGTTGCTACTACCACTGGTAACTTCCTGCTTCTGGAATCCAGCACGCGTGGGCGAAGATGTCGAATTGTTGGATGAGTCGCTGTGATAGCCGGTGGCTGGCGGTGGCGGAGGCGATGAGTGGCCAGCGCTCTGACGGCTACTCGACCGCGGGGTGCGACTTATGAATCTGCGGCAAAAGATGTGCAAAATATTCGAATAAATGTCACAATTAAACTGTTTGCTTTAGATTGGTTTACATGGCGTTTAATTAGTTGAAGCTCTTTTACGCACACACATGCAAAATGTATCTGATCGAAAATTGCCAGGTGAAATGAAAAACTGTTTTCAGGCTCGGGTTTTCGGTTTGTTTCCGCTAAAGATATACGGGCACAGCTAAGCTAGTCGACGCCTTCAAACACGCTCAACAACTGCCGGCGGGCAGACCGAAAGTAACTCTGCTAACCCGAGCTCGAGCTCAAAGCGATCGACCCGACAACAACTACAACATAAACAGCTATGGAAACACCAACAACACCAACAACAACAACAACAACAATAAACAACAAGCGGAGCTAATAACAAGAGTTTTTTTTGGCTTTTTGGGTTTTTGCCGCTTGTATCTTGCAGATACACATACAAACATTTAGACGCACACACAGACACTTGCAGACAGCAAACAGACAC
This sequence comes from Drosophila demipolita, assembly GCA_035042405.1. NCBI lineage: Eukaryota > Metazoa > Arthropoda > Insecta > Diptera > Drosophilidae > Drosophila > Drosophila demipolita. The sequence goes on along the minus strand of JAWNLI010000059.1, from coordinate 6,266,910 downwards.
AAAATTAACTCAAAAAACCACTCAAAGAGCGCAAAATTCGCACATATTGTTGTATTTGCCTGCTTGCCTGTTTGCCAGGTAGTAAACAAAATTAAACACAATTCGCTTATCTCTTTACTCTTTTCTTTCTCTCCCCCTCTCTCTCTCTCTCTCTCTCTCTCTCTCTCTCGCTCTCTCGCTGCTCTCAACACATCAAGAACAAAGCGCAACAAATATAGTTATTGTTGTCGTGTTTGCTGAGTGTTATTTTTGTAGTTGCTGCGCTTGCGCAGGTAACCAAACAAAAAAAGAAGGGCAAAAATAAAATCAGTAACTCAATGTCGACCGTCGTCTGTCCTGTAAGCGATATATTCACTCTGAGTCTGTTCTGAATTCTACTTCCTTATCTCACAGCTGCAGTTATTCATTCAATCAGTCTGTCAGACAGTCAGTCAGTCAGTCTGTCAGTCTGTCAGTCAGTCTGTCAGTCAGTAAGTTGATGCTTAAATGTCGCGACGTTGATCATGAAGACCGAAGATAATTTAAGGTGACAGCAATTGAATCTTCAATAGAAACTTGTGGGATTACTGGGATGCATTCCAAACTAATCAAATTGTACAGACCGAACTGTAATTCGATACAAATTAATTTGAATTTGTATTTATTTTAATTGAATTGCTGTGGGCTGACGAAAAAACAAACAAGCATCATTACTTTTTCAAGGTAACTCGAGACATCATCATCATTATTATTAACGACGTCAAACGGAAATTTCCAATATTTGTAAACAATTTTGTGCAGCCGGCTTAAAGAACTTTCCAACTCGTTGATTGCCTCGAAGAAAAGCTATTTGGGGAAAGAAAAGAAAAAAAAATGGAAAAGTGAAGCCTGGAGACAGCCAACCGGTTGTCCAGTTTTTTTTCGGTTGCACAGCTGCGGAGTGCCAGAAAGCGAAATCAGGACTAGAAGAAGACCAGACCGGACCAGACGACGACGCAACCCAATAGATGGGCCAGACCACAGAAAAGCAGAGAGCGGAGAGCAGGCTCGACTTAGCCATTAAATTAATAGTTTGGTAGCCGCCGAGGTCTGAAGCACAGCAGGTGACTTTCAATAAGGTGGCAACCAAACCAGACCAGACCAGACCAGGGCAAGCTTCAACCTGACGTTGTCAACGAAACTGGCTCAATAAATTCCAAACTTAATTGAACGCATTCAAATTTTTCGTGGCTCTTCTGCACAAATTCTACGTTCGTTTTTATTTTTGTTAATTTTCTACTCTTTTTTGATTTTTCTTTTCCTTATTTTGAATTTTATATATATGTTTAAGTGTATAGTTGTTGTTGTTTCTGTTGTCTGTTTTTATGAGGCATTTTTGTAGCGAAAGCCGACATTCAGCCTATGGAAAACTTGTCGCCCGGTTTTCAGTTTTGACTTGGGTGTACAACAGGTGCTTTCTAAAGCCGCGTTCCGGGCATGGGGTTTGGGGGCATTTTTTGGAGGTCGGGTTCAGCGACAGCGTCAATATGCCATTCGATTTGATTTATCTTATTATAATTGATGGAAGCGTCAAATCGCAGCGAAGATGTCTCTCGCAAGATCCAACAAAGCGAAACAATGGACAACATAACAGATCACACGAAGCAAGCTGAACAATACACAGATTCGGTTTGTTAACAATATTCCAAAAGATGCCCCAAGTTGTTGTTGCCTGTGACGATTTGTTTTGGGGGCCCGGCTTAGGCTTATGCAACAATCGCTGAGTGAAGTTTCTGAGATAGCAGTAAGCACACAATTGAATACAATTTGTTTCAGCGGCTAAGGATTAGCAAGACTCCCAGCTGTGAAATGTGATCGTATAAAGGGAGCGTTAAGCTCTGGCTCTAATTTATAAGTTTATTGGCAAGACAGAGTGACGAATGCTGAAGTTGGAGTTTAATTTTGTTATCTTTACGTAAGCAATATTAATTTCATGAGAAACTACGATCCTTCATATGTGTAACTGTCATGGCTTATTCAGTTGTAGATACAGATACAGTTATAGACACAGATGCAGATACATTTACAAAAGTTGGGTAGTGGTACGTGATTTTTGGTGGCAGCCACTTACCTGCGCGCATTTGTCGCCTGGTGATGCTGATGATGGAGATGATGATTGGATTGGGGCTGACACTGAGGCTGGGTCTGATATTGACCTTCTACTGCCACTGGATGCAGATGATCGGGAGAGAGTTCATGTTCATGCTCATGCTCGTGATCGTGATCTCGATCGTGATAATGATGATGATAATGATGACCATTAGCACCGTTTACAAGCTGAGGAGCTGAGGATTTGTCAATAGCGGAGTTGGTGGAGCACAGCTCCTGTTGCCAGCGGGCGAGTGTTTCAAGCACCTCGCCCTGCTCGTACATGTTTGGTGATTTCAATTCCTCGTGCGTCTTGCTGCTGCCGCTGTTGATGCGCCGATTGAGTTCCGTTAGGGACAGCTTTGGTGGCTCCACAAACAGACGCTCCGTACTAATCTGATGTCCTTCGTGGTAGCTCGATACCAGCTGCGAAGCTGAGCATGGCTCCTGGCTCTTGGAAGCACGTGGACGTGTCCCTGGTGTTGGCTGTGTTGTGGGCATCGCTACCAACTGGGACTGCAGCTGGGTGTGTGGCTGATTGAGGTAGCTCGAGATTGAGTCTGTGGGCGGCACTGATTTGGCCTTGCCCAGATTGACATTGGTTGCCCTTTGACTAGAGTGCAGCGCATAGGGGGATTCATGGGCATCGTCATCATCATTCTCATCATCGCTGGAACGGCCATCGGGCTGGAGACGGATACGTTTCTGTTTGGTGATCAGTTGCTGATCTGTCGACGCCGCCGCCTGTTGCTGCTGATTAACGTCGCCCATTGCACCTCTGTGCTGCTGGTTGTGGTGCTGTTGCTGGTGGTGATGATGGTATTGATGATACAAAGGCCCAAAGGTCGCCAGCGTGTTGCCTTTGTCCAACTTCGGTTGCTTTGATTGCTCCTCCTCGTTGCTTCTGCTGTGGCTCCTGCTCCTGCTGTGGCTTTTGCTGCTGCTGCTGCTGCTCGTCGTGGTGCTGGAATCGCCTACGTCGAGGCCCTTCTCCTTGCATATTATGTCGTAGAGTGCGCTGATCGGACGCGATTCGCTTCGCACGCGAACCGCCCGTTTGGGGCGCTGCTGGAAGCGCTGCTTCTGCCGGCTGCCAAGATTTGCTGCTGCTGTTGGGTGGACAACTAGTGGGCAACTAGCTGGGACTACGGGTGATCTACTACAACTACTACTGCGACTGGCGATAGGATTGTTATGGGTTCGCGATTGTGGTATTTTTGTTGATGGTTCTTCACCTTTTGTAGGGGTCACTGAGGGTGGCAAGGATTTGGCGCAGCGTTCCTTGTTCTTGCTGCTGCTGCTGCGTGGTGCGCGTCTTGTGCTGCTGCTGCTGATGGCGTTTTCTGTGGATGCAGCGTCGCCAAGTCGAAAAAACGAGGCACGCTGATTGGTGGTTGTGGCGGGGGCAGGCACGGCCTTGTTGCTGCTCTTGGGAAAGCAACGCTGCTCCACCAGCTGAGTGCTGGGCGTGCTGTAAACACTCTGATAGTTCTCATTTAACGCACCCACATCGGATGCATTCGGCGTGTGGATGCGCAACTGGAGATCCGTATAATAAGCAGGCGTTGTGTGATGATAAAAGTGTGGATGTTGTCCACGATACGAGACTCGAGCGGATGAGGATTCGTCTGATAATTCTTGTAGTCGTTGTTTTTGTCGTTGTGATTTTTGTTGTTGCTGGCAGCTAGTTTTGGCAGTGGCGGAGGCTGTGTATAAGTCACTTGAGGCCGCAGTTGTTTCTAGGAGAGAAGAAAACAATTTTGTTAGTAATAAACCCATAGCTAATTTTATACTGATAATATTCAGACCCCTTTGGGATCTTCAATATAAAGATAAGTTCCATTTGAAATACAATAAGTTTGATTCCTCATCTGGGAACGTATTAAAATACCTATTTATTCTAAATTCTAAAAGTAGTTAAATAAACCAATCCATATAGTCAATATTTTAGAAATATTACTATAATACTATTTCACATCTTTTATAATAATCAAATTAAATACAAAGTTAATAAAACTAAAAATTTTGAATTTATTTAAATTCATAACAATTTTTTAAACATGTTATTATTTGTTATTATTATTATGACCGCAGCTGTAAATTCTCTTACATCATGCTTCCCTTTTGAAATCTTGGCAGCAATTACATTGCACCTGGGCACTTTCGTCTTAATATCGCTGACGTCCCCGACAACCGTGTCAAGGTGAGGTGAGGGTTGACCGCTTTTTATAGTCAGCCCCAATCCACCCACACACCTACACACACACCTGCATACACACACACACAACTACACCAAAACGCTGAGACATTAGCACGAGCTTAGCTATCTGCAATTGAGGCAACATGCTGTTGAATAGAATCAGTGCGATAATTTTGCTTCTCCCCTTCGACTTGGGCCACCTCTCACGTGCCTCGCACCGTCAAAGGTGATTAGTTAAGCCATTTTCAGAGCAGTTCATTCATTATAATTAGGCAAACAACATGCGCTAATTGGGTGGAGTGAAACTTATCGGGTAAATACTTTCATATTTGCCTTGCTTCTTTGCAAGCTATTCAATTTAGGTATCTTTGAAGTGAGCAAACTAAAGCGAAATTCACACTCTTAATGTATTATATACATTTAATTTATCCCATTCATTATTTGATTCATTAGACTCATGACACAGTTGTGATTCATTCACAGCTCGCACTCAGTCAGCCCTTGTTCTAAACAGCTGTTGCCAATCCAATTCAATTTCTTCTCAGAGTTAACTCAAAACAATTTCGAATATGCAAAGGTCGACAGTTGAACTTGGAGATACCCTTTACCAGCTTTTAAATATACATTTTGCATAACAAAATTGAATAGAATTGCTCTCAAATTTCCACTGTCAGAACTTTGTCAAAATTGTTCAGATTTTGTAAAACCAGAGCTTTTTCATTAGACTAACACAGCATTATAAAAACTTACACTTCTAAATTTGTAGTCCTAGCTCTGATTGCCTCTGACATTGGCTTGCGCAATTCATTTTCAGTCATTTTCAATTGTCAAAAAGATATTTAAGACGCCAACTCAAAATATTGGAATAAGGGCCGTGCCTCCAATTAAGCACAAGACCGCAAAATTAATGAACAAAGGCCGTTTGGCAACTGCCGTTTACTGTTTTAGTCAATTAATTGGGGCTCCGGCTTTGTCTGCTTTGTAATTTGAAATGGGACTGGAAATGGGAAGTGGCAGTGGAATGTGTGGGATGTGTGCTGTTGGAGTTGTTGATGAAGACAGGCCAGACAGGCCAGACAAGCCCTTGACAAGCCTTGACTGAAAACAGCGGATTCAGCTGGGGGCAGACTCTGACAAATACTCGCCCACATTAAGACTTCTCTCTCAGTTTCAATTAATTTACAATCCGAGCAGGTATTATGTCCATTTATGGTCAGAGTTTGAGCTAACTTTGGCTACAGGGTATTGCTGTGTTTACACCTCAACGATAACGTATAATATTTTGTGAATGCATTTACGCAATTGCAAAATTTGTAGAGAACAGCGCCGAATTCTCTACTGCAATATTGCTTGCCAAAAATTAAAACGGAATAAGAGGAAGAAGTCAAAAATATATAGTATTAAAAAGAAATAAATAAACGAACCCAGCAGAAATGCATGTGCAGCATGTGCCGCATTTTTTGGCAGTTTGCCGTTTGGCTTTTTAATAAACAAACAATTTGGATTTGTTGCATGTTAACGATCGGCTTGATTTGGGCGGAAAAGTCGACTAAACTAATTGTTGGCAGCAAAGAAGAAAAAAACTGAGTTGATTTCGCGTAACTAATACAACAACAACAATCGACTGTGCAACATTTTTGTGGCTTCAGCTGCTTATTACCAAACGCTGCTGTTGTTGTTTTTGCTGCTGCTTTTTGTTGCCACTGCTGCTGCTGTGTGGCAAGCTGATTGATCGATTGCCTTGCTTCGCTTCGTTTTGCATGGCGTTGTTTTCCTATGCGTTGCATAATTAATATGGAAAGTGAGGAGAAACAGCAGCTAAAGTTGTAGCAGCAACTGCAGCTTTGTGGCAACCCGCCTAAGCTGCTTGCCACATGTGTGTGGCGGCTGCCTCACGCTCTCATATTAAATTGTCAAGGCGCACGTTTTGTGGCAGCAAGTAAAATGTTAAATCAATATGCTGTCTGTATAAACAGCAAGTAGTAGTCGAGTGAGCTCGACCACGATATACCCTACACTCAGCCGTTAATTATATTATAGTCTTGTTGCCGAGTTTCATATAGACGGACATGCATCGACCATACTCCTGATCCGAAATATATATACTTGATACTTGGAGTTGCTTCCTGCTGCTTGTTACATACTTAAGTAACAAACCAGCATCCCTCTCTATCCATTTTTAAGGGGTTCGGTGAATTAAAACAAAAAGCTGCAAAGTGAATATCTTGCAGTTGCAGTTGTTGTTGTGGCTGTTGTGGTTGCTTTGTTGGTGTTGCAGTAGCCATTGCCGCGTCTCGTCGTCTTTTCTTCTTTACGCTGTTTACAGTTGCAGTCTTATTTTTAAACACAAGGGCAAACTGCCCACATCGACGGCGCGTCAAGTGGCAGACAAAGTGTGCCTCCAACAGCCTCCTTTCTGCTCCGCCTGCCCCTTCTCAATTTTCCTATATGCTGCTTGCCTCTAAAAATAACATTCGAGTTTTTTATGCCGCCTGCCAATGCAATGCACAAATTTAATCACCAAACAACTTAAAGATTGGACCACATTCACATTCACAGCCACATCGATATCTTATTGGGGCGTGGGCTATCTTTTAAATTTTGTGGCACTTACAATGTAATGTTGAGAAAATATTCATTACTGTTGTAACAATTGACTGCTATGCAGAATGTGGTAAGAGTTAAAAAATGAATTTGCACATCACCTTTAAAGAGATATTAACGCTTATCTTTCTCTCAAACATTGATTTGACGTGCTTAATCTTCTTAGTAATCTTCCGTGAAAGCAGAATAGTAAATAGCAGTTTGCAAATGGTCTCTGATTGGAACATTGTTCCAACAAAACATAAAAGCGGTCGTTCATCAAGACATAAAAATTAAAAAAAAAAACCATGAGATATCAAAAAACAATCGCATCAAAATAAAAACTGACAGTATTACAACAACCAACAATAGCACCTTTAAAGCCACAACAAAAACAGCAGCAGACAAATGACACAAACTCTGCTCGTTGCTTTTAGACTTTTTAATTTTAACCAAAGGCTAAGAGAAACAATAACTCTCGGGTAGAGAGTGGCTTAGAGTATTTGGTGGTAACAACAATACAAAACAACAATTTGTTTGGGGACTAAACAAGAGATAGACAAATCATTAACAGTTATTAAACAACAACGCATCAAAAAGCAAATTTATATATGAGAAAATATAGCTGCGATAGCTGGATGACGAAGCCAGAATCTATAAATAACAAGTGATATGGTCTATGCACAAATTGTAGTATATAAAGAGTATGAATACGACTACCAGATGCCCTACACTAATAAATATTAAACACATGATTCTTACACAGACTTATAACACGATTATGCGGCATATAAAACAATCCAACTTTTGTCAATTACTTTGGCAAAGTGACTTTGGTTTTAAAATAATATTAATATGTTAGAGTGGCGCTACTATTTTTATCGCAACTGTGTATACATGTGGCATATATTACTAACCGCGATAGCGTGGCATATCCATATTGTTGGTGCTTCTGCTCGACTGCAGAAAGTGTCGCTGCTGCTGCGGCACATCCAGCTGGAGCACACCTTCTCGAATGAGGCACTCCTTGATGGCCAACATATTTTGTTGTAAGCACACACAACGCACTACCAAAGTATTATTCTATTTGCCACACGCGTCTAGTTCGTTCTAATCTTTCTCGGTTGGATTTCAGGCGTTTTTTTGTTCTGCACTTGAGGCGAAAATAGAAAAGCGCTTTGCACTCGCTGCTTGTCTGCTTTGCAATTTTCCTCTTCCCCAAATTCTTCTTGCTGCTGTAATTTCCTAAGCAACAGTTTACAGTTTGTCGTCGTCCGACTCGGCGCTAAACGCTTTTGCGACTGAATGTATATCTAGACTCTAAAACTGGCAACGGCGTCAGGCATTTGTGTTGTTCACAATTCAGTTGCCGTTGGTTTGTACACAACACGAATATTTTCCTTCTTTTTTTTTGGTTTTCATTCTTTATCTTTTGGGCTCGCGACGAAGCAAAAGAATTAAAACAAAAACAAAAACCGAACAACAAGCTGCTGCCGTTTTATTATAAAACTCTGAGAGTATCTATGTGAGGTGCTAAGTGTGTGTGGTGTTTGTGTGCTGCGTTTGTGAGTGAGTTAGCTTATAGCGTTCGAGACTGTGTATGTGGGTAGAAGCAGCAAAATCAAAACAAAACGAAAAACGTGCAACGGTAACACATAAAAAGAGACAAATAGAAAGAAGAGAGGAAAAGAGAATAATACGTTTATAGACACAATACAAACAGATAATGCTCATCTGCTGGCGAAGATGCAGTGTAACCTGGTCAGCTAAATGGGAATTTAGATTGAACTAGTTCACTGACTGACTGCCTTTGCTCAGATGAGATTACGCGATGCAAACAGTTTATCAATCTTCTGCAAAAAGCAGAAGATTAATGTGCCTTTTTTGTGACTTGCTAACTTTGCCAATGAGTCAACAGCAGTGTGTAAGTGTGTGTGGGTGTGAATGTTTTGTGCCCCATCTGCACATGGTGCAACATGCCATCACCACACTAGAGCTTGACCGAGTGGCTCGGCACAACAGCAAGTAGAACACTCAGCAAAAAAGTTGTATTTATTGTTTAATAATAATATAAGTAAAAAACAATGTAAGAAATCAAGATGCAAAGAATAAGAAGTTCATATAAAAAAAAAATGAGAATAAGAAGTTCATATAAAAAGTAAGTAAAACTAAATAACTGTAAATTAAGCTAGTTAGTTTTGATGCGAAAGTCTATTTTTTCCCAGTGTAGCAAACCTCATCAAATGCCACCGCTAAGAGTCCGAGACGAACAAGCATTATCTGGCTTTTGAGGCCAACGGTAAATGTCGCAGTTGCAGGAATCCTAGCTAGGCACATTTAATGGGTGCACACCATAATCTATCTCTTTACGTATCCGTATATTATATGTATGTGTGAGCTGCTGTTGTTGCCACAATTTAGGAATACGCATAATTTAGTAATTGGCCTCAACATTGGTTTGTAAAGCAGACCTGTTCGATATGCATATTTACCGTCAGCTATGTGGCAAACATGCCAAAGGTCAAACGTAAACTTTGCAGCTGGCATATTGCACGATAGTGTGTTCGTGTATGTGTTGGTTAAGTGCTCTTATAAACTGTTAATAACGCTGCACACTTGTCAGCAGGAAGGTCACAACTAATGGCCTTATTTCTAGTGTCACAACTGAGCTAATTGAGTTTTATTCTAATTTAATTGGGTTGTTGTCCAACTATTTCCGCTCATGTGGGCGATGTGTCAATGTGTGAGTGATGGACAGCTTGATATGATATTATTTGCAACTGGACCAATGAAAATGGCTAAAAAAAAAAGAAATGGCGAAGTGTGAAAGAGTAACTGAAATCCACAAAGAAGTATCTAAGATCGCATAAAGTATGTGTGCTTCTTGTCAGAGACTATATACATACAATCAAATCATATCAAAGTATCCAAGAAATTCCCCCCTATGAACAGAAGCCAGCATGTTTAGTCTTACTGTTGAAAAGGGCTATTATCGCTAATTATAATCGATTACAGTTTTAGGATACGGAGTCTAGAAGAGTCTAGACGCATTTGTAGTAGCAAATCGCAGGTAGCATGTCTAAGTAGGACAAGCATAATTGTAAGTAGTCTAAGATAATTGATGAGATTTTTCCATAAGCCTGTCAAAGAATTTCGAAAGCAGTCTATTTCGAATTTTTAAAAATAGTGTATATATATGTTTTGGAAACTGTTTAAAAAAAGTAGTAGCTAAAATAAAGTTCAAATATTATGGAAGTTTCATTTGAACAGAATTTCCATTTATAGTTTCTGCTTATATCTTGCTAATTTCTGTATATGTATCTTCATCTGTGCACATCTTATCTGATTAAATGAATACGCATTTGCATGGCAATACGTTTATTTATTCAGTATTCATTATGCATATTGTGAATTTCCAGTTAACGTCATGAGCAGCATTTTATTGTTCATGTTGCCGTTTAAAAACACACCCGCAACATTTCAATTACTGAACTTGCAGTCATGGCCAAATGTGGCAAGTTGTTTTGCCCGTAATTCTCTGCACAATATATAAAATGGGGTATATTAAAGTGTTCGTAAGGCAGAAAAGTGTGGGATATTTCTTATAAGAAATATTTTGGTATGTGAATATAGTTAAGTACAGAGTTTCTTGTAATTTTCCTGACTTGTTTTTTTTAATTTTTTTTTTTATTATATTCTTTCCCTTTCTGATTTTGCGCCATATTGTGAAAAAAAACATTTATATTGGTGTCCACAGGCTGCCACATTTGTAAATATTTATATATTGTTTATTTATTTTTTGTTGCCTTTTTTCATTAGCCAGTTTATAAATGTAGTAATTATTAATGTGCAGCTGATTTTCGAGCGCGTCAACTCGGCTCGTTTAATGATTTATGTTATTATTATTTATTGTCCAGATATCAATATGAAGGATGTACGGCGTATGCGATTGCCTGTCCATCTATCTATCACTTATTGCGCATACGACAGGTATGCATTATTAATATACAAACGTTGGCCTTGAGAAGAACAGAGGACAACAAAAAGGAATCGAGATACAGAATAATCATTGTTATTTCTTTAAAGCAAGAATATATATATTTAAACAGTTAATAAGACTTACTTAATATTTTCTTATTGCTTTCAAATCTTTTCTTTTATTATAAATTAATCTAAACAGTTCTTTTCGCATTCTCCTAAAGACATTCCTTCTTCTTACCGCAGCTGTATGTATATATGACAAGGGTATTTTTTTTGCTAAAAAATATACACTCAGAACACGACAGAAGTACAATGTACAAGCCATAAAAATGCTTTTTGCTTTTTAGTTTGATTGTTGTTTGGCTGTTGGTTTTTCGGGCTTATAATACTATCAATGAAAGTGGATTAAGCCCACGATACATGCTGCATGCTACACACTCACACTGGCAACGTTCAAATGCAACCTACTTTCGTTGCAACAACAACAACCACTATTGACACGCTTCGAACCATGTCAATATTTTTGACGCCCATTTAAACAGTGCAAAAGGCGTGGCATGCCACAACAATGTTGCAAAGAAGCAGCAGGACGCGTAACAGTGTGGCAAGACTGCAAAGCAGCAATACTGTAAACCAGTTGTGTAAGAGTCAAGTGAAAAACTTCAAAATTGAATAGAAAAGGTTCATGGAAGCTATCAGAGCTATTTGCCACAGGCAACCAGTTGTTGCATATGCCAAATTTGGTGTGAGCCGAGATGTTGGCAAACTGATTGGTGGAGTGATTCCCGCGTCGCATTGCAATTAGCTACAGACAATTAAAGCAGCACCGGAATGAGCAATTAGATTAAGTTGCAACAGAAAGAAAGAAAAAAAAAACAAGAGAGAGAGGGAAAAGAGGGGCTGAGAAGTGGAAGGTGGAAGGAGCACGTTAACTGACACAAAGTGGCAATGGAAACGACGACATAGACGTCTGAAGTTGACGCATGCCACATGTAACAGACATGCAACTAGAAATGTAAATTAGGGACAAAGAATAGGACTAATGGACGGGTTGAAAGGAGGGAAAGTATTGAGAAGACGGGGAAGGCGGAGGAAAGAGGAAGCCTTGAGCCTCGACTGAAGTAAGTGAATAACTTGATCAGCATTTAATCTCACAATTTAGTTAGCTACATTCAATTTGTGGTGTTTGGTGTAAATGAAAAATGAAAAAGGGGGCAAATAATGTCGCTTGGAGTGTTGCAAGTGACGCATATAAAAAACAAGTATTTTGTAGTCAAGTGAGCTCTCTCCGATATACCCTGTAGCCAGCTGTTAAATATACATATAACTAATTTAATGACAAATTTATATTTTAAAGATCCTAGGATCTCTGAGATCCGCGTGTTAACACAGACGGACAGACGAGCATGGCTCCAACTCGGCTGTGGAAATGGTTGAGAAAAAAAATATTTCGATTGTCGCTCAAATAAAAAATATAGGTGTATGTTTTTACTTAACAGTAAACCGATATTTATTATATAAAATGTGCATTTAAAGAACAACTGGGAAAACGATAATCGCCCCGAGAAAAAGAGAATTGTTTTGTTGAATATATGTTCGAGTTAAATAAAGTCGCACAGTACTTGAAACGCAGACTGACGCAATAGATTTTCCAAGTTGCATTTATTCTTTGCAGCCCAGAGGCAAGAGATAAGAGACAAGAATTCTTTGAGACAATAATGTCGTCGACCGTTGTTGAGGTCATTTCACAGTTGTCAAACAGACAAACAAAAATCACTCAAATGTTAAATGTGTTAAAGAGATAGACAAAGAAAGAAAGAGAGACAGAGATATAAAAAATAATTGAGCAACACGGTAATGCCAAACTTATTAAAAGAAACTCAGTTTGATTTGTGGGCGGCAAAAAAGCGAAACGCGATGCGGAAGCCAATTGCAAGATTATAAATTGAAAACACAACGAGACATTATATATTGTAGGCAGTGTAGCTAATTTGCATAATCCTAAGTGTTAAATAACAAAAAATAAATCAATGCCAAAGCCGACCATATTTGAACAACACTGAACATGAAAATTTAATCTCAGGATCTCAAAAATATTGTAAACAAAAACGCGGAAATTATTTAAATACTTAATCAAATCAATATCCAATAAAAATGCATGAAGAGAGTATAGTGGTCTTATGGAAACCTATGTAACAGGCAGAAGGAAGCAACCGCTGTCCCATTAACTAGATATATTCTTGCTAAGCATCAAAAACCAAGTTCGTATGTTTATCTTTATAAATAAGCTATAAGAGCTAAAGACTTCTAATTTGGAACATGTGTTATCGTATACATCGGTCATGTATTATATTTAACAACTGACTATAGAGTATATCGTAGTCGAGATCACTCGACTACAACTTGTCTCACTTGATTTCCGTTTTATTTATACGCCAAATTGGCCAGTCCATTTTGTTAGCTGACAATTCGCAAAAATCATTTTTTATCTGCCCACAAAACAAACTTAGCTTTGAATTGGGGTCAAGTTAAGTTTTACAGATTATAGCTTTTACTAAGCATTATTAATAATGCAGGGTATTCACCGGCTTGCGTTTTTGTAATATTCCAGTCGAGTTAAGTCAATTTGGCATTTGAAGGCGACGGTGTCAAGAGAATTGCATTTTCGACAACATTGTGCGAAAGTCGCTAGTTGCTTATCGGTGTGTGTGTGTGTGGGTGTGTGTGTGGGTGTGGGTGTGTGTGAGTGTGAGTGGCAGGGAGTTGGGGAGAAGCTATTTGCTTCTATATATGTATGTGCATTTGTTAGCTGTGCAATAAATACCAAAGTATGCAACTCTCAAAACTGTCCGACATCACGGAGTTTATTTGGGTAAGATTTCACAGGCAAACAGAAAGGAGAGATCAATGACCATCAATCATCAAATGTAATATCTCACGTATTAAATGACTAATTCCTGCGAAAAACAATTCGAGCTACTGTTAATTAAGTTCAGATTAATCTCTCTGTTTACGACTTCTGCAGAAATTAGTTAAACTGCTTATAGCAAAACGTATTCAAAAAATATATTCAAATTTCCCTAATTAATTGATCAGATTATCAAAGTTTTAAAGGCAACTCGCAGCAATTACAAAACTGTCAAAAAACAAAACCAAAATATTTCACTTTCAAAGATGTTTTGTTGTTATTTTCTTATGTTAGATGAAAAAATTACGTCGAAAATATACAAACAATATATATAAAAATATATGTAAATTTTACGCTGTGATGCAAACTTGTGATGCAAATGAAAATGAAATGCATAATGCAACATGAAAAACAATCAAACGCATAAAGAGAAATGCAACATTTGATGATGGGAATAAAGATGTGGCAAAGGGCATCTTTATAAGTGAATTAGATGGCGCCATATAATAATCTTGCTGACATTATTTCCATAACAACAGATTTGAAAGAGTGCAAGAGAAAAGCACATTTGCTTGAGAGTTGCAATAAATCTGATTGCCATTAAGCTGATGGCCAGCTATTTGCCACCCGAGTTTGTGTTACTCAAGTTGCAAGAACTGGGAAAACTCGGAAAACTGGGAAACTCGGCCAAACGTTAAATTGCAATTGAGCGTGTGGTAAATATGCGCATAAACTAGGAAAACGAACAAAAAGCGTATTTTTACGATTTGCATTCGCTTCAAGTGTTGCCAGACTTTCTATTTCCTTGATAATGCTTGTTTTCGAACCCACTGGATAGCATAATAGATTTTTGTAAAAGTATGTAACAGGCAGATGGAAGCATCTGCGACTCCTTAAGGTAAATATGTATTCTCTTCTCAGCATCCAGAGCCCATGCGATATAATCATGTCTGGCTCGTCGTTTCTAAGAATCGGCGGATCTTGGAGTCTGTAAGAGCTGAAGAATTTACAATATATTTATATATGTGTATATTATATTGTAATATGTATTATATTGTATTTATTAAATTATAATTTGTCAATTTTGGGTTAAGGGTATTTCGTAGCCGAGCTGACTACTGCTTGTCTTACGTGTTATTTCTGGTGTTTTTGCTGATGTTGTAGTAAACCTGGTGACAGTTTGTTGGCGTGGCTCGTTTGATGGCTTGAACCTTTGCCAAGAGACTAGTTATGTCAGCAAAGCACTAACAATATAAGAGTGCTGGCGAGGGTGGAGATAGGCGGCCAGAGGGTAAGTGGGTCATGCAGTTGGGCACAACACAAAAAAAATATGCTAAATTGCGTACAGAATTCAATTATCGAGATGAAAGCGGAACACAAGCTCCTTCTGTGAAGTCAAACTCAAACTTTGTGGAAGTTTGAAGAAAAGCATAGTCAAATCAAATTCAATAATTTGTAATTTAATTTGCAATCATTTTTTTATCATCCTCAATTCCCCATATTTCTTGCTGCTCTTTACAAAGCTTCTCTTTTCCACAAAATGAGACGAGGTCAAAGCGAGGCAAGGATGCCAAGCAGAAAAGTATCTCACTACAAAATGTGGCAGGTGAATAACAATGATGCAACAGCGCCTTGCCTCACTGCATCCCTGCACAATAAAGAAAACATCCTTCAACTTCCCTTCACTATACCTCTAACTGCTTATACATTTCTAAAATGATAAATGCAAACCCTGATTATTGGAAACAAGCAATGAATTTTACTGGTTCGAGTATTATATAAGTGTTTAGCTCTGTTGAAATTAAATTATATAAAATTATATGGATATATACATACTAAACATATTAATCATTCTCTGAAAACTAGTGTGACTCTTTTCTGACAAGATTTCCCGCTCGTTTGGGTTAACAACAGAAGCTCAGTTCGACAGCTGCCACAGTGAATACGATTGTTGGCGTTGTATTTGTTGTTTGTTGTTGTCGCTTTTCTTTCATCTTTCTTTGCAAACATTATTGCATTGATGTAATGTCGCAAGTTGGACATTACATCAATGTGTGACACAAAGTACTTGTGACACAGTTTTTAAAGCATCAACACTTTGCCCCATTTGTTTGTTTATTTATTTCTTTAATAGAACACCTTTTTCCTATTATTTTTGTTGTTAAATTTCTTGTTTCGAATGTTAACAAGGAGAACTGGGCCTATTGATAGACAACGCTGAGGTTGACAACTCCTCCTGTTCCCCTCTTAAGCTGCCAGCTTTTGTCACCCCAACCACTTTTCAAACACCGCTTTTTTTTGTTGACGAATGACAGTCGACGTCGAAAATTCGAAATCTATTTTCGGATTTATCGATTTATAACCACATGCCAAAATATACTTAAGGGCCGTCTGCTAGCATGGGCATAAATTATATATGGATGCTTTTATACGCATTAATAAAATCAAATTTAAGCCATCAAATGTATGTAATCAGAATCTGGCCGAAACATTCATCAATGTCTAATGGTCAATTAAGCAAACAGTTTGCTCAAACGCCAAATGGTGTAAATCATAAGAAACAATTATATGACAATTGTGAATCAAATGCGTAGAATTTGTCAATTTGTGGAAAATTACAGTTAAATTAAATGCAAGTAAAAGAAGAAGCATGTAAACTTTACGAAGCGTGAGTTAAAGGGAGAGTGAAGAGAAGAAGGGAGGGGAGGGGAGGGGAGTGGAGCGAAGAGAGAGAGAGAGAAAGAATGAAAGCAATTTCAAGTTGTCAAGTCTCCTTGACAATGGACTAAAAAAGATAGACAAACTTTGTTAGCATCGTTTAAAGCTTAATTTATTGAAGGTTGCCGCTGCAAGAACATATTTTTATTTTGAGAAATTGAGTTTACAATTTCAACTGACCTCTGTTTTGTGACCGTGGTTGTAAATGGCAAGGCAACGCGTAAATCAGACTAAAAAGCCATGTGCTGAATTTATGAAATTTTTAATGTTCTTTTTTCAAGCACTTATCTGTAAATTGCTATTAAATTAGATTGGGTTTTATAACGTTAAAAACCCCTACTGGGGCAATTAAAACAGTTTTTTGATAATCCTTATTAAGTGAAGTTTTTGAAAAATCTATTATTGTTTTGTGTGTTACATTTTAATTTGTCAAATCAGAAAATTATCGCAGTACAAAGAGGAATACTAATATAATAAGAACAATAATAATAATAATAATAATAAGAAATACAATAATAACTATAATAATAATGATAATTACAATAATTACAAAAGAATTCCAATTAAGGGTAAGGCATGTTATAGTTTTACGAGTGTAAAAATAAACTGTCGCCAAATTAAAAAAAAATTATATTGTCATAGCAACAATAAAAATAAAACTAACAATAATAATAAAATCAGAACAAAAGCTCGGAAAAGGTATGACTGACTGACCTCAACAACAACAAAAACCACAGTAACATGAATGAACAACAACAATAATTTTCTTCCGGTGCTTATTTAACTGATCTCTCTCACTCTCTCTCTCTCTTTCTCTCACTTGCTTAACTTTAAAATAAAAACATACGCAGAGAGTGCGACGTTGAGCCATTGAATTAAATTAAAGGCAAATTTGCGTAGTAAATGTAATTCGCGCACACATGCATGTTTAGCTCGCTACACGAAATTATTTAAGGCAGCTATATGTGCTAAAAATAAAACATTTGATAAGCCGCCGACGACGATTCGGCGCTAATTTTGTCGTTTGCAAGGCAAGCAGCGCAGCGGCGCCGACGCAGTTAGCTAAAAATAAAAGCAGCAGCAGAGTTGCGCACTCTTCTAAAAAAAGAGTACGAATAGCGCCAAGGACGGAAGCCGACTGCCGAAGCAGCCAAAAAAAGAGTGTTAAGTACAAGACTAAAAGTAGAGCGCGACAAGCGCATTTACCGTTGCTGCTAGTGAAAAGAGCTAATAATAGCAGCAGTTGATGTGACATGGCTGAAAACTAAGCGACAACTACATCGTCACTTGCCTCTATGAGCTTTTAACACAGCAATTAACACAGAGCCCAGAAGGAGAGAGAGGGACGAATAGAAATGAATATAAGGAGGATCAACTTGCGCTCTATACAGCAAATTAACAGTTGGCTTAATTGTTAAATGTAATTTTCTGTTGATTTTTTATACTCACAAGATTTTCACGACTACTCATTGTCCGTTGAGCTCAATCGAGCGCAACAAAAAAAAATATCAACAGCCGAAACGGCAGATTTGAAACGCATTGTTGAACTTGTTTCAATCACACAAACACACACAAAGGCAAGCGAGTAGATAACAACAATAACAGAATGGAGAACGGAACAGAGAGGAAATGGAATGCAGGCGGAAAACAAAAGCTCAGCTTAACACTGGCGACGACTGTGACGCGATGCAGCTGGCAGAACTTTCATTGCCAACATACGAACACAACACATGAGCTAAAAAACGTACCGACGTCGACTAGCGCAGACAAAAGACTGAGCTGAAGTTGCGCTAACCAACGAAGCCGAAGCTGCAAGAGACGAATCGTGCTCTTTTCTGCATGTGGGAGGAGGGCGGTGGTTGCTGTTGTCAATACAGTAGGGAGTAAAGAGCAGTTGCTAAAAACAAAGTAAAGGGAAAGGATCGCCAAAAACTGCACAGAGAACTTTAGCAATGCTGTATTTTTTTCCAAAGTGATAGCTTTGTTATTTTTCTTCATGCGTTGGTGCGTAGAGATAATACACTCAAAAAAAATGTTTAAAACATACATTATTAATAATTTCTTAATATTAGCAAAAATATGACTAAAATTGACAAAGGTCTCCCCAAAATGGACATAAAATTATAACTATATGAAAACAATTTGATCATTTAAGAAATGTTTTCTATTATTATGGAGCTTTTTTCTGACTGCAGAAATTAATATGGCTGAGACTGGGTTCAATTGCTAATTAGGCAGTTGGCAATGCAGGTGCCGTTAAACGCAATTAAATACGCCAATGAATGGGTGCATGAGTTGGTGGATGGATGGATAAATGGAGGGATGGATGTATATATGGATGAATTGATAGGTGGATAGATCGATGATGATGGAAAAAATTGCGGAAACTTGAGTTGCTGTAGAGAAAATTGTTCAATGCACCGTTTTCATTTGGCCGCGTTTCTCGCTTGCTCCAAATGACAGTGGTTCTGACAAACCAGTTCACAGCTCCATCCACAGATCGATCAAACGAGCGAGCGAACAAGTTCAATGCCATTAGGCATTCTACCAATGATAATTTTAATACTAATTCAGCTACAACTGCTACTAATTCACCCAACTGAAATTTGCGATATGTACAGTTGATAATAATATAATAACAAAAATAATAAAGTAGTAATGGTTTTTTACGAATGAAAAACTAAACATTTCTTAAAGTCTTCTTTTCAAGAATCACATTTGGAAACATTCTTCGATTTTGTAAAGTATAACTGAAATTTAGAGCGCTGATTTTTTTTTGGATTTTTTTCTCACCCACAAAGTTTGTATTACCAATAATATTTACAAAAATATTTTTAACTCACCAATAAATACATTCAGTTAGGTTTATTGCTTATTTCGAGAGACTCACCTGCAAAGAGAGACGAGAAGAAAGTTAGAGACAACAAATTAGTACCAAGTAAATAAATTACATTTCAACACAAAATGTCACTTAAAAATCTGTCACAAATCTAATTTAATTAAATCATCAATATTTGCTGTGCTTAAACGGCACGTGCCTTCCGCACCCCACACCGAAGCATAAAGAGTATGAAGACAAGCGAAATTAGCTAATTAATTTGAGTAACGATAAGGAAAAACAAAGCAAAACAATCTAAAAGTACACTCACAAGCACGCATATGGAAAGAAAACAGAGTTCGATGCAACAGAAAACGAACTTAAAAAGCTCTGCACGTCACTCTAAACTTTCCTGAGTGAGAAAGAGAGGAGCGGAGAGAGTAATAAGGCCCGAGTGGGCGGCGTTACTTAAGAGTCCTCTCTTTCCGCCGTAAAGAATTATGAGACACGGGAAGCAAAACCAACCTTGGTCAGCTTGGCGTTTTATAATTTATTTAACGTCGACGCCAACAACTAAATCACACACATACAAACACAGATACACTTATACAAAAATACTTTTCAGAAATGCATTCCAAACCTATACAAAAATTCTAAGAAATAGAAAAATCGCCAAATATTTGTGATTGTCAATACAGGGTGGCCTTACCATGGTAAGTATACGCCCAACAACAAAACCCTCGACAAATGCATCGTTCGCTGGATAATTTTATCCTTGGATGTTGAACAAAAAAAAGAAAAACCAAAACTGGACAAAGAATCAAAAAGTGTTGTTCTACTTTCTAGTTTGTGTTTTTATTTTCTTTTTATTTTTGTATTATTGTTCGTTCCGATTTCTCAGACGTTTGATAGGAGTCAAAAATCGATGGCCAACTCGATCAGAAGGATATTAATATTTCTGAGATTTTTGTGGATTGAACAGGTGTCTTAATAACAAACCACCTATCAAACAAAAGCTCTTGATTCTGCTTCTTTCTGTTTGACTCGTTCTCTCTCCATCTGTTTCTTTGCCTGTTACTGTTTCTGCTAACGGAACGGAGCTCGCATTATGAAGCCCACGAGCAAAACGCCTGCGCCTTCCCTATACCCGTCCCTCCCTTTCCTAACACCATTCCTGCCTACGTCCTACAGACGAAGAACGAAAGCAAAGCATGCAACGCAACACGCATAAACTGATCGACTAGAAAATACCACAAAAGCAATGTTCAAATAAGTTTACAGTTAATCTTATTGTTTTACGCCCATTTTATACTCCCAACGGCAGGTAATGATCCAATAGTTCTTAGTTTAATTACATAATATATGCCCCATTTATTTATTACAGGGTATTAAATTGTACTTCTTATCGGCTGTTGGCTGACTGTTGTACTCAACATGCAGTCAGTCAGTCAGCCAATTAGACTCTTCCCCGTTCCCTTGTCAGCTTAATGGTGAACGTGGCCAATATAAAAAAAAACACTAACCACCGAACAATCAGTTGGCAATTTTCTTTCATTTTTTTTATTTATGTATATCCAAATGTATGCTGAAATACGTTCACTAATAGTTTGTGTATACTTGCAAATAACCGTTATAATACAAATAAAAGACAAAAAGGAGAGGAGTGCATGCCTAAAAGTGCAGATCAAGCAGCTGAGACATAATTATGTTGAATCACACACACACACGCCTTCAAAGGATACGCAAAGCTAAATAAAAATAAGTAGTATTCGACCGAATATAAATATATGTATGTGTGTGTGTGTTGTTTGTGACTGGAATTGTCGAATTCGTAATTGCTCTTAAAAAAGCCACACTTATCATATTCTAGGTAACTTGCCTATATTTAAATCTATGTAGAGTTATCTAAAATATATTGAAATGTGAAGAAACCAGAGCCCACCCTATAAAGATTCACTTAATAGAAGTTAAAAACTTAATCTCTATATATTTAACACTAAATAACCATATAAATGCACCTTTCCTCTAGGAATCCATCTCTTTTTCATTATTTATTTATCTTTCTTAAATGTACATTTTTGCTTAATTTAAAAATCTGAACAACCTAAGCCAGTGAGCCAGGAGTCATTTAAAAGCACATTTTCTTTAACACTTTGAAGCTGCTTTTTGTTTTAGCAATCTCTCCCCTCTTTTTATGTCTCCCTTAAAGTCAAGCTATGCCTGTCAGAAGCCCTTTAAGGTTATTTCTTTTAGTGTAATCAGGCACCCACTCAAAAATAAAAAACAAACGAGTATTTGCATTGAGTGCACTCATTCGAAAAAGGACGATTTACTTTACACTCATTCTGAATTCATGGCTTGTGCAAAGAAGTAGCAACTAGACGAAAATTGCATTTGTCAGAAGCCGCCTCCCTTTAACCCCCACTCAGAACCAGCTAACTGACAACACAAACTCTTTGGGCCTGCCGAAAACCCCTCGAAAAGTCAAATTAAGTTAAATAAGCAAAACTGACTGCAACTGGCGAAGATGAATGATGCCGAAGACAAAAACAATCGGGAATAAAGTTGAGCAAAAACGTCTTAAATCAGTTGCTGCTTTTTAGGTGCGTTGAACTTCATTCAACACTGCCAGAATTTGCCAGACGACAAACACTGGCTGCGTGTGGGCGTGGCATGGGGCAAACACAACAGTGCCGCAAATGCCACTTAAGTGAAATGAATTGCGAAAAAATGGCGTTACTAGCCATGAGAATCGCATGGAAAGGCATATGAAAAGCCAACTATTTGTAGGCGTTGTCAAAACCGATTTTAGCCGGGCCCAAAAAAATAAAATAAAATAACATTAGTACTCTTAGATTAAGCTGAAGATTGTTGTGTGCTTTGCATGCCGGAAAATGCTTTTTTTAATTGTTGTTGTTGAGAGAGTTTCCGCAAACACAAAATTATTTATACAGCTGCGAGAAAAATAGTTGCACCTTCTACGCAATCTAATCGTTTATTTATTTTTCATTTTATTATTTATTTCTTTTTTTCTCAAATTTAATTTTTTTTTATTTCAGTTGGAATTAAATATATATATATATATATATGTATATATATATACTCTCTTCGACGCACATTTTTTTGCACTTGTCGTTTTATTCCTTACTTAATTGTTGCTTTTGTATTTCATTTAACTACTTCCGTTCATAATTTGGTTTTCTTGTTTTGTTGTCTGACTTGGCTCCTTTACATGTTTTGGTTTAAGTTATTACGCCTTTTTTTTTGTTTCGTGAACTTTAACCCGTACTGCAATCTTCCGACACGTACTGCGAGCCGTCGAAAGTCTCGCTACGTACTGAATTAAAATGTGTGTTGACGTTGGCCAGATTCATACTGCGGCCAAAAACGCACACAACACCGAACCAGCAGCCGAGCCAACCACTCGGCCAGTATTGCTGCCAGCAGTTGAAGCAGGAGACGACTTACAAGTCTGGAGCGATGCGAACAGTAAACAGCTGATGATTAAGCCGGTTTTTGTACTTTTCATGTTTTCAACTTGAAATCAGCAGCAAATTCACCGACAAACCTCTCTCTCTCTCTCTCTCTGTCTCTCACTCTCGTCAACTGTCTCGCTTTGTCTTTCTTTCTAATGGGCATACACTGCACAAAAATCATGGACATGTATTCAATGCTTCTATCTTAATCTTATCATATGTAAAAAATGATTAAAAAATAATTACTATTTACTTGTACACTGCACAAAACAGATAGCGAAAGTAAGTGAAATGCGCTGATTGCTAGTATATTAATCTTATCATATACAAAATTATGATAATATTCAAATTTTGTTCCAAGTCTCTACCTCTCTCTATGTCTCTCTCTAATTTGCTCTGTATTTTTTGCGCTGTCTCTCTTTTTATTGAAATTAGAAATCATTGATAAGTACTCAACTCAACTCGAGAAATGATAAAAAAAATATACCCAATAATTTTTCCCACTCTCTTTCTCTCTCTCTCTCACTCTAATGAGCTTTGTCTCTCTCTAAAATAGGCATAGAATGCACAAAATATATAGCTGATATTTGATACATACCCGTGATAAGTAGCTCTTGTATATTAATCGTTTCATATTAAAAGAATGATTAATGATTAATGATTATCCCAATTTGTCTGACAGTGCATAGGAAAAAGGAGTTATAGCTTGTCTAACTGTTTTTATGTTTATTTATTATACTTGTAGCGTTTACAGCATTTTCTATTGGCTTGGCAATGCTGTCGCAAAAAGTTTAATTTCACTCTCTCTTCCTGTTCTTTTGCTCTCCGCACTCTCTCAATTCGCTCTCTGGTCCTGTGAGTTCGCCGTGACCACCAAAAATGCACATCACTGAGCCACCTTGAGCAACAATGGCAACTACCCTTAGAATTGGGGCCAGTTTTGATTTTGTTTGTACCTGCGCAGTGGAAATACCCCAAAATGAACTTTATCGGTTGACAATTGAAACTCATTGCGACCGCATCGCATTGTGAATGCCTTCAAATATATATATAAATAGGTAAAAAGTTCTCTAATTGCATTTGCAACAGCAACCGCGACCACAAAGCAGTAGCCACAGCCAAAGCCAAAGAGCGACCCACACTGACCGTGTGATAATAACTATTACTCGAACGGTAGCAATTCCCAACTCATAATTGGCAATGAGTTGTGTCATTAATTCAAACGCCCACTTGGACACGCCTACAATGTGTGGCAATAACAGTAAATACAACATTGTTCAAGAAAAGTAATGCCATAGTCGAGCAAGAAAAACATTTGGATATATATATATATATCTAAATAACCAATTAAAATTTATGACGACTCATTCCAATTTTACTTTAATCACTTTAATTGTTACACTTAGTGGAAAAAACCATTTATAATTATAATCAGAAAATCATCTTAAAATAATCTATAACTCTTTTTTTCCAATCTGTTGCTAAATTATAGTGACTGTATAAATTCATTATTATTAATTCCTCTATATTTAACTCAGTTAGATTATACTCAGATACTCGCTAGCATTTCCTTGGATTTCCTAATTTACATATCAAATTGTAGATTATAATCAGAAACTCTATTTATAATATCCTGAGTATTGCACTCAATGAATAACCCTCGCTGGCATTTCTTTCTTTTCCCCCATTACAAATTGGGTTAAGTGCACTCTTATTAATTCATATTCGAGTTTGAAGGGGAGTTTGTCGGTGCACCCGACAAAAGTACAAGAAACATTCATCAATGAAATATTTCTTAACTTTTATACAGATCTGTTGAATATGTAAAAATGTATTAGATGCCTTAAATATTTAGGCTCTAAAAATAAAAATATATGTATATATATTAGGTTCTCCTTAAATGAGGCATGTTTCGTGCCAAAAAATATGACATGTGCCCAGCTAGGCCATAAACAGCCTCGTCTGTCTGTCTGCCTGTCTGTCGGCCTGTCCCCGTATTTTGTTTTAGGCTCGCAAAAGGGAGCCTTATTTATGGCAGCAAGCGAATTGCGGCCGTGCCTAGAGTGCTAGATGGGGACTGGAGGTGGAGTTCTGGCTGGTTGTGGTTGGGGTTCGTTAGGGGTAAGTATGTGTCAGAGTGGCTAAAACAAATTAGATCTGTGACATTTTTATTGCTATTTAGTTTCGCCAGGCTGTGGCAGGTGAATGAACTTTTTGTTGGGCCGCCCATTAAAGAGCTAGAAAATCTTAGAGTTCCGTTTCTGTTTTGTTTTGTCATTATTGATTTTAATGCTGTCCCATTGGATAAGGAAATAAATGGAATTCATGCGATAATAAATATTTGGGAAATGTAATCATTTGACACTTGAGCAAAAGCGGATTATGTCTCTTTATATAGAACTTACCCTCATGGGTTTTGTCAATTGAAGACAACCAAAAGATGCCAACCCAAAATGGTTGAGCGACCTGCAGTTGAATGTCCTTTTTATGCCACAGCAACAGACAAGAGACTACAACAACAATCAACAGCATTATGTGGCAAGACTTTCGATTTTTGTTGGAGACAAGCATTTTTTTTTTGTTCGCTTTTCTATTTACTTGCCCCGTGTCTGACTGAGAAAAAGAACAACACCAACAACAATATATATATTATGTATTATATATACATCAAAGACAGACGAATTACAGCATGTGCAGTTTATTTTGACTGGCGAAATGTTGAACTCCCCAAAAAGTTGACCTCACGTTGAATTCATAAATTGTCTAGAGAATAATATAAAATATAATGTAGATATGTTGAGTTCAGATTGGGCGCCTTAATCAACAAATTCAATTACTTGCTCAGATTTTTATCTTTAGCACACATTTTAAGCTCTTCAAGCCAAGAACTTAAAATAATAAACTTTAAATAAAAAAACAGCAGAAATGTTCTTTGTTTGCTCTTATTCAAGTTTCTAACCAAGTGCAGCTCGGTATCTCAACCACTTCGAAAAAGCTTTTGAAGTTGACAACATATTGTTAGTCGAGACACAAACCAACAGGCTGTTCATCATTTTTAGCATTAAAAGTAAATTTTCTTATAATTTAAAATATATCTGAAAAATATTTATACACAAAATAAATATCTTAATTTTAGAGGCTAGGGAATTTTTTCTTAGCAACAAACAAGGTTAATAGAAACGAGCTGTTTAGCTTGATTTAAAAGAAATATTTTTATTATTAGTAAATTGATTTTTGGCTTTTCGATATGAAAAATAGATCACATCTTTATTCAAAGCACATAAAATGAAATGAATTAGAAAACGCATAGGAAAACATAAACACTAATTAAAAAACAATAAAGATATTTACATACGCTACAAAACAAAAGCATAAACAGCAGAAATGAAAACCAAAAGAGAAATAACAACTACAAAACAAACAAAACCAAATATTGACAATAATATTCCACGCTTATGTTTTTTTTATAACATTTTATTACTAATAAAATTTGGGTGTATGCGTCGATGGTTTTTTTTTTGATTAATTATAACATTTATAGAGAAATTATAGCAAACATTTCTACTTAAATAAACGTAAGAAAAATCGTTATTTGCAACAAATATTATGATAACTTAAATTATTAAATTTTGAGCTGAAAATATACAGAGAGATTTTATAAATGTTTTATGATTAGTCAATATATAAGAACTTATATATATACATTTATATGTATATATATTTATCGTTGTTCCTGTTTCGATTTTTTTGTGTTTTTTTTTTTTGATCGCGTGCTCAACTTAAAATGATGATTAATATTAATAATAATTGAATAAAACGAACGTAATTAAGCAGACATTCAAAATCATTGGCACAAGTTGCAGTCAAATTAACAATAAAAATTATGTATAAGGAAAATAATAAACAAATGGAAACGATTAGTTTTGAAATGTGTGAGTGGAATGCATTATATAGATTAATATATATATAGATTAAACATAACTTTATGAAAAAAATTGCTTGAAATGCGAATACTTTTGGTCTATGTAGAAATAATAGCGAAATGCACATTTTACATGTGCAATGCAAAAATTAACCATTTTATAATGTTGCACATTAATGACAACGTTAACAAGAAGAACAACAACAAAGATGTGCAACTGCAACTACAACAAGTTCGTTCAGCTTAGCGCGATTGCAACAATGATAATCACACCAATTACAATCAGGCACAATGTGAGCAAATCGTTGGGTGTAATCAGACCCACGGTGCAGGCGACAACTATGAGCTCCAGTGTAGTCAAACCGCCGCGTGCCAACCCCGCACCCGCCCCTTGTGCTTGCACTGTGCGCAACTCGCCGAAGACGGAGAGAGCTTTCGAACTTGTCGTCGGCAGTTCGTCGTCAGCGTTAACGTCGTTAATGTTAACGTCAAGGTCAGCAACAGTGTCTGTTAACGCCGGAAGTCCTTGGCGTCGCTGCGACATCTCAGTTTCGTCGTGACTGCGCTGCTGCTGTTGCTGCTGCATATTACGTGCTAAAGAATCCTTAATTGGCACATCATTTTTACCGGCTTCTTTGTTTATATCTTCTTTGGTGGCTTCCGGTACCGTTGCTGCTTTGGCTTCAGTTTCGTAATTGAGTTTCAATTCGGAAATGCTCAGCTTGATTTGGGGTGTCTCGAAAACAATGCTCTCCATTGGATCAGCCGATTCGAAATCGCCAAGCTCGATAAGCAGCGCTTCGTCAAGTGCACTGGCCACCAGTTCAGCGTTTTCAAATTCGTTTTCGTCAAGTTCCGACTGCTCTTTTATTAGAGCTTCACTCGCCAAATCATACACAGCCTCGCTAAGTGTGAGTGTTTGGTCAAGTTTTAATATATCGTCAATTTTGTCTTCGCCAGTGCAGCACTCATTTTCGTTAAGTTTAGTCTCTCGCTCGAGCAACTCCGGCTCAAGCACACTTTCTTCTAATTGCAGCTGGTCTTTTTTTGGGAGAATTTCACTCTCAAGATCATAGACAGCTTCGTCAAGTTTGCCAGCTTTGTGCTGATCTTCGTCAAGTTTGGGCTGCTCACGCAAACCTTCGAGCAATTCTTGTTCTGTGGGCAAACGGGGAAATTCCTCTTCCCCATTCGAAACAAATGGCTTCTTCTTCCAATCGATATCGTTATCGATAACTGTAGCATTTATCGATACCTGTGTAACGTAGTGCTCCTTAACCTCAAACCGACTATTATATGTCGTCTGCAGCTCAATGGAATTATTGGTCTGGGCTGTGGAAAGCGGAAAATCAGCCAGGCTGGCATTACCCGAATCTGGATTGGAGGATGTCTCCTCCTCCTCCCCAAGCGAACTCAACGAATCAAACTGGGTCACGTTAGTGGCCGGTGCAGTTACAATCTGCTCCAACTGTGGTCTATCCATAACAATTTTGACTTTGCTGGCATAGATGCGATTAAAATTGGGCGAAAGTTTTAACTCTGATTTCGACCCCTTCTCCTTCTCCGTCTCCAGTTCCGTCTCCTGCTCCAATTCGAGTTCTAGCTCAGGTATGGTGGCTAACTTACAACTATGACTACTGCAATTACTAGCATTAGTGGATGTGGAAGTGAAATGGGGGTTGTCTGGTGAGTTGCTGCTGCTGCTGCTGGTAGTGCTGGTAGTAGTGGTGCTGGTAATAACATCGATTTCAGGGTCAACATTAAAAACTGGATTAGTAGCGGTAGCTTGAACGAGCGCACTGCAGGGATTAGTAGCGGCATCTGAGGAGCTCAACTCCAGGCATTCAGATTGGACCTGGCCAACTTGCTGGGCGGGGTCAAGGCCTTTACCTGTTGTTGGCTTTCGTTGTTTTTGCTTCAGCTTCTGCTTCGGTTTCTCCTCAATGCCAAAGATGGCGGCCAGCTCCTCGCTGGAATTGTACTGAGATGGCGAGGAAGAGCGTGCTCGCCGCTCACCCACCGGCGTCAATTGCAACGGAGGCGAGGGTGATGACGACGGGGAGGCAACGCTGGCGGTTTGATTTTCACTCGTGTTGCTGTTGTTGGTGCTCAAAGTGCTGTTGTTGTTGCTGTTGGTGCTCAGCGTGCTATTGTTGTTGTTACTGGTGCTGTTCGACCTGGTCGATTGCACATCATAGGATGTGGTGCTGAATGTCTTGATGGGATCGGTGCTGGGTGCATGATAATCACTGCTCTGCGACTTGATGTAATCACTTGAGGAATATGGATTGAATGAGGTAACGCTCGAGGAGAAAGCCCGACCCACATTCGAGGGACTCGTCGACTTGGCTAGACAATCGCTGCTCGAACTGAACGACGACGCAGTGGTGCTGACAGTGGCACCACCACCACTGCTCATGCTGGGCGCCGTGGTACGCTGATCATCGGTGCCAGTGCCAGTGCAAGATGTAGTTGTCACAGTTGTCATGCTGCTGTTGCTGTTGTTGCTGTTGTTGCAGTTGTTGTTGGTTGCAGTTCGTCGAGCTTGTTGCTCGCACTCGAGCATAATGCGATCGATGTCCTCGTTGGGAAGTGCTGTTGTTGGTGGTGTTGTTGTTGTTGTTGTGGTTGCTGTTGCTGCCCTCACCTCTGCAATGGGACAAATGAGAGTGGCATCAGCGTGGACTTGTTCTGGTTGTTCGCAACCAGCTGCAACAGCTGCTCCAGCTGTGCTCAGTGTATTACAGTTGGACAGATTATCGTAGTCCGGCGGTGGTTGCGTCTCTGCCAACTCGCTCAGTTGTCGCATGCAACGCTTGGCAATCGCCTCGATCTTCTCCGATTGTATGGGATCCAGTTTCTTGATCAGATGCGGCATCACCAACTGTTGCTGCTCCTGTGCTGCAACTGCTGGCTGCTGTTTCACCTGTCGCGCCTCGTGCACCACTACTGGTGGCTCTGCGGTCACGATATCCTTGAGTATCTTCTCGCAAACGGCATTTGCAGCCTCGGAGACCTCATCGATGGCCCTTATCAGTTTACCCTCCTTGTGCAGCTTGCGGGGATTGGGTGGTTGCTGGTTACGTCCTACTTGCTGCTGACTGTCCGTTCGATCTTGGTCGGGCAGCGTTTCCAGCAGCAGTTGGCCACAACGCTTGGCCGCCACAGAGACTGCCTCGATCTGCTGCAGCTCCTGCTCCAGTTTCAGCTGCTCAGCATTGAGCTTGGGCCTGGCGGCCGTGATGAGCGCCTCCTTGCGCAACTCGTCCAGCTCCTGCGTTAACTTGATGCTGCTCGCCTGTGCGTCCTGCGCAATCTTGTTTAACGCATCCTCCAGCAGCGGTTCAGGTGTGATACTCTTCCGGGGCGCTGGCACTGGCGCCAACTTGAGCGTCGCCGCCTCCTCCTGACCCAGTCGCTCTGGTAGCTGGGCAATGGCGCCACCCAAACTGGGATGCCTGAAGGGTATGATTGGTTTCTTGGCAAGCTCCTCGTCCTGTGCTTTCAGCTTGCGCAACAGATTCAGTGTTCCGGGTATGTCGTTCGTTTCCATTTCGGCCTCCTCGTCCCCGCCGCACAGATTGGACATAGAACCGGCGCGTTCAATGCTGCGCGTTAGTTCCATGTAACTGCCTATATCGCCGCCCGATGGCTTAGCCGCCGCCCGCTGGATGAGGCTGTAGATGTTGGCGGATTGGGTGCGTGTTGCGCGCTGTTTCTTGCTCTGCACGGGATAGACATAAGTAGGCTTGGGCCCGGGTGGATCCTTCCGTAGTGCACGTACCGCCAGGTCATCCTTTACGATGTCCGGGGAGCCGGTCTTCTTCTTCCTCTGCTGCTGCACCGGTTCCACATGTAGATAATCGCTCTGCGGAGCGGGCACAATTGGGCCAACGGGTATGCCAAATGGAGGTTGTCTGTCCGCATGGCGATGCTGCAAATTGGATAACTGCAGATTGCGATAGGCGACATCGTCGCGCACCGGATCCGGTTCACCGCCAGGCGAATCCTCATCTTCATAGTCATCGGCATGAGCCAAGGCGAACTTCTCGAAGTCACTCGGTGTCGGCATGCGTGGCTTGGGCTCCTTTTTCGGCTCCGTTTGAGGCTCCACTGCCTCAGCCGGTTCGGTGAGTCCCAACGACTTATAGATGGCCTCCAGCTCGTTGATGGCCTCTTCCAAATTTGCGGGCTTCTTGCGTGGCAAGTAAATTGGAGGCGCTGGTAAACTATTTTTGCGATCGCTGAAAATGGTTGGCGGCGCCTGTTGATGTTGTTCACGCTTCTCGGCCACATACTCCTCGTACTTGTTCGGCAGATCCCCGCCAGAGCGACGCTGCTGATAGTGATGAGGCATCGAGTTGGTCTTGTGCACATCCCGATGTCGTATTTCCACATAGTTCTGATTGCCATGTTCGCCGGGCTTAATGCGCAAACTGCCACAGATGACGTTGTCCGGCTCGGGAGCTGGAGCTGGAGCAGGAGCGGGAGCTGATTTCTTGGGTTTTTGCACCTCCGAGTACATGGGCATGGGATAGCTGCGCAGCTCACTAATCCTCGAGCTGGAAATGGAGCGTGGCTTGTTCAGTGGCTGCTTCCAAGACTCGTTGGAGGTGGGCAACCCGCTCTTGGAGGTGCGCAAGACACCACTGGAAGCGGGCAGACCCGACTGCGATACATCAGCAGCCGCCCCACTCGCATCCAGCATGTGTATGGGCTTCCTGGAGCGCGGCGTTGCATCTGCCACATAATGAAAATCAATGATGCCATTGGGCAGCGATGTCTTTCCCGGCAACGCATTGCGCTCCGAGCGTGTAATAAAACGGCGATGATGATGCTGAGATTGGCTGGGCTGCTCCGAGTTGGTGCTGCCCGGCTGTGAGTTGAGCGAGTGAACCGATTGATAATGAGGAGGCTGCCACATGCGATCATCCGACACACAACGACCTCCCTGATCAAAGGCATAAGAAACTGGCCGCAAATCACCCGAGCTGCAACCGATGTGAACGCGACGCAGTGGATCCCTCGGGGGTGGTGGTGGCGGCAACACTGGTTTACTCGACATCCTCCGTGCTCCGCTGGCGTTCTGCAAATGGATTTGGCTGTCGTAGCTAATGCTACGTTTTGCATCATTCTGCATGCTGTTCTGCAACGGACGCCATTGCACGTAGGCTGAGGAGGCGGAGGAATTGGTTGGCGCTGCAGCCTGGTAGATGGAGAGTGGCAGTGGTTGCGTCTTGTAGCGCTGCGTGGGCGCGGGCACATGATGCAAGTGCAACTGCTGCTGCTGCTTTTGCTGCTGGAACTGTTGCTGCTGCTGCTGCTGCTGCTGCTGCTGGAGTTGCTGCTGCTGTAGCTGTTGCTGCTGCTGTTGCTGCTGCTGTAGCTGTTGCTGCTGCTGTAGCTGTTGCTGCTGCTGCAACTGCTGCTTTTGCTGGAGCGGCACACCGCCATGACTGACCTCCCCATCCCGAGACAAACGCTTGTAATACCGCTCATTGCGAGCGGCGCGACTGCGTCGACTGGACGGGCCACCGAGCAGTGCCTGACCGCCACTATGAATGCTCTCATCGCTGCGATACTTTGAGAAAGTGGAGGAGTTCAGCGAGATGATCTCCTCCTCGCTAGAGTGCCCAGGCTTGCGATTGCCACGCTGCGTGGAACGCGATTTCTGTGGGGGCAGTAACTGTTGCTGCTGTTGCTGTTGCTGATAGGAGAGATGGAGCCTGCGGTCGAGGGAGTTGCTGGAGCGATAGTGAGCAGGTTGATTCTGATAGTAGGGTTCTGGAGGCACCATCTCGACGGGCAGAAAGAATTCGTCGTGCGGCGGATGGTGCTGCGGAGGAGTTGCTGCTGCTGCGGGCAACACAATATGATCAAAGCCAAGTGTTTTTTGACTGCTGCTGCTGCTCCGATTTGATTTCTTCGCCTTGGGCTTGGGCACAAAGCCCGCCTTGCGATCCTCCTCGCTGGAACTGGCGCTATTGTTATCCGCTTCCTTCTTCTTGTTGCGAAAGAGGCGGCCAAAGGACCATTTCTGCTTATTGGACAACTGTTGACCAGTTCCAACGCCGCCTCCTCCACTCAGGCCGCTGTGCTGTTGATGGCTGCGCAAACGATCCATTTCCAGTTCGATGAGGTTGTCGTTGGTTGTTCCTATTGTCGCTGATGTTGTTGATGTGTTCTTATTGATTTTCGTGTCGTCGTCGGCGCTGTTGCGTTCATCGGTCAAGCGTAGCTCCTTGGGAAGCGGCAACTGGGGACGCCAAGTGGTTTGAACAGTCTGTAGACAGAAACAGAGAGAAAAACATAGAAATTGATTAATTTTGGGCGGCAAAATCAAGATTAGTTTTATTTAAACACTTGTTTTACTTGCACTTAATGGGCCTGCGCTATTAACTTGGCTCAAAAGCCCGGATATATATCTCTCTATAGATGCCTTTTTAACTTAATGGCTGGGTTACGAGTATTCCAATCCGAAACTACCTTCGAATCATTTTGGCTGCTTTTATGTCTTATTTTTAATGGCCTCACATCGTTTACATAACAACTAATCACAGAAAGCTCGACTCAGACGAGGGTCAATGCTCCCCGTGCTTCAAGATTAGTCGGCTTGGTTTGCTCCCAGTTGGGATCTATTGTGCACTTGCAGCTTGTCCTAGATCAATCAAGCCATAATTTGCATACAGCTCCCACGACACAGTCAAAAGAGAGGTTTGCCTGTCGGTCTGTCAGTCCGTCTCAGGCGGAAGCAACTCATTATCAGATTATTTAGGTACTTGGCATAATACTCTAATTGCTACGCAGCAACTGGAATGACTACAATGGAAGTCTTATCAAGCAACATGATAAAAAGATAATAAAAACTATTAAAGCTGATGACAACGAGACGAATGGCAAGTTTTATAAGACATCATAATTGTAAAATAAAATAAATACCTACATCAATCAGATTTGAACTTGACTTGGCAGAAATATGATAATTTTACTTAGTCCCTCTCCACTTTTAAAAACTATATACAAATATTGTACAAAAATAAACTAAATTGCGTGTGAAATTCAATTTCTTTTTTAATTTTTTGTTTATAGGAATAAGAAAAAAAATGCTCTAAAATTGGGCGTGGGATTCAAATGCGATAATGATTATGATGATAAATCATTTCCATTGCTGACGCCACTGGGGTATTGCTGCTGCTGATGGCAGCGACTACTATATGGCGGCCTATCTGAGAACCAAGAACAACAGCTGTCTTATTTATGCCGAAAGGCATCTTTTATGGGTAAATAAACAAGCGTCAAATATAGACATAAACATGATACGGAGACAGACAGAGGGATTATGATTAAATTTCGATTGATATTCAATAGTCTGACGGGAAGTGATTAAATGGAAATTAAAAAACAGCAAAAAATAACATATTGAATAAGATGTTGTCACAAAATAGTTTTCAATTTACTTTTTGACAGATTTGCACATTAATAATTTTTGAAGAATCATTTCAACTCATTTATAGCACGTGTATTTTTACAAAAGACATTGAAAATGATTTATAGACTGGAGCACATACCGCAACTCGATTCTAAAATTACCACATAAACAACAACAAAAACAACCAAACAGCTACGTGACTCAGTTTAAGAGAAAAATAAAAATGTTTAACTGTGTAATTCTGTAAAATTATAAGGGAATTAATGCAGCAAAAGTCGGACAGCTGCGTAATGTCGGGCAATTTGCCAACGCACAAATCACTCATACGCACTGTGCAACGCGTGTCTGTGGCGCAAATAAGGAAAACACAATAGAAACACACACGCGCACACACGAATTTGTGAGTGTGGCAACTAAAAATAGACACGCAAAACTTCAGCCACAAAAATCTACAAAAGGAAATCTCAAATTTTGTTTCTGCCGAAAAAAGCAAAAAAAAAACAGCAAATTTGGACTACAATCGAAATGGCAAATCTGAACTAAAACTCAACAGCACACGGAAAATTTTAAAAATTTATATAAAAATTAAATAAATTAAAATAACTTCAAGTGGAAATTGAATATTTACGCGCGCTGTAAACTTGTAGATGCGAAAGCTATAACTCGACTGATAGGACAGGAAAATCTGTGAAACGATCACCGTGAACGGAATGCCTCGAAAGCTTTTTTCGGGAAGCTCTCTCACTCTCTCTCTTAGAACTTAAGAGAGCCGATAAGAGAAACAGAGACGTTGCTTTAGGCTTATTGAATGGGTTCCTCGGCGTCCGCATCAATATTGCAATTAAGTAAATATACTCGTCGTAACGAAATCAAAATTGATCTCCATTTAGTTTTGTAGAGCCGCATCGGATCGTTTTAAATTGTATTTAGTCTAAGCAGTCAATGACCTGTTCCCAAAAATGAACAACATGTATTTACTCGATTTACACAAATAAATACTATTCCACCCACTTGCCCAGTGGGAAAGCCAATGTAGATCGGGAAATGTGTCACCTTAAATTAACAGACTCATTAAGGCCACGAGTGTTGCATGCCACACAACAGCACAGCACACATCTAGTGAAAAATACTAAATTGAGTGTGAGTGATTTTGTTTTAAATAGATTGAATAAGGTGGAATATTTGAATACTTTTCACATCTTGCTCCAGTTGCCAGTTGGGCTGGCAGTGGAATGTTGTAAGCGAGTGACAGATATTTTGACAGACTTGGGGGGAAAATGAAAATGGAATCCGATTCCGAAACAGACAAAAAAAACACAAGATGTCAGTGTAATGCGGAAGTTATTCGCGCTGTCGAAAAGTAAAAGCAAACTACTGTGAAGTGGGCGCAAGTTTCATCGTCGTTCGCGTTCGTATTCGCTTCTATATATAGATAGATATTTTCTATATATAGATAGCAACGAGGCAAAAGCTATTTGAATATGGGTCAGTGGGCATTTTGGCAAAGTCACATAGATTATAATCCAAAGCAAACTCAGAACTTTATATTTAAGTCTTCGAAGTAAGCAAAATAATTTGAATCTTAATTAAAATGGCAAAACGATTGAAGCTGTTCAATCGAAAGTTAAAGAACTGAAACTGAAATCGCATTTGCTTATTTATTTTATAATTTTCTGTCAAAATTGTATTGCATGTATTCACTGGGGCATTTCACACACAAGTTTAATGACTTTTACCTTACTTAAGATCTTTTATTAATAATTGATTTCCATTTCCCTCCTTATTTTATCTCATTTCTCTTTCTGAAAAATATGTGTGACACTCAAAAGTTCGCTGACTGCAATTCATTTCGTTGCACATCTGATAAATATTTATCTCAAACATATATATGTAATATATCTGAAGTGGGAAAGTTATATAATAGCACTCCTCTTTTGGGCGTAGCATCTCGAAAACAAACATCAAAACGAAAATGAAGTAGACAACAAGTGGCAAGAGTCACGAGGCGTTGAGCTCGACACGCCAACTGCTAATAATGAATTAGGGATGCCACTAGTTGCATCGTAGTAAAAATAATAACAACACACACCATGCATAATCCATACTAATTTTCTAAGGGTCAATGACAGACCCTAAAGGGAGAGCTAAGCTAAAAGGCAACAGCAAAGTTGGTCAACTGGAAAAAAAGGAGTCAAATGGAAAAGGTCTGTCATCAGGAAAAGCGCTGGAAATGGTTTGTTTATGCACAGCACGTGTTGCATTTCAACTGAAACTTGTGGCACAACTTTTGTGTTTATCCAGTGGATCTAATGATTTTTGTTGTTGCAACAATGATATGCAATGCGTGAGTGAGCAGCGGGTGGCGGGCATGATGATGGCAACAGGAAGTTGCATATTAAACATTGTTTCAGTTCTTAATTTCGAGCATTTTTAATCATGTAATTTTTTCGTGTTTTAAATGGGGTGAATACTTTTCGTTTTATACTGTTGTTTGAGCCAATTTGTTTAGATTATAAATGAAATTTTTATACAGCGGTAAAAGGAATTATTGGATAATAGTAAAAAAATACTTTGAATATAATTTAATAGGTAAATAGAACAGCATTAAAATAATTAATAATAAATTAAGGTCTTTAGGGGAAAGCTTTCTTATCTCGTCTTCCTCAAACTATACGTTGGATTGTACATAATGTAATATATATTATCATAGAAGCATTACTTCTATTATTATTATTTTTATATTGTATATATTATATTTGCCCACGTAGACATTATAAAAAACCACTTTATTGCAACATAATTTCATATTTACTATTCTGCCACCAGCAAACTTTAATAGTTTGCATATATTTTCCTTAAGACGCAAACAAAAACATTTGAAATCCGAAACTCTTCGCTTTCATTTTCAAAATGCCCGGCCAATGAACTTGGCCAAAGAGCTGCAAAAAAATATCAAGCTGACCGAGTAAAGGCAGCCAAAGACATGTTGAACACCACATAGATATTTGACACGCATCTGAAGTGGCTATACAGAGATCGGGCAGGGCATGGGTTGGCCTATTGGTTTAACATATGGTGCGTCGGATCTTTCAACTTTCACTCGGACGTCATTAGTTTTCACCCGTTCCCGACGCCATCAAAATTTATAATCAACATACTCGTAAAACATAAATCGATATTTAATTGGTTTTCTGTTATGTTAGTTGTTGTTTCATAAGCCCGTAAGAGTCGCACAAACAGGTGGCAAGTTTGCTTTAGTTAAATATGATACACAAATTAGTTGTTTGAGACTGTTGTGGCCCTAACGGAGGCCCCAACTAATTTGTGAATTTATCTGTTTATGGAAACCCAAAATCAATTTGCATAATTACGCAAAAGTGTTGAAAAGTTTTTAAAATACCTTTAATATGAGATATACGAACAACAAATACAAACTCTACAAAAATTTGTGGGAACTTCTCAACTACTCCTCAACGAACTGAAGCCGAGGACGGAGCAGTAGTTTAAAGCATTCAACTCATCTGTCAAATGAGCCCCGTGTGATTCCATTTCAAATATATATTCGTAATTAACACTCGACGAACACATTTGAATCACACTGTTCCCTGCTCTGATGTCTAAACAACATTTCGTCTACGATATACCATGAACATATATTCTATATATTGGGAGTATATATTTATTCAGTTTTACTATATCTAATGTCATCTACGGTTGCCCTTATGACGTCTTCGTAACGTTGGAACATGCTTTCCACCAAAGTATTGGTGTCATTACCATTCACTTGAACCTATTAAAATAATTATGGCGTATTTGAGGATTACTTTAATGAGATCATGTGTTTTTTCAAGACAAGTGTGTGCGATAACTTACTGGTATAATTGTAGGTATTATTTCAATGCATTTGTGATTGTTACAAGTTGTAGCTTTGCTGCTAACCAGTCATTAACACGTTTTCATTTAGACTCTGACTCTGGAATGACCTTAACATAACAGTCGACGCGTTCCAATGTTTAATAATAAATGGGCTGTTACCGGAAAAAGTTGGCTCTATGCTATTTCGGATAACTATACAATTCGTTAAAATGGTTATGCCTGAAAAACTTAAAACGAATACACAAATTATGCAAAAAATGTGAGAATCTTGCGTCGCTCTACAGAGTCTCGTAATTTCCGTACTTTTATAGTATTTACCATGGCCCCAAAAAACTCACATGCACTTGTTTAAATTATACACAACAGATAAGACCCAATGGCATATATGTATTATACATATGCGAAAATAAACATGAGTTGCTAAATCAAGCCATATTTCATATATTCTTTGTAGAGAAGCAAGGTGTCAAATTCAATTTGTTGTTTATTTCGAATATATTCGATGTGAATGGGCAGTTTCTAAATTGCAATACAGTAAAATACATTCTAATTTCAGGTTCAACAATAGTAGAATATTGGATATTCTTGTGGTGGCTTTAGTTTAGTTTCTTCACTATTGTGCTTATATTTATTTTCACAATTTCACGGCATTTGTTATTTTTCATTTTGTATATTTGGATTTTGTGTGCTTTTCATTTTCCATTTGCTCACAGCTGACAGCAACTCACAAAATTGTTGGCAAGCAGACAAAACTTAAGATGAGAAAATTAAAATTAATGTCAGAAAGAATTGTCTATATTTATAAATATATACATCTAGTTAATGCCGGCCCATTTACAGATACTCACATTAATATATATACACATAGTTATATTCATATATTCATGTTCATATTATTATTCATATATCTGGTAATATTTTACTCTCGAATGTTGATCAGATGATTCACAGAATCATTCAGACACTCGTCATCCGATTAAAACCTCAACCTGAACTCACTTTATGTGTTGCCTATTTATAATTTGGACGTGCGACTAATAGTTATATTTTTAGTGAACTATTCACATTTCTTATTTAATGAAATGTATGCAGTAGAATCTAAATTTTTTGCCTCTACACTTAAAAAAGAAAGTCGTTTTTTTTAAATTCTATTAAAATTGATATTATGCAATATTATTAGCAGTATTATTATTATTAATGTTTATTTAATTAATTAATGCTAATAGCAAAATACAAACAAAATACTTTTTAATATCTACTAAAAAAATATTGGATTGTTTGCAGAAAAGTGGTCTTATTTTAATTAACTGTTTTTCAATTCGTAAAGAAAAACAAAATAAGGCCAATCAGCTGTTCTATTTAAATCAAGCGATTCAAGCTATTAAAGCCAATTGGCCAAGCTAATCTAGAACGAACACGCATAGGCCATATAAAGTCATCTCATAAAAAATTAATCATTCACTGACATCCTTTTGCGGCTGGTGGAAGTTGGCGGAAGTAAGCGCTTTGCATTTCCGCCACTTTATGGGGCATAATCACACCGCATTGATAATTGAATTGCCAGTGATCATTTCAATATAATCAAGTCTGATGAGTGTTGAGCGTATGCAAAAGTCGATACCAATTACCACACAGATAATCAAGGCGTACTTTCAGTGTTTAGAGTTTGTAGTAACGCAAGCGGTTGTGTCTGTGAAAATTGTAAATTGAACACGTGTAGAAATTGTGCCGCAGTTTGTGGCATGTCTGGGGCACGATTGACAGGTGTTCCACATTTTTGGCTGTTTTTTTTTTCGAGCTTTTAACAATGTATTGAGTGTGCTGAGTGTGTGTGAGGGTTTGTTTATTATAGAGCAAGGTTCGACCCTCGTGCCGCATTAGTTGCAATTATTGTGGCCTCTTGACATTCTTCTTTATAAATACCACACATTTAACTCAGCACTTACGCATTATCGATCCCCGCATTAAGCCAACTGTCACCACTTGCCGACCTACGGCAACTTAAAGTGTCATCGATTTTATTTCGATAAAAATAAATAAAAAAAAAACACAAGGGAAAATCGGCTGTAAAATGCAATAAGTTCATTAAAAGGCAATAGGCGCGATAAGCGAACTTGCCCCTTAGAGGCTTCAATTACAGCAAGAGTTAAACTAATTGAACAAAAAACCACGCTGAATTGTTATTGAAACTAATTGGCTTACAAATTACCTATACGCACTTTTGAATCAATGTAAACAGCAGCAATCAGAAATTGGAGCAGACCAAATACAAAAATTCAATTTCGATTACAGAAATTGTTTTCGCTTATGTAATTACGGCTCAGTTTCCTTTCTATAAAAATATTTATTTAATTTATTTAATCGTGTTTATCGTTTCCCAAAGCGTAAGGTGGCGTGAAAAGTGCAGTAAAATCTCGAACAAAAACAACAATTCGAAGACTTAAGGAAAATTGTAATTAAAAAAGCTGTAAAAAGATTTGATTGCACACGCAGGCCAACCACTACAGTGAACACTGTTATAGGAGATTTCGTAAGAAAATATGAAAATCTATGAAGCCGAGAAATGTGTAAAAATGGTAACAGAAATTCCTGATATTAATTTAGTTCTTTAATATAAATATGAATAGAAGAGTTTTCATAAAACAACATTTAAATAAAAAAATATACAAAATGCCAACATTATGTTAATCATAATTTTTAACCAATGTTTACCATAGTTAATTAACGCTGTCTCGCTTCAGCCACACACAGAATGCCACAGCGCAGCTTTTCAGCTTTTTCCAATGCCTTTTTTAATTATGCACATTGCTTGTTGTTGTTCCTTCTCCTTTTTATGAGACTTTTGTTTAGCTGTGCACCAGCATCACGTAATAAATTTCATTAAGACCACAAAATTGGAATCGAGTCGACGTGCAGATTACAACATCTGCACTACAAAACTGTTGAGAGCGCTCTGATTACTCAGCACAACGACGAGCTACAGCTAATTTAATAGTTTTGGAATCGCATCGCTTATTTATTATTAGTTATTCAGCTATCTGCGATAAGTGCTTAACGCCATTTGAAATGGGCTTTCAAAATGTCAACAATTACACAATACTTAAAACCAAAACAGAAAAACATTAGAGTTTCATGTCTGCCAATAAAAGCCCATTTCATCAATGTCATCTGACGTGCCAACAAATGGGAACCTACATCAATTGTCCGCGTTTTTCCTTCTTTTTTTGGTACACGTGCGGCAATTGTGGTGGGTTCCAATAATTTTTTTTAATAATGCAACAATCGACAGAAATTGAAAAAAACCCCAATAATATAAACAATGGATGGACATGTTGAGGTTCCATGAAAACGATTATCGTCTTTCAAAAAATACAAATAAATAAATTAAATAATAAACATTTATTAACGTTGTGGCGAACTTGAAATGCCCTTCTTGGTAGGCATGAAAAACAAACAGGAACGCTACAGTTCCTGCTGTTAAATATATGTTTCTATTTTATTTAAATTTGATTTCATAGTTTCTGAGTGACGAACATGGTAATATCTACTCGTCTCTTTATTCTGATCAAGAATATATGTACTTAATCAGATCGAAGATGCTTAACTGTGCTTGTGCCATACTTTGGCACAAATTATACCCTTTTAAGCATTGTTCAAGTAAAAAGCCTCGTTAAAGGGAAAGTAATTATATTTTAAGCATGGAGCGCATCAAACTTTAAACATCAAAATTTAATGGCCCGATTCTAATATAAAGGTGAACAACTACATATATATATTGGGTATACATTTACTTCAATACAAGGTGTTGCCTTGCGAAGGCTTGCCTTGCCTGATTTCATGTCTAACTGTCGGACTGAGACCTGAGGCCGGCCTTAGTCATGCCAAGTTAATCAGAAACAAGTTTTCCGAATCGATTCCATCGAATTACATTTGCCACAACAACAACAACTGGTGTTCCTCCTCATTGAGTTTCGCCAACGAATCGCCTTTGGCGCAAATGAAATTAATGAATGCGGCATCTGACTAATTTCAATTTGTCTACTAGCTCGCTGGGCAAATGCACCTTGAAAAGGCCATAAAAGAGGCACCCTTTTTGGAAAAAAAAAAACAAACAAAGAGCGAGCATGTTGAGAAACCAGTTGCTGCATTTGGACACGCCCTAAACGGCAATGAACTTGAATCCCCTAAAAGATATTCAAATCAAACCGTTAAATAAAAACAACGTAATTGATAAGCCATGAAAATGTGACTGTCAAAGGTAAATCATACAAGAAATGCATTTGTCCGTTAAATGGGATTGCATCTCAGATTGGGGGGAGCATTTTCCAGAGAAGCAGACAAACTCGAACAGGTAACAAGCAGTCGGTAAATATATATTTATTTTTTATTGGGGATTTGAAAATCCTTTATGCAGTCACCAGACAGGTAGTCAATTGTATGGGTGTGTTTTATGTTTTGCTCAGGAGTTCAAAAGGCAATCAATGGAATTTAGGGTTCAAAGTCCGTGTTGCGTGTGCCTCAGCCGTGATTCACAACAACAAAGGACTTGCTGGTAATTAAAATGATACATTTTTATATTGGAGACCACGCCCAGGAATTCAATGCCTCACCAAGCCAACAAAAAATCAGATTCTTTCCTCCAGCTTACAGTCAGCGGGCTTGTTCAACTGCATTATAAATATGGATTTGATGTGATCCGAAACCGAGCCCAACCCAACGCAACCCGAAAACCAAACCACAGACATCATTTGAGCTTAGTGAAATGCAAAAAGTCGAGTTGAATCAAGTCGAGAATCGCTCGAGTGTAAATATGGAGCAATTGAATATTAATATCAATATGAATATCAATATCATATTAGACGCCTCTCTCATCTCACATTTCAGCTGGGAAGTTGTTGACCCACTCTATAACAGCTAAGATCAAGGCGACGATGACGACAATGGCAAATAATTATATGTAAATATGTATATATGTATGTGTATATATATATGTATTCCGTTCCGGCAAAGTGTCAACGTTTGCCATTTGATCTATTGCCTTTATGAAGCCCCACTCGCTGGACCTTCTCGCTAGACTTCTGCCCCGAGATCATTTGTCAATGTGTCAAAGATGTTTGTGTTTTTTTTTTTGTTTGGGTTTCGTGTTTGTGTTGCATTGTTTATAGTTTGGTGTGGCATCTTCGTTTCATTACTATTTTTTATATTTTTTTGCTGTCGCATCGCCGAAATCTGAGCAATGTTATTGTATGAAAATTGAGTAATATGCTGCTTCGGCTCGGAATGCGGCGGAGATGGGTAAGCTGAGATTAGCATGAGTGATGTGGCACATTCGCAGTGAGTAGCAGAATGTGGCAAGCACTAAATAAACATAAATAGAGCCA
The DNA here is from genome assembly GCA_035042405.1 of Drosophila demipolita. NCBI lineage: Eukaryota > Metazoa > Arthropoda > Insecta > Diptera > Drosophilidae > Drosophila > Drosophila demipolita. The sequence goes on along the minus strand of JAWNLI010000059.1, from coordinate 6,223,512 downwards.
ATCCCAAAGGATTGGTCAGGTTGTCACGCGGTAGGCAGTCTAACGAATGCGTTTCTAAGAATAATAATGCGATCGCATAATCGAGAAGTTTGTGTTGTTTTTAGAAATCGTGGATATATATAAGATATAAAATTTATAGCATTACCAATAGTAAAAGCAAAACAATGCAGATTCGACATGACTAAACTTTTAGACGGATAAGTTTAGGCAGCAGTAGGTAAATGGATGATATGTTGCAGTAATCATCAAATCTCTCCAAAACAATCGAAACTTTAGATTTGTCATAATTTTTTTAAGAAATTTGCTATTAATCCAAATGATTCACGCTGCTTTGCGACAACAACAATTGAGCAATGCCTATCCACACACTTGAAGCCCACTGCTCATGGTGTTTCAGGGAACTTGGCATTCGAGTAAGATTCCAGCTTGACACTTGACACCTGAAGTGCCGCCACTTTTGAATTAATTCGCAACCACAACAAACTCCAGATCTTTGTGGACAGTTACCAATTGAGTAATAGGTGTCCAAACAGATTTTCACTTAACAGTAACCGTCAAAACGTGTGCCGTAAATATTAAATCAAAGTCGATTGTCCGCCCACGTCTAATTGCAGATGGCCCACAAAAATCGTTGTCAGGCGTTGGCGTTTGCCAAACAGCCAAAAGAAATTGGTTTTGCTTCGATTTGATGTTTGCTCAATTTGTATTTTGACTGCAGCAGAAAATGCTCCAAAATGCTTTCGTATTCTCACACATTTTGGCCAACTCACAATTGCTGTGAAATTGGGTTAATTGGATTGGCCTAACTGTTAAAGGGTCTACACTGCGTAAAAAGAACATATTGCGTAGGCTTTGCTGTCTCAAATAAACTATAATAAAAAATATGTTAACTAATTTCTGAAAATGAGTATGGATAATAATAATAATACAAAGATTCTTTTAAGCTGCAAACGAGTTTATGATAATAATATCTAAACTAATAAATTTTGATATGGATAATAATCCAAAGTACCATTTAAACTTGAATATGAATATAGTGAATAATCCCTTAATTTCTCTTAACCTTTACCTATAACTTCATTCGAATATTAGTATGAATATTAATCCAAGAGTTTCCCGTATACACAGTTGTCCACTCAAGAATACGGTTTATTTATTATCTACAGTATTCATTCAATTTATGTGCTATTGATGGCATTTCAAAGAACCCAAAAAAACTCTTCAGATTTTCACCTAATTATGTGTGCATTGTGTGAAAATGTTCAGCATTTTCAGACTGCCGTTAAATTGTTTTTGGCATTCTAAGCGATTGGTATTTTGGATCTGTTTGGGACTTTTGATGAAATGTATTAAGAAGCGAAGAAAAAAACTTGTTTAGACCAAGGCAGCAAAGATAGTGGCAGCTTCCAGCCGCTTTTTGACAACGTGCCCCGTTGTTGTGGTAGACACAGATGAATGCTGCTGTTGCTATTGCGGTTGCTGTTGCCGAAGGTAAGCCACATTTTCGACTCAGAAACCTTAGACAAAAGACACCTGCTGCTGCTGGCCAGGCCAACTAAGATTGGCGTTAGCCAAGTCCAAAGCAAACAATGAACCAACAGCCAGCAGCAGCCAGCAGAATGTGGCAGCTACTTTGCGGCAGTTGTGGCATGCGCTTGGTAATTGTGTAGTGTGTTGCATGCAGCGCACGGCTTACTGCGAAAACTGACCCAGTTTGCGTCCAAGTCGCCAAGACCAAGACCAATTTACAAGCTGGCCACAACCAACTTCTTTATTTTTTTGGTAACAATACAATAAGCCTCATTAATAGAGCCTACTCAGTAGCCCAAGAGCCCGCATCGAAAGAGAGATGGAGAGCGAAAGAGATAGAGATACTGTGGGAGAAAGATAGAGATGGAGATGGAGCGCTATTTGAAATTATATGCAGACAAGATAATGTCAGATTATTTATGAATGAGACACATTCAACAAGTCTTTGAACTTTTAATGAGTTCTAAAAGCTCAAACGAGAAACAGTTTTTATAGATATCCGGTAAATAGGTGCTAACAATTCTATTCTTTCTATTCAGAAAACTAAAAGTGTTCAAATCTGAAAATCCATTTGAATTTTAGTTCATTTAAACATGCCTGTAATTTTGGATTAGAGTTTGTTTTTCACACAAAAAAATATTGTTTTTCAAATTGTTAATATTATTTAGAAATGGAAACGGTGCGCAGAATGGTTCTTAGTCTATTCTATAGGCAAAATCCGGCAGTTGGGGATGCTGAGAATGCTGGTGTGGAGGCGACGACACTTGGCGCTGAGGAGTCCAGCGCCAATTATGTGGAGGACTTAATGCAGGAGCAGCAACATGGACAGATGCAGGGGCAGGCACAGGGATATGGGCTTCGACCGGGGCAGGTGCAACAATTGGAGCAACAATTGGAGACGCCAAGGCCCTATCCGTTGACAACGTCGGATCTGCCAGTGGAATCGCTGCCGCATCGTTTTGTCGAAAATCGCATCGTCGACATTGATTATCACGCGGAATTTGTGGACTTTATCGATCGAAATGCGCCGCAGGGATTCGCGCCCAAGTTGCACAACATGTTGCCCTACCTGGGCATCAGCTTTATCGCCTGGCCCAGCTATTGGGTGTGGCGTGGCATCCACTGGCAGACGAGGCGCCGCAGCGAACGAATTGGCCTTTACATACACAGGGTGAGTGCAAAACGTCTTCACTTCCAAAAAAGAAACTTCCTGGATTTTAATGAATCGCCATATTCAGCAAGTACATTTCAAAAATGTATTTTTGTGGCTTTCTGAAGTCCTAAAAAATTGCTTAATATTTAGGCGATTATCTAAAATTTTGGTTGGTTTTTGTTAGAAGTGAATATTAATGTCAATCTCTACATATTTATATATTATATATGTTTATTAACTGGTCGCAGACCTTTCAACATGCCAAGCTGATGCAGGTAGCGATTTTGGGCATTGGGCTCCTGATGGCCAATTCCGCAGGCGGCCCCTCGTCGTCCCTCGATGTGCACGAGGTGGCCTATGCGCCGAAATCGAAAAGGACGAACACAGAATAATAGTGGGCTGTGCCATTAATGTGTTACATTTCAAACAAGCACATCAACTAATAACAATTAATTTCCACAATTCATATCTAAAACAAAATTTCTAAAATAAAAAAATGGGCATTTTGAACTTCTTAGAGAGCCTGAAGAATTGGTCGGGGAATTTGGCAAGCGGCAGGGAGACGCCACAGCAGCAGCAAAGACGTTTCCCAAATTTGGGCGAGGACATTAATCAGGTGGTGCATGCGCCAGAATTTGGGCAGGTCTTCAACGCGGCGTCGCCATTTTTGCTGGCCAGTTTGGGCGCCTGGCCGGGATATTGGCTATATCGGGGCATCGATTACTATTCGCACAGGGCGCACGTCCCGCTGCCCACCTACATCCGACAAGCAAGTCTTGAAAGGGAGATCTCTCAACTCATCTTCCATCTCATCGCTTCTCTTCCTTAGACATTTTACCAGGCCAAGGTGCTGCAGTTTGTCATCATCATGAGTGGGATTATAACCATTATCAATAGACACAGGCGCAACAACATTCTACTCTACAACAAAGAAATGGAATGACTCATTAGGATCAAAGTACAAAAAATGCCCAATTGTTCTCGCAAAATCGCAATAAATTTATTAAGTAAATAAACATTTAAATCAAGCTGAACAGTATTTAATCTTTATTTTCCTGCGCCTCTGCCTCCGTCTTAAGTATTTTAATATTTTGTGCCACAATTTGGGGCTGCATGCCACTGTGCAACAGTTCGATGCTTGTCTCGATGGCATCTTGACTCAGTTTAGCATTAATCAACTCCGACATGCCGTGAATTACTTTGCTCAGATTATCAATATATTTCCCACTTTTAAGTTCTGGTTTGGGCATGTTTCAATATTGCTTCCAAAAACTTGTTGCTAAAGTCTCAGACTGCTTAGAAAAGGCAAAAGAAAATTTAGACTGTAAAACAAGTATGTTACTAAGGTAAAGAAAGGTACAAATTAATCACAGTGTCGACGACTCGTGAAAGTTTGAATTTTATTTGAGATTTACAACTCAATACTCAACACTGTTTCAAGTTCAAAGTTTAATAGCATATTTCTAATGAGCCAACTGATCTAGTCAGAGCAATTATATATAATATATATATTTATATACGAATAGCAGCGGTATACACAATTAATAAAAACAAACACATGCCACACGTCGCCTCCGGCCAAGTGGAAAGATAAATTTGCTACAAATTAAACAAATTATGATTTTATGATTTTAGCGAATGTTTTTCTGCTGTTCGCTGTGCGAACACAAAATCACAGTCAGCGCACAATTAACACGGAAGAACTGGAAATCAGTAAAAATAAACACCGCACAGGCTCACCTTTTGTGGTTTTTAAAAGGAATACCATTACTTATGGTATGTAAGAAAAGTTTCCCCTTGGACACCTAGCATGTTTAAATTGAAATGCTGCAAAAAAAAAAAAAAAAAAACTAACCGAATAGTTGCACAGATCATAAATAGTAAATAGCAAAAATGATCCAACAAAATGTATTTACAAGAGCCTTTTGTTATCCGTTAAATAAGCATTTCTGAGCCCATTAAGCATATATAATCTTAATCACAGAGACAGCAAAGAAGGATCTCAGAGACGGTATGAAGTATAAAATATATTGATATAATATTGATCAACTCCTGAATTATCATCAAAATCGGGGAAGACACACCCACAAAATATTGGAATTCATTTAAAAGCATTCCTTACTGGGTATTATCGTAGTCGAGCTCAGTTGACAACGACAGATAAGTAGAAGAGTTTTTGTGATCTATGAGCGAGCTCAAATAGTTCAAGTAGTTGTATTCTAGGTACACACAGGTACTTATATATATATATGTATATAATAATTGTATGGTTACTGTTGTCTCACCTGTATGAGATACATTCTAATGCCGTTGTGTTATTGTTCCTCCGAGCGATTTAAACAGAAAAACACAAAATAAAACAAACACGCACAAAAAAACGGAGAGAGATGAATATAATTATTATGCAGTGGTGCCTTAAACTGCATTTACGACTGCACTTGAGAATAGGTTGTAGCGCAGACAGGTATCCGAGTATCTCAGTATCCGAGTATCTTTTATCTGTGTATCTGCGGGTTCTTCTTGTAGTTATTGCTTTGCTCTACTTGGAATGCAGCTTGTGTTTTTTATGATATTGCTTTTGCTGCCAGTCTATTTGCTTTCGAGTTTAGAGCAATTGTTTCAATTAAAAGAAAATTTGTTAACTTTCTCACTTAATGAAAATAAATTGAACACAAAACAGTTTTTTCCTTTGTGGCTTGGCAAATTTACAACTTCGATAATAAAATACGAAGCAATTTCCAGCGCGATGTAAATAAAAATAGATTCGAGACTGTTTCTTACTGTACACATTTATATAGTCGGGCTATATAAAGGTAAATAATCGACAGAATTAAAAAAAAAAATAGTTGCTCGTTTTTATAATTTATATGTAATTTTCTGGATTATTTTTCAGCGGTTGTTTGACTAATTTCATAAAGCAGCTGTTTCTGTTTCCTTTTTTTATGAATATTTATTTCTACTCAGTTTTAACTTTTTTGCTTCACTATGGCAATTTTTGTGTGCCAAAAATGCCTTCACAAGTTCTTCAATTACATCGATCAAACAATTTTCAAACGCAAACGGTGAATTAAATGCATTGGAATTTGAGCAAATTTCTGATTATATTAGTTTTTATTATATTTTGATGCATATTCATTTCGATTATATCACTTGAAATATGATTGATAGTATTATTTTATATACAGTTCGTTTTGGGTTGGTGTTTTAGTGCATATTAAGTTTAGTTTATTTATCGAACGCAACGCAACACATCACTACTGCTGCTGTGCACTCTCTGCGAAAGTTGAGCGCGAACTGAACATTGCTACACATCCAAAAATGTAGCTGCAGAAAATACACAATAACATAAATACTGGAAATGTTATGCTCGCAATGGCACTGTTAAACTCAAAATGGTTTGCCTGCTTGTGGATGCTAAGCATGTATACCACATGCAACATCATTATGATGTTTGATTGGGCCTGCGTGCATTGTTGTTGTTGTATGGAATGTTAATGTTAATGCTCATTTGGATCATGTTCGAGTCGAAGAAGTTGACGCATTAAATTTAGTTGCGTTGTTGCTTTCGAAAGGCATCTTGGGAATTTTCTTGTTTTTTTTCGGGGGTCGCAATTTAATTCAGCTGATAAATAATTTGTATTATGAGTGGATTAGCTTAATGGCTATTAAATGAATTAAACGAATAAAAGATAATTCATTGGGGTGTTTTTGGTGAACAGTTGAACCGAATGGTGGCATAAAAATAATATAATAATATATTTATCTAATAGCTGAGCTCGTTGCTTATTATACGTAATTACACACATACAAACTTACAACGCATATAGCTCTTTTGCAATTCCTTTGCTCGAATAATTCGCATATTTGTGGAACGCATTGCAACAGGTTCGTAACACAAAATCCAAATCAAAGCATAAAATAATTAATACTGGCCAAGACACCCACCTACAAAAATATGCGTAAACGCACAAAGCAAATGAAATAAGCCGAATCGAGAAAATGTATTGTCCGAAAATTTTCATGAACTGACATTCAATTGCAAAACAAGATATCAATAAATATATATACAAAAATATATATGTATAATAAGATTTCACATACATAAAAAAACCTTTTTAGAAAAGTTTATGAACTGTTTATATTTGTTTTTGAATTGAAGAAGTATTCTTAAAACAAATCGGGTTTGCCGACTTGGGACAAGCCTTTTTAATTATCATTTTATTGGATTGTCCCTCTGGCAGTCTGTCTGCGTCCTGTTCTCTGGCAATGCCTGGCAACTCACAACCAACAACAGCAATTAAGTGAAAATGAAACTTGCAATCGATTCTGCTGTTGTTGTTGTTGTGGCTCGAATGTGTGGCAGCAGCTTGATAAATGCGGTTATAAAAACCGGCAATCAAGCAGTTCCAGCTTTAGCTTCAGCTGCACACAAACGAAAGTGAAACAAAACCGCCGACAAACAAACCAAAGAGCCAGCGATAAACTTGCAATTTCCATTTTAATACGCAACAACTTTCGGCTAGAGGAAGGCTAAGGCAGGCAAAAGGAAGCAAACGTGAAGTGGATGCTATTATTTTTTTTTTGTCTGTCTGCCTCTTTTTTTGATGTGAGACAAACGCCCAACGTTAAATTTAAACGAGCAACAGTCGCAGGCACAACACACAACCCACAACATACGCGTTCCACATGTTCCACACCCTTAACACCCCAGAAGGGAGTTGCAGATTGGCTGGAGCTGTAGCAAATCTCAACCGAGGCATGTCATCAGCATAAATTTCAGTTCCCATTCATCATAATTTTCATGCCTTTAATTTGTGTTATAAATTGCCTCGAACCAAACAATGTGCACTATGAATCTGTAAAAGGGCGGCCTCAAATAAACTGCGATTCGCTTTTGATACCTCCATCCAAGTTAACCAGGCAAACACGATGCACAGAGAGCAGTTGCTACAATGAGAGAGATGTGTGCAGGGTATCTGCTAATCTTTGTTTAAAACAAGTTAGAATGCTATAGTTGAGTAAGCTCGACTAAGTTTTATTAACAAAACAGGGGCACTTATCGGTCAAGGGAAGCTAACTTGATCTGCGATATCTGAGAGCTTATATTTAAAATTTGAAGACTCTCGGTATTAACGTCTTAAATGTACGCTAATTCATACCTTCTGTACACTAATGCAATTTCATTTTGAAGATAATCTTGTGAAATAAGTGGAATTATCAGTGGGAAAACCAAGCTAGGAATACTGAATGAATAGCCTAAAAGCCAGAAAGAATATGCGAAAGTAGTCAATAAGCAACATGCAACAGTTCACGTTGCACAAGCTAAACAGTTGTCAATGTCAATTATCAACAGTAGCAACTATACTCACTGCCACTCCCTGCTGTGTTATTAAGAAATCTATACACTCAGAACAAAAAGCATCTGAAATATAGATCTTCTTTTTCATTTACATTTACCCCTCACAAAACATACTCTGAAATTACAAAATATTTTTCTAAATCTTAGAAAGATGCAACCTGAAATTAAGAAATACAAGTCCTGGCTTTTGAAAGCTAAAACCATACATTTTAGAAATTTAATTGCTAAATGCTAAGTGCGTTTTTCTCTACGTGTATACGCAAGACAGCAAACTGAATGCCACAATACGATACGTTGGTGTTGTTATTGTTGTTGTTGTTATTGCGCTGCAATCAACAATGCAACGACAACAATCCAAGTCTGGTCAGGCAGGGGTCGGTCGGTTGGCTGACCGTGGTTAAAGATGGTTAGGCGAGACGTCGGGTTCAGGGGTCAGTGGTAACCTAGGTAGAGGAGTATCTCACGGATACCCAGACAAGTGCATCGGACATTTAATATTCGCAATCAACGTAGCCGCGGCGGCAAATGAATTGCAATCATAATTTACGACTTTATTATAATATTATGCCCAAAGAGTCGCCCATGCTAATGCTTTTCGCAGGTAGCAGCACATCCCGATCAATCGGGACCGGACCCGATTCCAAGAGTCCTAAACAAATAGGCGCATGTAATTTTTTCTTGACTTACGCAACGATTTCCGTTTTTATAGTCTTTTCCCCCAGTTCAGAAACTTACCTGCAAATACATGAAGAAAAAATAGTTTGTTTTAGTCATGGAGCAAATAAAACAGAAAATGAGAGAAAAGGAAAAACGCATTCCAAAGATATCTGTATAAATATGGCGAAAATATGCGTGGCAATGATAAGGCAATTTCCGTTGACATGCAATTTCCTTTCCCCCAGATAAACGTAAGTGGAAATCAAGTTTCTCATAGAGGATTTTCCATTGTTTTTGCTTTGCTTTCTTGCTGACGATTGCAAAATGGCAAAAATTGAGCTACGATCTTATTGATGTTTCAAACGTTTGAGTTTGCTCAACTCGTTGAGCAATCCTGATAGTTTACTGAAACCACGCCCCCTCCAAGCTCGCTGAAAACGAAGATTTGTTCAACACCTGTTTTAACTGCTTGCAGATTTGATGGATTGGTTGGGATGGGATTGTCTCTGGCAGTCAGTCAGTCAATCCAATCGATCCATCTGCGGCAACATATTCGTGTGAAATTATTTATTTACTTATTTGTTTTGCGAACTCAATAAACTCTCTTTGAGCTGAGGTCGAGTTCGAGCTGGAGTTCAATGGACAGACACACAAGCACACTCACTCACACACAGAAGGGTCTTTATTTCTTTTTAGTTTTCTGGGCAGTTAAACAATTATATTTGGTATTTACAGCCAGTTGAGTGGACAAGCAGCGAAATATGAGCTTTGAGCATGCCCCAACTTTGTAAAGATGATGCAATGCAGCAGACGGCAGACAGCAGGCAGTTGACAGGGGAAAAAGCAGCAATGACAGGACCAGAGACCAGCGCGCTTGGGCCTGGGAGAGTCAGGCAGATATACAGACGGACAGATAGTATGTCTTGCCACTTGCCACTTTCGTTTTTCACGTGGGGCTTTCGCAACTTTCCAAATAACACTGGGCTCATTTTTAACCAACTAGCCAGTTGTTGGCCACAGTTGTTTTTGTTGTTGTAGCCACTGCTGATACTTCTGCTCAGAGTCAGAGTCCAAGGCGGAGTCCAAGTCACGTAACAGCCTCATTAAGAAATTCTCGCCGCTGCACCCACAACCAACAACAATTCACTTATGAAGCCTGCATTCCATAAAATGCGGCATAAATCACAAGTGAAAACTTAGCCGTAATCTCAAAACACCAGCTCGCCACTGTCCCATTGAAGTTAATCAGCGTTTTTAAATCTGCCATTGGCTATGTCTACACTATACACTATTACAACCTCACACAATACTCTACACCGTTTGCGCTATAATGAATTTTAGACAAGTCAAAATTAAAAGCTTTCAGCTTAGGCTATGCAAAACTATTGTTAATATTCTATTTAATTATTTGTAAAATTATTCCAGATTTATGTCAAAAACACTCTACACTTTATTCAATCTTACTATTGCTATATTCATCATACTCTTTAAAATATATATAATATTAAGCTAATCAGTACACTAAATTTAATTACTTTAATACGATTTCAAATATATTTCTATACTCTATACGACATCTACAATTCATTCTATACTCTATACTTTATAGATTATATACCATATACCTTCTACACCCCATTCTCTCTATAGTCTATACACAATATGCAATCATAAACCCAGCCCCAGCTCCTAAATATAGCTTAGAGTTGACGTCAACTACGCCCCGCTCGTTTCTTCGCCTCTACCAATCTCCTGTAATCTGATTTCCTACTTCCCCTCTTCCCCCTTCTTTGGTTGGTCAGATGCAATCCAAACCGCCGGCACGCATCGGCAGCTCAACACACGTCAGCAGATCTCAACGTGTTAGGTTTTATGTACTTGCAGCCAATACAACGCACATCGCATTACATGCGACTAGTTCTGTGGAATATTCCTATGCGAAGCGCTTCACATAGCTTTAGGATACTTCAAACGTTACTCAAGTTTATGCAAATGATTAATGGGAATCAAAGGAACAAACGAAAATAAATGCCAAGTGACCGACGAGATGGTACGCTCAACTCTTCAGCACAAGCATCCTTACAATTCATCATTCTTAATCGAAACTCAAGGAAAAATCCAAGCACAAAAATATCACATTGACATAGCACATAACTTCGAAATGCTGTTACTTAGTCAAAAGCAAGGGCATTTGGGACATGGTCTGATGCCTAGAACAATACTACATTTAAATTTGAAAATGTGATTCTAAGTCGAAAGTCAAGTCAAAAATTATAGCCCAAAAATAGAATATGCACATGAATATAAAATTCCCAGTGCTAAATTAAGTGTGTTACAACTTAAACTATGTCAAAAAGTAAGTGCGTTTTGAGCATGGTTTGAACCGTAGTTGAATTCGGCATTTAAATTTAAATAAATTGAACTGTTAACTCAGGAAATGTGTGCAGGGTATCTCAACGCCGTTTCAACTGTTGTTAATACCGTCAGGCTGTGAAAAATGGAGGAGAATGCAACGATATAAAAAAAAAGATGCCGACAGGTAATTGGAAAAGTACGCCTGAATATTTATTTCAAAATATTGCGGCTCTAAAGTTGATTTCTGTTTATTTTTTGTAATTTTTTGGAATTTATTTTTTATAGTTGATAGTCCAAGTGTATATTTATGAAATCTCAGCTAGGCGTGTTTCGTGGTTGTTGTTAATGTTGTTTGTTTCTGGCACTGGCTTCATTGGTAAAATGCTCACGTGTCAACATTGTCAACAGGCATAGAAAACTAGCCATGAAAGTAATAGGAAAAAACTCAACAGCAACAACACAAAATTGCCACATAAGGCACGTTTCGAATAGTTGTTGATGTTGTGGGGGATTTAGAAACGGTTTTATATGGGTATTTGTGCGCCACTCGAAGCTAGTTTGTATCTCCACATATAAAGTTAGCTTTGTGAGTAACCAGCCAAGTAAATCTCAGGGAAAGACATGCGTCTTTGAGGCAGTCAATCCTTGACAGCGACAACTTCTTGAGACAAGGTGTGTCATGTTATTGTTTTTGCCATTGTTAGTTATTTCTGCAGTTGTCGTTGCAGTTGTTTTTGTTGTTGCATATTAATTGCCAACTTATATGCAAATTGTGTAATAACCATTTTGCCTCCAATGTCTGAATCTCTTCCCACCCTCCCTCAAGACGCAGACCCTCAGGCTCTCCTGAAACAATATGTTAATGTAGAGCTGAAAAGGCGTGAAACGATTTTCTATTTGATGCACAACCCACGCAGCAACTCGACAACAATAATCAAAAAACAACAATTGCAAATTGTTAGCAACATAAAATGTTTTAGCTTGTGAACTTGAATGAAATACCAACGAAGCTCGAATTGGGTTACAGACAATCCTAAGCTGCAGATATGTATAAAGATATATACACTTTATATGCCATTTACTTGTTACATACCCATTTCTTTTTTACCAATTTTGAATGACTGCAGCGCATAAGAAACTGTGTCTTATTCATTAATCGAGAAGATAAAATAAACATAACAACTTGATTTGAGCCAATATAGTTCAATATGATTAGCAAAATTTTAGACTAGATCTAAACTCAGCAAGAGTAGCTTGTGTTCAAATCAATTGGGTAAGCTACATCGTGATCCGAGTCGAATCCATTAATCTTAATTATCATTATTTTGACAAAACGAATTGTAAAAAGGCCAAATATTGTTTGTTTTCGAGAAACAACAGTGTAAGCTATGCTATAAATATCTTCTTAATAGACTGACCCGGTACGGTTTGAGTAATTTTAAATTAAAATGTTAAAACCAAATAAAATACGCCGATTTATTCAACAAAGCGCTGAGAAAAACAATAAAAAAAAACTGAAGTAAATAGAAAAGATATTAATGAATATGAATATGAAATTGTGCGTTAAATTGTTTGTTTCGATCACGCCATATGCGAAAATAGACTTTCACTACTGCCAGCCCACAAAAAACATTCGCCTTGTCATTAGATAAAAAAGAGTCTAAGCTCAAGTTTTTTATCGCAACGGAAGTCGGCCTCAAAGCGCACGCAATGGGGGTGTTCCTCCTAGCAGGGGTGTTCCTTTTGCTGTTGCACTGAAAGAAATTATCGACATACTATTGGTAACCCGGAGAAACACTCACATTACTACACAGATTTTATTTACATAATATATTTCTAAACACCAGAGTTTCTATATTCATTTATATTTTCTTTTATTGGGATATATTTTTGAAAACTAGATACAATTTCTGTTTAATTTATATATACCTATATTTCAAGAAACAGGAAATCCTTATAAGCTTCCGGGTGATTTATTAAAATTCACGGGGCTTTTTTTCGAGTGTGTGCAAATGTTTTAATTGGTTTGTTTACGGATGGATTGGGAGGGAGGCACGGGGTTTTCATGGCAGCGGCCTATCTTTTATTGACCCGAATGCGTGCCAAGTAAATTCAATGCACATGGCCCATTTTTATTGACCCAGTTTACGCAGCTATAGGCCGAAAGCAGATGGAATTCAGACGGAGCAACGGTTGAATAAATAGATATATACAGATATAAGTAAATAAACGTTAGGTAAGGTTGCATTAACTCAAAAGTCCCATTGTGATTGTGTGGAAAATGCACAAAACACATTCAAATATTCAAATTTGCAAAACTATTCCAAGGCATTGTTGGTCGGATATATTTTTAAAACACAATAAATAGTTGTTTTCGGTATCGTTATTTTTTGTATTTCAAATTTATTCAGCGTTCTTTTTATCTGGTCCAAAATGTATATGTCTCGCTGGGCATTTGCTTTCAATTTAACAAAATTTATTTAAAGACAAAAAAAACAAAATATATTTTCAAAATGAAAGCAGGAAATTCTTTTTCATATACACAGAACCCATTAAACACGGTAAAAGGGGTACAATAGTTTTGTGCTAAAGTATGTAACAGATAGAAAAAGCAACTATAAATGATATATACTCGTGATCAGCAACAGCAGCTGAGGAGACGTGGCCATTATCATTTGTTAGAACAAGCTGATCTCAGAGACTATTAGAGCTAGAGTTCAAATTTGGCATACGGGTTCTAAACACCTTATTTAGAAAGAAAGCACTTCCACACATGCCTACATTTGAGGCTGCCAAGCTTGTTAAAGGTATACTGGTCAATAAAACTAGGATATATTTAACAACTGCCTGCAGGGCATCTGGTAGTCGAACTCAGTCGCCTATAGCTAGTCTTACTTGTTTTTGTTTTCTCAAATTATTGTAAAAAAAAATATTAATAGCTGTTGCTGTTGCGGGGCTCCTTCCGAAAAAGAATGAAAGGCATTTTAAGCCAATTCATTTTTCAAATTTAACGAGCTATAATTACACGAGAAACGCCAAGAGTCGACGTAAGACGACCCTGATATTAAAAGTACAGACCAGTACAGACCAAACCAATATGTCAATTTTTTCTGACAGATGCCACCCCATGGCGTCCAAGACATCCATGTCGTCCATGTCGTCGAACTGTTGTTCGAATACGAAAACAAATTTAAATACAATTTCCAAGATTTTCTACGAAAATATGTATTTGTGATGACGGAAGCGCGCGTGTCGTTTGTGCAACAAACCTATAAAAATCTGCGTACTTACAAAATAAAAATGGCAATAAAAGACAACAAATAACAAAAAACGAACACGGCTTTTTGTATATGGGGGTCGCAACTGCCATTTTTACACATTTTAAAACAAAACACGCTCTGTCACACTACCTGCTCCGGCCCCCGCTATGTCGGCTTAGTACAAAATCCCACTTGATATTTTAGCTGCGCTTTTGCAAATATTTCGATTTTCGATATTGATGCCAAAAGCAGAGCAGCATACAAATAAGAACCGCTTTTAATTTCCTTAGCTGCTCATTATGCGTAAATACTACAAATTATATATGTAAATATGAGGTTCTCAAACCGAAACGATTTGACTTGCCTCATTACGACTCTGGTATAAAATAGACATTTTGGCAGAGATTCTTTACCGTTTTGGTACATGTATGTGTATAGAAATTTGGCCAGACGCTCCCCAGTTGACCCTCAGCTGCATAAACAATTTGACGTCAGTTGGGATTCGTTTAGAATGGATTATATTAGCCATGAAGGCTGGTCCCGGCCAGCGACGCAAATGCTTTTATTTTGTGACTCTAAGATAAATCAAAAGTTAAAAAGATGGAATAGTTGTCTCACAAATATCCTAAATACTCATATGGAGAACAGTTTTTTGATGGACATTTGCTCAATTATAAAAAAAGACTTATGCTCAAAAATCCAAAGAGTTAATACTGGAACTACACGCTGCAACTAAATTCTGAAAGAGAATAATCCCTTAAATATTTAGCAACTAGGGAAGCTAAACTAGAAATACAAATTTCTAATACCCTAACTATATATTAAATGTTAAATTCATTTTCCTTATAGATATCTAAAGTGGTAAATCACAAAGAGAACAAATTTAAAAATTATAGCTATATAAATAAGTAAAGATATATCTAAACTATATTCTGCGGCCCTAATACACATAAATTTTCATGGCTACCCGAATAAACAGCAGGATTTTGGCAGCAGTGAGTGAATTTATTACGTCTATACGAAGACGGCAATTCGGTTTTGTTTTCTCAAGATAAATGCCAAATGCACTCAAAGCTAGTTGCTACCCCAAAAACACAACATGACAAGTTGGCCAAGAGAACTAACTCAGACAACAGCGGTAAGAGCGGCTTTTAGCCAACAAGAAGACAAATTAAAATGTTGGCAACCAAACAAAAGGCATAAAACACGCTGAAATGCTGAAAATGAAAGAAATATTTAGTTGCTGACCCTTAAAAAGCAATATTTGACATTTGTGCTCAAAAGATACATTTGACGAGACCTGAGCAATGTCTGCTGCATGATCAATAAACAAATGCAAATATTTATGGCTTGAACTGAACGGAAAACGTCGAATAAAAATTAATAATATATTCAGAAAAGTATGATGTAAAAACAGATCATGCCTCAGGCAGATACAACCTAAAAAAATGTATGTAATATAAAAAATAGAAAACTGCCTATCTTTTAACGGAAATTAGGTACATAAGTTGGCTGCAGCGGCATTTTCCTTAATATAAATCTACGTGGGGCTTAATTGCCGCACGGATCCAAAATTAGACTACATGGTAAAAATGAAAACTGACTGGTTGAAAAACTATGAAAAATCAGATATACGTTTATAAGTGAAAAATGTGCTGTCTGCCAAATAGATTTCGGCATAAATATATATATACCAATATGTATCTGTATCTGTAGAAACAGAAACAGTTCCATCTGATTCATGGATGGATGCATTGAACCAGATACAAATCTGTAGCCGATATGCTAAAAGCTGAAATATGGTTTGTAAACAAAGACAACAAAACAAAAATAGGCCGTCAAGTGGTCGAAGAAGATACAATTGACCAGCAATATATAAAGGTAATACAGTCGGAAAAATAAATAGCATATATATTTTTTTGTATTAAATAAAATTTCTAGAAATAAGAAATGTTACTGATACTAACTTACATTCGAAAACCTCAATATTGGGTTTATCTGAGTTTTTTAGAATTATTTTATTTTATTAAGTAAATAATTCGTATAAGGTAGAAATGCAAAACCCGATATTTTGAAAAATATCCTATCTAAAATTCAGAAACAAATAACGCATTTATATGAGTGAAATCCAGGGTTTTAGAATAGAAAGCTTTTTCTTAGAGTACAAATATATCAGATACTCACACTTAAGATGCGTACTGAGGGGCATTCAATGGCTGGCTACTGCTCCCAAAGAAAAAACATCCAAAAGTAATCGAATGCTAGGAATAAATGCCGTCAATAGTCAGAGTTGGGTTTGCTTCGCTTTGGCTTGCTTTGGTTTGTTGCTTTTTTTTGTTTGATTGGGTTTGTTGTGGTTGCTGCTGTCAGCGTTTTAACCGAACACGTTGTCACAGAGACCCGGGTAGTCCAGATGTACCACATTGTGGCAGTAGTTGTGACTACATTACACTTGTACACTTGCAAAGTAAAAGCCGCGAAAGCAAAACAAAACACAACAAAAGAAACTATTGATTACTATGCCAAGTTAGCGAAGTTATGCGGAGTCGAGGCGAGGAAGGGTTTAAATATATATATATATATGTTGTTGACAATCCAATTAGCGCTTGTCGGTTTTTCCAAAGAAGTCGCCGTTTAACAGAGCATACCCGTGATTTTTACAACAAATACGTAAACAAATATATAGTTTAATTAAACGGAAACACTTTTTCAAATGAACTTTTAACACTCGAAACTGTTTGTTTAAAAAGTATTGAGCAAGAAGTTTGTTTGGCATAGGCAAGGCACGAGAATACGGCGTAAAAGTTAACGGAAAAAGCGCAACAGCGAGACGCGCACAAGAACACAACTAATGTAAAACTGAACGCGTAGACCGAAATAATTACGGGAAAAGCTTTCTTTCTTGCCCTCTGCTTTTTGTTCTCTTTTCTTCGCTCTCTCTCGCGAAAATTTCAGTAAATTGCAAAGGAGCAAAAAATTATTCAGTGTGCAGAAGAGAAATAGCAAGTGAGCGATGGAAAGCAGCTGCGAGTGGATCTCAAATGAAAGTGAAATGTTAATGAAATGTTAACTACTTCCGTTACCTCTTAGATAATAGCAGCTGGCAAACCGACTCATTACCGAATGCCCTCGATTCGCATACAAAGTACATTACCTAGAGTTGTAAGCTGGAGCTTCTAAGTCCAGTCGAAATCTCATCGCGAAATCTTCAGCGAAAAAAGCTTTTTGTGATTGTCCTATTATATATTTCATACAAATATTGGTATCTTATCTGTTCTTATCTTTGCAGATTGAGAATTAATATCTTTAATGGTGTCGATTAAGAATCGAATTCGTAAGAGCGAGAGACAAAGAGCGATAAGTATACGAGTGGATCTTAAAGGAAAATAAAATGCTAATAAAATGCTCCATTACAGCAGCTGGAAAGCTAGTAAAAAGGGAGGCTGAGAGAAAGATATATATATGTATGTGTGTGTGTGTGTATTGCACGTGGTAAATAGCACTCACCTTGACAATGCAGCAGCAGACGCTTTCCAACAGCGTTGTAAAGAAAAACAACATCCGACGAATATCCTTGAACTGCTCATCTCCATTATTTTATTATTGCGCACTTTGCTCCACTTAACAAATTCACTCTTTTTATTTATTTTTTTTAAACACTTCGCGCACTATAAAAGTTGACATTTTTTTGGCGCCTTAATTTGTTGCTTATAAGCCGCAGGCCCGATAAGAAAAGTGTAAAATAATATAAAAATAAACTTACCTGGTTTAATTGATTTACTTAGCTAGCTAAACTACAAATCACAAAATTGGTTTTATTAAGCACTTTTATTACAAGCACATTTATTATTACTATTAATTATATTTTTTGTGCGCGAAAAAAACAGCTGAGAAACGCATTGAAAGGGTATTTATGAAGTACGGGGAGAGGTGCAGTTGAGGTTGCTGGGAACCGCCGCGTACCCTGTGAAATTTCAGCGGCACCGGAGGCACAATGTATATGCTGGTAAACGTTAATTTTAACCAAAAAGTTTCGCGGCGTTAAACATTTCGCGTTTATTAAAATTGTCTCAAAAGCAATAAACAAAACTAAACACAATTTTTTTTGCACTCATTTTGTAACAAGTTGGCAGCAGCACACCAATGAGTGGCTCGAAGACGGCAGGGTTGCTTTGCGCTTATCAGCGCTTTCGATGTGGCTTCTAGAGATTTTCGGCAGATGCCGTCACCTAAAACAAATGTATTTAGCTTTGTATGCAAACAGCATACAGTGGATAAAAATTATATTTTGTTTTATTATGTAAATTTAACATAAATCTAAAATTATACGTGCTGTTTTTCAACGTTTTTCAAAATCGTTGAGTTTTTGTTTTCGACCTGTTTTCAAACTGCGTACTAAGCTTCAAAAATAGCTTTGCTTGGCTCACCTAACGAAGGTGTAACTTGCTCACTTAACGAAAGCTGGCCATTTAACAACTGATAAATATTAATTTGTTTAATTGTTTTATTTGTTCGCTTTTGGCTTAAATTTAATTGACTGAGACGATGAGGCTGTGGCACAAGGGGCATGTGCGATGCCTCGTTATCTCCATCGGCGAGGCACAGTGGTGACAAGTGGAGCAAATCCAAATATTGCTCGTCGGCTGAGTGATGGGCTTCCCCGAGGAAACACAGCCCGGAAACCGAGCGCCGCACTCCATGCAGGAGGGTAAACTAAGGGAATATAAAAATTTAATAAGTATTTATATACATATGCAGTTGCGCACAAAATAAGAGCACATCTTTCACAAGAAATGTTTGCTTAAATCCATAGGATAAGCGAAACGTATTTACAAATGGAAGCAGACGTTAAAAGAGAGTACAAAGAAACAAATCATAATTTTCGCGGCTTTTAACTTATTTAAATATAATTAATACTAAAAATTAAATCTTATGAAAAAGGAAATAATGGTGCTATAATTTTTAACATTACTCACTTGTCGGGAACTTTAAGGGAGCAGCCATAACAGGCGACCGTGTCGAGTTTGTGATCCTGTGGTTCATTCTTGGAGAAGATGCTGACGGCCAGTTCCTCGTACTCCTGTTGGGTCTTTTCTGGCAGCGTGTCCAGTGACTCCAGCTTCATAAAGGCCCTCGAGCAGGTGTCAAAGGACCTATCCGCACAGCTGGCCAATGCCAACAAGCCATAAATATCCTCTACGGGCAACACATCATCATAGTCCCGCAGACGCAACGAGGTAATTACAGCACTGTGCATGATGCCGAAGCGGAGCTGACGCTGAGCGAGAAGCATATAATGATAGGCCTCGGCACAGTGCCAAAGGCGCTCAATGCAGGCCGCATCCTCGAGACCAATTGAATCCAGCAGCGTATTCCGATCGCGGACATAATCCAATTGCTGCGGCGACTCCAACTGCAGGGCCTTCAGATGATCCTCGGCGAGCAGGGCAGCTAGGATGTAAATCTTCTTGATGCGCAGGAGCGGAGCACGTCGCTCTACCTCTTGCTCGGCGAGCTGGGAAAGCAGCCTGGCTGCATCCAGATGCTTGCCCGCCTTGCGCTGCAGCTCAATCGACTCCGGGAGGCGACCCTCGTTGAGCAACTGGGCAGCATGCTTGCCTAGCAACACATTCACCTCGGGCATCTGGTACTTCTGGGCCAGCTCCACGGCCTGGCCCCATTGGCGCAGATTCACGCAAGCATTGACAGCGCCCTTGGCATCGCCCAACTTAAGATAAGCCTGCACAGCCTCGGAGCACATGCCTGCAAGGATTACGAGTAGGATTAGTGGAAGTAGGACGTCAAGAAGGGACATCGTCTTACCCACGGAGACCAACATCTCGGCCAGTTTGTTGAGTAGCGCACTCTTCTCCGGCAGCTTGTCGACGCACTTTTCCAGCTCATCGAACTGCTCCAGATGATACAGGGCTTCAATGTAGCCCTCGAGATAGTGCGATTTATCGTAGTATTCCTTGGCGCTCTCCCACGCCTTGAGCTGCGCAAAATGATGACCGATCTCACGCCAGGCGGTCTCCATCTGCTGATCAGAGACACCAGCGCCGCCCATGCGATAAAGTTGCACCACACGAAACCAGTCACAGAGAGTCATCCGCAGATCGATGGCCAGATCCCTGGCGTAATAAGAACAAATTGAGAGCAGAGCCAATGTACTCCATTTAGTTTCGACAACAAAGTGTAACAAAAATAAGAAAGAGATGAGTGGAAGAGATGATTTGGAACCAACCTGCGATCTGCATCCATGTAGAGTTTCTCTGCCTCGTCGAACTCTCCGTAGAATGCGGAAATTTCCGCTCTTTGCAGAATCTGTGTGTTGATGTTCCGTAATCTTTTTATCAGCTTAATGCCCGGATAGTTGGCACAGCGCACAAACGCATTCTCCGCCGTCTCCAGTTCGAGTTGCTTCAGCGCCGACTCGGCGAGAAGACGCCAGAGACGCGGATGCGGATTGTCCTCAATGAACTGTTTGGCATCTTCCAGACCAACATGCTCCAGGAGATCATCCGTGTCCCGCAACGATTTAACCCTCAACTGGATCAAATGCGACGCATTCTGCAGCTCACCAATGCTGATGATGTCGTCAAGCAGAACGCTAGTGATCTCCAGATCTTCAAAGGTGCAAATGTAGCCGGAACACGAAATGGGCTCCTCGGGATCATTGCCACGAAAGATGTACATTCGCGTCTTCTCCATCAGAGCCAGCAGCAGTGGATTATCCTTGGCCCAGCTAACGGCCCAGACATCCTTCCGCTCCACGCGACTAAAATTCAACTGCGTCTCCCGATTATCATCCAGCTCCAACAGCGTCATTACACCCACATGATCAATGAGTGCAGCGCGACTGCAGAAATGAATCAATTAAAGAAAATGGAGGAAGTTAAAGCTGGTGAAGCTTACGTGGAATTGCAGTTGATGGCCATCTTGTGAATCTTGGCGTGCTGCGTGTGGCGATTCCGCAACGAGACATTACCCACACTATACTCATTTATCACGCCCGATTCCCGAGCAATCAACAATAGCTTCTCGGATAACGCAATTGCACAAATTGGATCGTTGACCGATCGCTGTTCCTGTCCAGACAACAAATCCTTGGCCATGTCGACGCCGGTGGGTGCGTCATCAATATGGAAACGCTTCTCTTTGCGCGCTTTGACACCATGCAAATTCGAAGAGCTCTAAAAAGAAGATTTAACAGCTACAGTTACCGAACTTCGAAGGTGCATTACTAGGATTACAAAAGCCTATATCTATCGCAATTTTAAAGCGTTTTTACCTTGGGTGTGTGATAATGCCAAATAAGTATCTCCTCGTGGGAAGCAATCACCACATAGCTAGAATTGATGCCCACAAAACGAGGCTTGATATCCGTATACTTGGCTAGAAAATAAACGAGAGTTGTAGTTAGCAAATGATATAGTAATGGAATGCAAAATAACCCACAGTCCACAGTGGTGCCAATTGAATTGCAGAGCAGTAGCTGATATACTCTAACATCCTGGTCGGAGCCATTGCGTCCTTCCAACGTACTTAGCGCAATCTCCTTAATGTTACTGCTGATGCACTCTACTCCCAGCACACAATGCTCAGCGCTGGCCGACAGGCAAATTGTGGGTTCGACCTCCTTGAGGAAACTCTGATTGGACACAGTGTTCCAAAAAGTGATGACATTCATGGGTGAGCTACTGTTGCCACTGCTGCTGCTGTTTAGAAAGACAACCGTCTTTTCAAAGTAACACCAAATATATTCCGGTCGAATGTTCGCAAAATAGATAAAGGAATCCACGGCCATGGCAATGCGCAAGGATTTGCCCTCCCAGCTGACGGACGTTATGTCGCTGCCAGGCACTTTCAGAGTGCGATAGAGCCTGCCCAGCGGCGAGTAGAAGCAAACCTGGTTTGTCTCACGCTGTGGCGTCACCGCCACCGTCTCCACCGATGTGCCACAAATGGCCAGAACGCTGCCATTGTGATTCCACTTGGCGTCCACATTACGCATTCCTGTATCGAAAATGGCAGGCGCTGGAATGAAAGTAAATCTAAGTTATTTGATTCAGTTAGTGACTGTACAGAAGTTCTTCTCTGTACAATAAGGCCAATTCTGCTTTCCAAAATTGGGGCTGAGTGTATGCGGCACTCACCATCATCGTTCTCGTTGCGCATAATTTGCACCTTGCCGTTCTCAAAGCAAATGGCCAAAACAGGCCGATTGCGATTTCCAGAAGCAATATGGCAGCTAAACCAACTGATGCTCGCAATACGGTGCACACGGCCCGTGGAGGAGGAACCCGAGCCGAGTGTGATGCACTTAATGTTTAGTTTCATCTGCAAATAGATCATTCGATTATTAATTTGCTTGCATTGCTTGCATACATTTGAATTTGGCACCATTTGCGACCTAATGTTAGATGTTTAAGTAATTACATTTGCCTAGTATGTTAAGTGCACTTAAATATTAGTTGTTTTAATTGTGATTACATTTACTAGGTAAAGACACTCAAACTGCAGTCGCCAGATTTAACAGCGTTGTTCTCCGCGTGCAGCACTCTCTCTCGCTGATTCTCGCTGATTCTCAGATGATATCAAACTCTCGTTGCATTGAACGCAATCATGGTGAACTACACATGTGGTAACATGGAGGAGCTAAACAAGAGCAAGTTGCAGTTTGATCGGGATAAACGAGCACCAATTCAAAATTGTAGAATGTGTTGCATTATTTAATGTTATTAATATAGATTTACCTCCCTCATTCAACTTATCTCAAGTATTCTATAGAGTTCACGATGATCTTATTGCGCGCGCCGGTTAAGTCTATGTTCAACACAGTAATTATCGATCCCTAATGCAACCCTTTATGTTAAAGTCCATGATGTCAATCGCTTAATCTTGTAAGTATTGTCATACAGAACTCACCGCAAAGTTGCCTTGATTATCGTACAAATGACACTCGCCATTCGCCAAGGCAAACAGGATAAGACGATTATCTGGACTCCATTGAACCCCCGTGAGATGTGTGTTCTTTAGCTCCTTGCCAAAAAGGCGATTGCCATCCACAGAGCCCACAATGATGGCACCATCCTCATAAACAATGCAGATTTTCGCTCCATCAGAAGTCCAACTCATGCCGGCGACAGTTGATTTCTTGCGATCATTTGTCATCTCCTCGTACCAGGCGCCCTTGTACAGCATCCATACCATAATGACGCCATCCACATCCGACGAAGTCAACTTATGCTGTGCATCATTCCACGTGACCACCTTGACCGACTCCTTGTGACCATCCAGCGTCTGATTCATGGACAAATTGGAGACGGCGGCAAGGCCACCTTTATTTTGTCCATTATTGGCAGCTAAAATTAAAATAAATTAAGATTAATTATAATATATATGTATATATCAATCTCAATAATATATGCTTAATGGCCCGTCCTACCCTGATCCAGTTTGAGCACCTTCAGCAATCCTTCAGTGCCGGCTACTGCCATATATCCTTCCTCCTTATTCCAAGCGATGCAATTTAGTTTTACATTGTTAGGAATCGCAATCTGAAGAGTTTTATACAATTATTAACAATAATGCTAATAAACATAAAATACTTTATAATAATGCTGATAATAATAAATTTAACAATAATGCAGACGAGAATGAATTCCTATATTTATACTTAAATTTAACAATACTATTTATATTTATTATAACAATAATGCTAAACTTACCTTTTTACTTAGATAGACAAACATTTTGTTTTTTAAATGCAATTTTACACAAATTTCTCTTATGGCAGCTGCTTAATAAATTGTTTATTTTCATCGGTTGTCAAAGTAACCAATTAAAATAAAATGCACACACAAATTTCATTTGTATTTGTTTTTCATGCTGCGCATGCGCTGTGTCCTCAAATCTTATGTTGTTCATCTCAAGGAAACAATTTAATTTTGCACACAATCAATTAAGCAAATAATTGATGGAATTAAATTTTCCTTTTCATTCAAACAATTGCGAAAAATTTTACGCAGCAAAGAAAGCAGAACGGAGAGAAACGCAAAATTTAAAAAGAACCAGTTACTTGCTGTGAACCACCTGTTTGTGCTTGTCTTATGAGTAATGAACTAGTTATTTCTTGTAATTGTTTACAATAACGTAAACGTTTTTTTTTCAAATGAAATATGAGCATGACATAACATTGTTAAAATTTTAGGAAAGAATGTTTTTATCTTAATTTAACATCTGAGAAAATACATTCTGACTTAAAATTTATACTAAGCTCCCGAACATCCCAATTTTTCCAGTGAAATAATTTTATTCAAATTTATTGGATTTTAAAAAACCTGGCATTTTATTTAAGCGGGATTATGGCTCTACGAAATAAGGCTATATTAGTGATTGTATGGTTTATAATTCAAGTGAACTAAATCCAGAGCTTTTTGTTGAAAAAGCGATTTTACATCGAAATTTAGTCAAAAAAAAAGCACATGTGTCAATGACGAAACCATATCAGCATTATCTATATTTTCTTATCATTGCTCTCCCCCTTATGCTATCACACACAATCAGACAAATAATTGACGTAATTTATTTTAATTGTAATTTATTATAACTATTTATTATTTAAAACCTAGTATTAAAATTGTGTTTGTATACACATTTAAAGAACAGCCTGAGAACTAGATATATTTTTCCAAATGAAATATAAAATGTACTCTGAAATTAAAAAAGGGAAACCGTGGTTTAGGCAATATTCATTCTGAATAATATTGTGTATCACTATTTGAGCGATATTTTCTATGAGAGCACACGGAATTTAGCCCTGATTCATTGTCACCTGCTGAATAATGAACGTAAAAAATTACTTGGGGACTTCATAAAAAATCAATCGGCAAGCATTGGGAATAGTCGCCATAAATTAGAATTGATGTCCATATCTACTAAATAAATGTTTAAATTCATAGCTTTATCAGAGAAGCCAAAAATAAACTGGCAAATTGGCAATTTCGTGGTTCAGATTCAGGTTTCACGCAATGCGAATATGTCTTTTATATAGCTGAAATACAAGAACTGTGACCAGAAACATGTAGGCGATGAGGATGAAAACGGAGGACGGGTCAGAGCGATCCTCCGGCTTGAGAAAGATATTGACACACCCCGTCGAAACATTGGCCAGCAGAAAGAAGGTGAGTCCGTTCAGATTCAAGGACTCACAGATGACATGGAGAGCCCGGCTGCCCTCCCTGCTCGGCGGCTGCGCTGTAATCGCAACCGTAGAACCCTGCTCCAATTTATCACCGTCATCGCTGGATGAGTTGTTGCTGAGGATTAGATCAAAGATAAATATGCTCAGGCCCACCATTGTGCTCATGATAGCAAATATCCAGAAGACGTATCCCAAATTACAAGTAACCCGTGAGATGCCCACGGACAAGGCACTCGCCGTGGTCAATCCCCAACAGATCAGCGCCATGATGACAAGTCCACGTATTTTAGCAATAATCTCTCCATAACTGAGCAGAGTTTTGGACACTAGCCAGCGATTGAGGCATATGGAGAGCAGATAGATGGCGACAAATCCAGGCAGCGAGAGCAGCCCCTCCCGATTGGCGCTCAAAAGAGTGGAACGCGGTAAATCATCGTCCATCACGTAGTCAGAAATGCCGCCAAAATTTAAGCCCAATTGATGGGTGAGAATGACAACTGCCGGAATAGATATATATTAGAGCTTATCGTTTTTATTCTTTGGAAAACTCACCGAGTGCCAATGGAAGTAGCTGCTCATCATTACGGGCCACCAAACTAAGCAGGCTGCCCAGGAGCTTGGTAAAGCCCAACGTAAAGAAGGCATTCAAATGTTGCCCATACTCATGCTCATCCTGTCCGTAGCCAATGGCCACTATGGCCACAACTCGTGCAATCCCAAGCAGTATAAGTGGCAAAGCTGAGCGTAGAAGACGCCTTATATCGTTGCAGTTCCGACTCCGGTGTGAAACCAAACCCATTGTGACGACAAACAATCCAATACCCGTGTCCATAAGCTGAGCGCCAAAGAAGCGACTCTTGCGATAGGGTCGATGGAAACTCTGGAAATCGATGGCCAATATGCAGACGGCCGTAATCAGATGTGTGAGTGCCCGGACAATAGTCAAGGCGTAAACCCTTCTGCCCAAATCGAAGTAAGCACGGCATTTGGCACGGGATAAGGCTCTCGTGCGTAGTATAAACCAGAAGCAGAGCACGATCATCAATCCCACAAAGTGACAACTATAGCCATTTGCTACTGTGACGAACAGCACACTCGGCAACACAATCAAAGGGAATTCCACCAAGTAGTTTACGGTCAGACTTTGCCTAAGTCTTTGAGTAGCAACACGTGCCAAAATTATTCCGGAGAATGTGGTCAGTATGACGAACAATGAGGCGAAACTCTGTTCGATTGTTTCCAGCGAACGTTTGTCTATCGCCTGTTTAGGCAGTTCGTAGTTGAAAAGTTGTATGCCGCCCATGCTGTTTGTGCAAATACTGTTGTGCCATAGCGCATTTTCACGCTCAATTCAATTTTCCTATCAATATTGATAAAAGCCTACTTGTACGTACATATAAGTATGTGTAATTGATAACCTCGGCATATAACCAAAAGCTAACTAAATATGGATAAGAGCCTAATCGCCAAAAGTCAGTCACTGTAGATAGTGCACATGCTATGCAAGCGTTTTAGGTGCTTTGAATTGAATATATTTAAATAAACCGCCTTCAATAAGTAAACGTAGATGCTGCGCAACAGTTGAGCAAATTGAACGCCAGCGCTTGTGTACTTACCTTACATTTGATTTGGTACCTACAAATTAAATGTGCGCTTGTATATATATAAACTCGACACAAGTATACAAGTATAAATTAAATGGTACACTCTGCGAACAAGTCATACAAGATAGTTCCATTTACTATAATGAGCGCTTTAAGTGCACTGAGGTACCCCAATTTATAATAAATAAACGTGTCGAATAAGCCACAAATGGCGCCATCAAAGACCATCTGTTACTCAACAGTGGCACAAGCTGAACGCTAGCGCTCGTGTGCGCAACATTTACGCAGCCCTTGACAGCATAAAAAGGGCTCGTCTATCAAGTTGAATTCAATAGAGATAAACGGCACATTTTGCAATTACTCATGTCTACCGGTAACCATAAAAACCGCTGGTGGTCACCAAATTATTTAGAAATGTTCGGGCATGTTCACAAAGTATAGTGTCAGTTGCAACCAGCGGGAATTAGCCAGTAATTGAGTAAGTGGACACGGGACGTGTGCACGTGTTGTAATTATCGCTTGCGAAAAAAGTGCTAATTGTCCAACACTAATAAAAGTGTGTTAAGCATTTGGGTAAATCTGCATTGAATCACTTCCAGTCTTCAACATGCAATTAAGATAACAATTTGTTTTGTGGATGCGGCTATGTTTGCTGTGACGTCATCCGAGCAAACAGTCTACCAATCAGCATTAAGCTTTGAGGGGCTTGTCTACCGGCACACATGCATACGCGTTTATGTGTATATAGACTCTCTGCTCAAATAAGTGACTATGTATATATAAACCTTACTGCACACATGCATGCATACATGAAGATGTGTGTTTTTTTGCTATTTCCATTGAATTTTTGCGCATCACGTGCTTATTACCCCACCCACCCAAATCGCTTTCTCTACTCCTCTCCATTCGATCATCTACATCAAAACTTTTCAGCTCAGTTTGTTGGCATCTGTCAAAGCGGTCGGTCTCAGAAGATCGCAAATGGGAATGTACATATATTTTTAAATGCACACAAACTATTGTCGTTTTAGAGAAAACGACTATAATTGTTTTTTGTACATTAAATTTACGTAACAAGGGGTGTGTATTCATCTATATAAAATTAAAGTTGCCGTTTTGCGCACTGCTATATAAAAGTGCGACCTTTGACTACAGTTATTAACACTTGTTGACAGCTAATATCGTACATCATATATTATTAATCAGCTAATCAGTCAATGCTTACGTCAACATTAACAAAAAATACATTTATGATACAATACTACTAGACAACAATTGTACTAATAAACGATTTTTTTCCATATATTTATATTTCATATTTTGCTGTCGCTTTCTAAAAGCTAGTGCTTGCAATAAATGTAGAATTTCTCTGAGTGTAAGTATGTAAAAGTAAAAGTAAGTATAAAAAAGTATGTACGTATTTCGTGTCTATTTTTTAAAGTACATATTTATATAAACCTGACGCCATCGAAACAATGTATTGTGTTTTCTTTACCTGCAATTTGCATCCGATTACCCCATAATGCAAATATAATTTTTATTTATGTGCATTTGAAATACTCAACTCAGCGATATATCTGCATTGTCCGAGTTGCCCGACTACCACATGACCTAAAACAAAATAAAGCATTAATTTAGCATTTTTAACATTGGACTTATTTAATGAAATCCAAAACAAGCCGCTAAATATTCAAAAGACGGAAATTAATTTTTTTTTCGTTAAAACATATATAGATTGATATTATATATATCTGAAGACGCTTAATGAACGCAAATAGACAACTTGAACTCTCTCTGAGAGAGTGACTCTCTTGAAATACAAATGTAAATATTTATTTATAATTGTATGGTACAAGATGTTATATAGTATTATGAGGTAGATAAATTGATACCGAGAGATAGCATTGATATCTATAAAGTATTGTTTTATATTTATTTGCTTAAAAATATGACATACTGAGATCGATTTGATTATTATTTAAGACAATCACTGTGGTCAAATAAAGATGCAAATTTTCTTATTTTAAATGTCAAGGCTATTGTTTATGGTGGGGCAAACAAAACAGGCGGATGTTTTTTGAAATACATTTGCTTTAGCACAGCTGGATTGTCTTATCAGCTGTTTTCTCACTCCGTTATTATTCCTTCTTTTTTTACTTCTACTGTATCGCAATAGTCGTGGATTGTGTTTGATTTCATTGTAATGAAAGCTCGTGCATATACATATTTATATGTACATATGTACTGCTAGCTGACGCGCCTTCGTTTTTTGGTTTATGAAGCTGTTGCTTGTTGTCTGACTTTCAGATACTTTTTGGCGCTCGCCTTGAACGGATGTGTTTGTCGTGAGTCGACATTTCTATTAGTGACAACAAACAACGTACTGCAAACAACAAATACGCGTTTTCTCTCTGTGATTACGACAAGTGTTAAGAAAGTCTGTTGTCGGCGTGTTATCAATAAACACAACAATAAAATGTACGTTTTACTGAGGATAACATTTTATAACAGCTTATGTTTTTAACGGATAATTATGATTATAATTAATTATCTATATATATATATGTAATATTGGAATTATGAGCAGTGCACTTACACATTCCATTAATCCAGGGAAAACGGAGATTATTGCCTTTGAGTTTGTGACTTTGACACGAACTTGGACTATATATATTTGCATTATATATATATATTGTAGTAGACGGGAAAATGTGATCACTTCAATAACTGACAACGCTCAATCATTTTGCTCTTATCTCTGAATTGGGTGCCGCAAACTCAACTAAAAAGCTTTTCAAAAAATCGCGATAACAAGTTTTTACAACAAGGTGTATATATTTATATAAGTGTGTATGGTGATATGTTTTTTATTTTCGTGTGTTGTGAACGAGAGGGCTCGACCGTTAGATTAATAAATCTTCTCGGGGCTGGCCAGAGTACAAAGTCGAAATCGAAAAAACCAAGTGTAAATGTAAAAACACACATTTATAATAATTTCTGAATATAGAAAACAAATAATATAGTAAAAAGAGGCGTGAGCTGTACTATGACATACACTGCAACTCAACTGTGTTTAAAACTGTGGCTTTCATTGCCATCGGAAATCGAAATGTATCAATATTTGAGAAACGGATGCAGTTATCAATAATAAAATAATTTTAAAAAAAACTCGAGTAAGAGTCTAGCTGTGCCGTGTGCTTAGTTTGATAAGAACTTATCGACGATGAGAAACGATAAGGATCCAATTTATTTCCTTTGCCGTCATAGCAACTAGTTATGTATCTAATCATAATAATTATAGATTCATTTCGAATTTGCAGCCAGCAGCAGCATGACGGAGGGCAAAAATTTACCCAATTCTAGTGCTGATGTTCCCTTCCGGAGCAAGGAGCTACGCAAGCAATCTCTGATCCAACACACCGGCCTCGTGGGTGTAATTGATGAAGGCACCAAGACGATTGGTTTCTCGATATATACGACACCCGATTTCAAAGAGATCGCCGCCCATCGTGTCGAGCTGAGCGTGATAACGCCCCAGGATGGCTGGTACGAACAGGACCCCATGGAAATTATGGCATCCATCAATAAGTGTGCCGTGGAGGCCATTAAACAGTTGCCCGAGCAGGGCTTTAGTGCCAGTGACATTGCCACAGTGGGCATTACCAATCAGCGGGAGACGACCATCGTCTGGGATGCGGTGACGGGGAAGCCGCTGTACAATGCCATTGTTTGGAAGGATATACGCACCAGCAGCACCGTCGAGCAAATTGTGGCCAAGGTTCACGATGCGAACCACTTCAAACAGAGCACGGGTTTGCCCATCTCCACTTATTTCTCGGCGCTTAAGATTCGCTGGCTCAAAGACAATGTGCCGGAGGTGCGGCAAGCGTGTCGCGAGAAACGTTGCAGAGCTGGCACTGTGGACAGCTGGATCGTCTGGAATCTGACCAATGGTGTGTATTTTTGATTTTAATAGAAATAGAAGAAGAACAACTTCTTATTAAAAGGAACTTGCCAAGAAAAGGCAATCAAGTGGAAGCCACTTTCTTCTCCCTATCTATAACTTTCTATATACATATTTATACTTCTTAGGTGCTCTGCACATTACGGATGTGACAAATGCATCGCGTACGCTGCTCATGAACCTAGAGACGCTCAACTGGGATCCGGTCCTCCTTAAGACCTTTGCCATCAAGGAGGACATGCTGCCAACGATACGCAGCTGCTCGGAGGTCTTTGGCAAGATCACCTCCGATCGCAGTGCGTTGCGGGGAATGACCCTAAGTGGGATACTGGGCAATCAGCAGGCATCGTTGCTGGGACAGATGTGCGTCAAGCCGGGTCAGACAAAGAACACATACCGATCCGGTTGTTTTCTGCTCTGCAATACGGGTGACAAGCCAGTATTCTCGCGACACGGTCTTCTCACCACAATCGCCTACAAGTTGGGTCCACATGCACCCACCACTTATGCCCTAGAAGGATCTGTTTCAGTGGCTGGACATGCTCTCTCCTGGCTGCAGCAGAAGGTGCGCCTTCTGCCCGACTCCCGGGAAGCGGAGAAATATGCGGAGGCGGTGCCCACATCGGGTGATGTGTACTTTGTGCCCGCGTTTACCGGTCTCTATGCGCCGTATTGGCGTCAAAACGCTCGTGGCATCATCATCGGTCTCACGCAGTTCACCCGAAAGAATCATATTGTACGTGCGGCGCTGGAGAGCATCTGTTTCCAGACACGGGACATTCTGGAGTGCATGCATCAGGAATGTGGCTATGAGATCAATAAGCTCCATGCCGATGGCAAGTTGACCACAAATAATCTGCTGATGCAGTTGCAGGCGGACACCGCTGGTTTGCCACTGTTTCGCTCGCAGCTGATGGACACAACAGCCTTTGGGGCGGCCATGTGTGCCGCACAAGCGGATGGCGTCAATCTCTGCTACTTTGACCCGGAGAAACGTTATTACGAGAACGTCCATTACGATACATTTCTGCCCACGACAACGGAACTGGAGCGTGAGGAACGCTATGGCAAATGGAAGCGGGCTGTGGAAAGGAGTCTGGGTTGGGTCATCAAGCAGAAGAAGACACCAAAGCACACCGAGGAGAATTATCGCATGATCTCCTCGCTCCCGGCGAGCATCTTTCTCATCAGCAGCTTTGCCATGTTGGTGCACTCGTTCAAGGCATAATTGGTCTTATGTCTATCTATATACATATATATATATATATCATTATATATGTATATGTACTTATATATGTTTTTAAGCCAACAACTCTTCCGATGTGTCATTGGCTTATCGGTTGTGATAATGTTTATATTATAGTGGAATTTACAGTAGACGCGCACTGTTAATGTGGCTAACAGATTTAACACATCTACGTGGCCTGTTAGCTACATTAACAGTGACCTGCTTCGATTAGGACCCTGACTTGTGTATAAATGTACATATACATACATATACAGCTTAACTGGTTGAATTGGCCTTAAAGTGAGCATGTAAATAGTTTTTGACACAATCAGGACAAACTCTCTTTTCCCTCTCTCTATATATCTTTAAGTTCTTGATATATTGTTTACTTAACACATTTAAATTCATGTACTTATCGAGTTCTGTGTGGCATATTTCGAGTGCTAATTTCTATTGCTGATAAACTTCAAGTTTAATCGATTCTAGCACAAACACACACAGGCATACACTATATATATTAATGTATATAGCACAAAAGACTTTTGTATATTCTCCATGTATGTATAGTTTACGTAGGCTACTAATAATAAACGCTTATATTAAAAACACATAAATTTCTTTGCCTAAGCTATTGACTTAACTATCTCGAAATATATGTATACAGAGTTATGTCACATATTGGAATGTCTACTGATTGCACAGAGCATATTCATTAAATGTATTGCCAAGCGTTCAACAACAATAGCAGTGGAGGAAATGTCATTAACGGTTAAAAATAACTAAAACAATCTACCGATTAAGGTCGCCCTATTGGGACACTATCTATCAGTACTGGGTATTTAGAGGTATGTGGGGAACATAAATAATAAACTTTGGATCGAACTCAAATCAAATGCTTAGACGGGTGACTCAACACTAACTAATCCAAAGAAACCTGATTAAAGATCACTTCAAACTAAATAATAACAATAATAAATCAACTTTGAATTGAAATACGAGAAGAAAACAAATTCTCCTGAAATTTAGAAAATAAAAATTAAAATAGTTTAAAATACCGGAATCTAAATATAAAATCGTCCAGTTGGGTTACAATAAGCTTTGCATTAAAGTTCTAAATAAAATGCATGAGCGCGAGACTTAACTTTAACCCTTGAAAAAATAACATAATATTAAATAACAATAATCTACAGAATAATGTGCATCCAATTGGGACACAATCTATGGATTCTTGGTATAAACAAATCAAATGTTCGAGAGGAAGACTCATCTTTAACCCATTCAAAAAATCCTTCATAAACAGTTTTACCTGTTATCTATACCAGTACTCATTTAAATTGGTTCTACAGGTTGCTGCACACACACAAACATACACTTCACACACTTGCAGAACAAAAACAACAAAGGCAAGTTGTTGTCGGATTCAGGTAACAAGAGTTATCCGAACAACAAAATCAAAACAAATGCAACACAAAGAAATTGATTTTCTCTGATCTACTCTGCTCTGCTTTTGCTCTGCTCTTCAGTACATCTTCAGAATTTTTACTGAATCAGTAAAACAACAGTAACAACAACAAGAAGAAGACAGGCAATCAGGAGCCAAGTGAGGTCGAATACGATATGCGCTGTAATCCAGCGGTTAATCACTTAATTGTCAAATTTTCCTTTTCCTTTAACTTGACTTCGCTGCGACATGTTCTCTACTGGAAAAAAACAAGATTCCTTTTTGATTAAGAGTATCTGTGCGGGTATCGACTTCTTTAGCAGGTCCTAATGGGTTGCTAATGTGTGTGAAGATAGTAGCAATATGCTACTCCACATTCAAATTTTTTTGCAGCTGATTAAATAGTCTTAAATGATTTAGCAAAGTAATGTAATGTAATTTTTCTTACATATAGTTAATAATACTTAAACAGAAATTCAATATACAGCTCTACACATATTTAATGGGTATAAGAACAACAAAAACAAGAAGTAGAAGAACAAGAACAAAAGCTAGCAGCGGTCAAGAACCGGAATTCGTTTGAAGTTGAGGCGCGCACCTTTTTCCCATTTTCTCTTCAATAACCAAATTGATGTGTGTGAGTGTTTGTCTGTGTGTGTGTGTGTGTAGGAGTTGTTGCTCAGAGATTTTGCTCTCCAATTTGTGTGATTGATAGAGAGACAGAGAGAGAGAAACTGGAAGAGCTCTCCGCGATCCTCGAGACAAAGAGCCAAAGAGCCTCAGTCGCCGCTCAACTTTAGACGCGTTTGCTTCGTTTCTGCCGCGTTTTTGATTCTTTTTAGATTTTTGTTTTTCTTGTTTTTATTTGTTTATGTTAATGCAATTGGATTGTTTTGGGCCATTTATTTGGTTTTTTTGATTTAAGCAACTATTTCCCGCACTGGTAATATAAGCGAGCTTGAAATTGGAAGCGTGAGAAGCAAAAGTGCCACACGAGGCATGAGTTGAACTGCGAGAGAAAAACATTAATAAGCATTTGAAGTTAAAGGGTCACAAACCGGTTTAGTCAGCGCCAGTTGCAACTCGGTTACTCAATTATGGAGGCCACAGCCACCACTTCATCAACAGCGGCATCCCTGCAACGTGTTGCCTCCCAGTCGAGTCTCGTCCAGCCACACCACTATCATTATATACAATATCCGGCGCAATTTCTGCAACAGCAGCAGCAGCAATCCGCAACAGTCTCACAGGAATGCCAGTGTCCCTGCTCTTGTGGACGTGCCACTTCCACACAACAGCAGCAGCAGCAAAATGCCTCCATGGCTGTGGCTGTGCTCGTGCATCAGCAGACTACTACAAACCCTGGCCAGCAACAGCAGCTGCAGCCAACTCCTGTCAAGACACAATCAGCGCAATCCCTGCTTAATCATTCCTATCAAGCACTGGCCGATGAGGAGCGGGAGCAGAGGGAACGGGATCGAGATACATCCTCAGGCAATCAGCCCAGCTGTGATTGTGATCTGGAGTGCAACTGTGCTATGGCAAATGGTGTCCCCGCCTCCCTCTCCCAACAACAGCAGCAGCAGCACAAGCGACATCTACTTAACGATGCCATGCTGGGCGCCGATGAGATTACGGTCAGTGAATCCGACAACAATAGCACCATGCTCAAAAAGAAGA
Organism: Drosophila demipolita; assembly: GCA_035042405.1. Lineage (NCBI taxonomy): Eukaryota > Metazoa > Arthropoda > Insecta > Diptera > Drosophilidae > Drosophila > Drosophila demipolita. Next base: position 6,188,075 of record JAWNLI010000059.1, on the reverse strand, counting down.
AACCACGCTCCACTGCATCAGTAGGAGCAGCAAGTCAATTGCCACCCAAATCGCAGCCCGGCGATAGCTGCAATGACATCTACCATGACACGGAACTGGAAGCGGCGGCAACGGGAGCTACTCCGGGAGCTGTGGTCAAGTCTCAGGGCCTGAATGATAATCGTCCGCCCTTGCCACCACGCCCACCGCCCAGACCAAGGAACGTGGCCAATGGCTCAATGGGTAAGTGTTGGAAAATGGCATCTTTAAAAATTTGTTCATTAAACTGAATGCCATCAAAGACTATTAATAATTTATATTATTAATATTTTAAAGATTTCATGGGTTATTCCAATTCTAAATACTGCAATTTTTGGTGCATTGATTGTTAAGGCAAGCCACGGAAAAGACCAATCTATATATATGCCATTAAAAAGACAGTTCCCAATTATTGCAATTGTCATCTGTTTAATAATAAGCACAGTATTTGGTAGTTGGTTCCTTGAACAGCATCCGCTCCGAATAATGCTTCCTCATCCAATCTCCCCTTTCTGCTTCAACCTCATTCTTTAGTTTGACGCCTGCGCTTTATTCTCTTGCTCTCTCTCTCTTTTTTGTGGCCTCTCTCCTGTTCTCTCTGGGGAGTCTTCCGTGATTGCAGCACTATTTACTGTTGTTATTATTTCTTTGTGGTGGTTTGGAACTGTGAGTGCGTGTGAATGTCTCAGTAGGGATTTTGAAGTTGACATCGTTCCTTCCCATCCTTTCAGCTGCTGCACTCTCTTCTGCCATCTGCTCTAGAGCTGCCCCAACTTCCACGTCTCCCAATTTACCCCAATTACCTAGTCAAGTCCCATTCCGCGCAGCTGCCAGTTGAGGCATCTCATCTCGACTCAACTTGTGTGTAGATATTTTTCCGTGTAGCGAAAAAAAGAGTAGAAAAAAATAAGTCGATCAAAACAACAAACTTAATTTTGTTGCAGTGTTTTTAAAATGTTTATACAAATTGTGGTTTAGTAAATATTTTGGGTTAAGCCAGAAAGATACACAATCATGCATGGTTATCCGGTGATGCAGTTTGTGCAATACAGCATGCCTCCACCCTGCTCCTGGGTGCCTGCCCCCCCGCCCACATCCTCGGCGGAGGCACATCATCGAAGTTCACTAAGTTAGATATGATGCCTAGCTGCTTCCTGTCTATAAGTCGATATTAATTTCATTCTCATTTTGCAGCTCATCGCCATGGCGCGGGCATTAAGAAGTATGTGGTTTGGTGCCTCATCTGTGGCGGCTTCAGTTGCCTGCTGGGCGTGCTCTTCCTTGGGGTCTACTTTCTGCTCCATTCCTATACGATTACTGTGGGAAACTTTGAGACGGTGCCCACTTTTGTGCCGGCTACGCTGGTGAGTTCCTGAAGATAGCAGTTAATTATTCATTATTTTTAATTTTTATTATTAATCCTTGTAGCTCATCCTGACGGGCGTTTGCATCATGAGTTTGGCTCGTCGTCGCAATCGTTACAGTTATCTGGTGAGTGCAGCTGCCAATCTCCTCAAATCAGCCTGTCTAATGTAAAGTCTTACAGATTAAGTTATCGGGTGCCTGTGGACTCGTCTCTGCTTTGACCTGTGCCTTGGTCACGGTGACAACCACCGTGCTCCACATGAGCCGGCTGCAGGCTTTGCGAGAATGCGAATATGCCCAGAAGACGCGCACCTGTACCTGCTACTCCGATCTCATTGAATCCCAGGTTGATCGCGTGGACAAAGGTAGGCATGGTGCTTTAAACTTCCAGCTCCATAACAAACAATGAGCCAAATTAATGTTTTTACTCTATGACGTACTTCAGTTGGCACTTAACAAATGAATAAATAAATTGTGTTGTTTTTTTTCAGAAGGTGTTCGCCTCGTGTTTGACTCTCTGTCCGATTGTGGCGTTGTACACGGCTCCCTCTACTCGTGTCTACGAGCTATTTTCGGGCTGTCCGTTGCCGGAGTGCTGATCGCCGTGTTCAGCTGCATGCTGGTCTATCAACTGCTTAGCCACGAGCGCAAGAAGATGTACTGGGAACAGTTGGAGCTGCGCTGTCGTTCCCTTTATGCCAGTCAGGTGCCCCCTCAGCCGCCTGCGCTGACTGCACCCGGACGGATGCTCAATTGTCGATGCTGCGAGCAGTGCCACGCCCATCGCCAGCTGACATTGCCAGCCGCAGGCCTGCCCTGGGATGAGGCTAGTGCAGCTGCCGTGGCTGCTGTGACCGCCGCCTCCGGTGGCGGAGCCGGAGCCGAGCAGCGTTTCTGGGCTGCTCAACCGCCGGGCAACTTTTACTCTCCCAATCCCGGCGAGGAGTCCGCGGCGAGTGGCTGTCGCAACGGTCGAGATCGCACCGTGCGCAGCGGTAACAGCAGCGGATGGAGCTGGCCAAGAATGCCCTGGCAGCGGAATACGCCGGATGCTACCCGTCGATTCCGTCAATCAGCCGCCAGTCCGGATTCACAGTACGGTTTCAGCACGGCGGCGGCGATTGCCGTCGCGGATGGAGATCGTATGTTGATGGAGGAACCGACGGCCATAGTGAGTACGGCTGTTTATAATGGTTTGCCTACGGCGCTGCCCTACGGCGTATGGGGTCCTCCGCCGCCGTACAGTGATCCCAACAGTCCGGCACGGCGCGGCTATTATCAGTATCTCCAGGCGGGCAGCTGTCTGCCGGCAGGAACGGGATTGATGGCGCTCCAGCAGCATCCGCAGCAAGTGTCCCAGTTGGAGCAACTGCCTCAGCAAATGCCGCAGCAACTCGCGCAGCAGCCAAACCGTCTGTGTGTCCAACATGCAGGTCAAGCAGCGACGTTGGAGCGTATGGACGGCCTCTCGCTCAGCGGAGGCACTGCACCCATGGCCGCCATACCACGCAGCGCTGCATACAAAGCCAAGCCAATGGCTGAGTATGAGAACACCCATTCCGACAGCGACGGTGGAGCTGGCAACGATGCCAGCTGGACGCGGGAACGCGGCTCCAACACGCTGCCCAGCCGCAAGCTAAAAAAACGGATCGAGGCGGGTGGCGCCAAGAGCATTGGGCCACAAAACCAGCAGCGGCCCAATGTGCAGCAGCTGTTCGCTGGAGAAGCGGCAGCCGCCAAGGAGCAGCAGCAACCGGCAACAGATGAGCAGCAACTACAGCAGCAGCAGCAGCAATCTCAGCCTGTTAGTGGCGTGGAGAACGTTGGCTATCAGGACTCGAATGGTGCCATAGCCAAGACTACGGCGTCGACTGCGATTCCCGGCGAGGAGACAGCCGAGTCTGAGGTCTATTTTGCGGATGTGAGCAGCTGTTGCAATGACAATTACTACGACAACGCCCAGGTGCATCATCATCATCACCATCAGCATCAGCACAGCCACAGCAGTCACAGCAGCAGCAATGCGGAGGATTATCTAGCACAGCGCTTTGGCCGGCGGGAACACTCCATACGCAGTCGCTTGCCAATACCGCAAGCCCGTCTCCCAGCCGGCGGGGACGAGGATGATGACGATGAGGATGATGACGAGGATGAGGATGACTACGAGCGCTCTAATCTCAATAGACCCACGCTCAAAAATGCCGCCCTTGAGCAGCAGCAGCAGCAGTTGCAAAAGGACATCTCCCGACAGAGCATGTGCTCCTTGGAATCGGAGGCGAAGACCGAGTTCACCGATCTGTCCCCAGCCACACCCTGCGAAGGGCCGCTGCCCCCACCCCCGGCCAACTTTGCCAGCGACCCCCTGCCAAATTCAACTGTCAATTTTGTGGCCACATTTCCGTATTCGTCGGAATCGCAGTGCTTGGAGGCGCATCGTCGGAGTACAAAAAATATTCATGAGCTTCTGCTGGGTAACAGTTGTGCAACTGTTGAGAGTAACCATTCCCCCCACTCACACCAAAACTCACCACACTCGCATTACGAGCTGATCAACGAACAGCGATTTCAGCTGCAGCGTTCTCAAAGCAAAAACAACTCGAAATCAAAATCGAAAAACCGTTCACGGGAACAGTTGCAGGACATATATGGAGGCGGCGAGCGTGCAGATTGGTCCGACGCTGCAGCACCAGTGACAGTGCGCGCCAGCAGCAAGCGTTTGTGAGACGAAATCGATATAGAAATCGAACTTTTCGTCTAGGTTTCACACACACACACATACACAAGCGTTTACTGTCTTCCTTTTGATTTGTGCACACAGATCTCTTGCATATGAATATGTGCATTTGAAATGTTTGCCAGCCCAAATCAACTCTGTTAACAGTTAGTTTCGCTTTAAATTGCGCTTTGTCTCTCTTTTCCTTTGTCTAAGGTAAAACTTTGCTTTAACTATTTTATGCCATCCTTATATATAATATACATATTGTAGTATTGTATTTAATGTTGAAATTGTAGCAACGGTAATCTATGAATATTATACAAATTATATGTAACACTTACCTGCATATAAATATATAATACACACACATACACACATATTTATACATACATAAACATATGTAGTTAGTTTAACGTTAGATTGCCAGTTATATTTGTTATATTAAACAAGTACACAACAGCTAAAAATTTATATATGAAAGTTTTAACAAATTGTACGAGTGTTTTTTGATTGTAACTGTAAAACGAGCGATTGTCGATAATGGCATAGGCGAATACGAGGGCTGGGTTACTTTAAATCGCACTTGTTTAAACTGCTAATAAGTATCGAGAAATCAGAGAGAAATTAATAGTGTTGGGAAGGGTTCTCAGCCTAATAATTTTTGCGCACTTATTTAAACTGCAGAAAATATTCGATTACTCAATTATGGAAAACGTTTTTTTTAAATTAAATTAATAGTGGACTTTTAATTATGCAAAACTAAAATTGACAGCTGGAGAAGCTGCAAATGGGAACAAACTTAAATTCAATAAAAAAAACTTCAATTGAAGTACATTTCAGTGTCTCAACCTGAGCAAGAGCGTGAAAAGAAAGCCTAACATCAGAACAAAGCTTGCAATATTTGCCGTCGCCGCATTATTACCATGTGGAATCTCATTCTCGGAATCATCTGGCACCACAACCTCATCGGCCGCCAGTTCATCGAGGGCAAATGTAGTCGCCTCATTTATGGTGCGCAGCAGGGGATAGTTATGTTTCAGACGCCTTGGTGAATTGGTGACCAGTCTGAAATCAGAAAAGGTGTCCTCGTCCAGCTCACAATTGCCCAGGAAATCATCCGTGTCCACAGACCAGACCATAACGCCAGCTAATCTCTTCTTCACCGCAAATTTCACCTTGTTCGCAATGGAACGGGAGCTATCGAAAGTGACAACGCTCACATCTTGCGTAAAAACACTGCGCTCGGATTGTGCCAACATTTGACTGGTCGGCGCATCCCATTTCTTCGACCAGCCCGACGTATTGTTACTCAATATTCTGCAGATCTCGTTGTAGCCGAGGAACCCGTCCTCACGTGTGAATGGACCCTGGAACCCAGCCCCATCACTCGCATCATCGACATTGCCTTGGGCCACGGTCTTAAAGGTGCGTCCATAGAAGGGCAGACCCAGCACCACCTTTGAGGGCGGAGCACCCAGCTCCAGCAGATAGTCGATGGTGTATTGCTAAAATATTGATTGATGAATGAATTAAATAATGGTAGATTTTTTTCTAAGACACAAGAATTGCTTACCACACTTAAGGGATCTCCTGTTGGGGCCGTCAGCGGCGCATTGTAGCCGACTTTGTGATCCCAGCTGCCATGATAATCGTAGCACATGATGTGCAAAAAGTCCAGATAGCGAGAAATCTGTCTCACGTCGTAGGCTTGATCGATGACAAGCTTGGCTGCGCCAATGGCTGAAGTGAGCAGCAGACCATGGCGATCGAATTCTTCCCTCAGATCTTTGGTCAGCGCAACAAAATTCTCGCGATCCGCTGGACTGCCGCCTCGCTGTGTGGGATACTCCCAATCCAAATCCAAGCCATCAAAGTTATACTTGCGCACAAAACCAGAGACTTGATGGACGAAATGCTGGCGCTGCTGCACGTTGGCTACCAGAGTTGAGTAGTTTCCGGAGCCCTCGTTCCACCCTCCTATGGCCAAGCTCACTTTCAGATGCGGATGACTGCGTTTCAGGCCCGTCAGACGCTCGTAGCCACCCTTGCCGTACTCCTCCTGAAGATCCTGCCAGGGGTCTGCAACATTGCAACATATGTCACATATGTCATATATTTGCATTTTATACACATTAGTACACTTAAGAATGCAATTGTTTTTCTGAGTGTATATAGTAAACCATACCCAACGATTTGATGACCGACTGTGTGATGTCGAGGCCAGCGAAGGCGTACACAGCATGTGTGCAGAGGTTCGGATCGAAGTTCTCAATTGAATAAGCACCCTGACCAGGTCGATACACAGCCCAGGTGGATATATAACAAACAACCACCTTGCTGTGAGCAGGTCCTGCAGGAAGAAGAAGAAGAAAAAGAACAAGAGAAACTATTAATATTCTAAATTTGTGAAAAGGTTATTATTGTTTTGAGAAAAAGTTTGTTGCAGCACTAAGCGGACAATGTATGTCTGCTCAGTGGTTAAAGTCAGAAAAAGGCAACTCCAGAAGCATCTAATTTATATATTAATTAAATAAACATATTATTGATCAACTGAACAAATTTTGTCAAATTTTTTTAGAAACACTCAAGTTATGCTCAAAATCCTTGATTTTGTTGCTATACATACGCAAGCAGTTCCTGCAGAAGAAATAAAAGCACTTCCATGTCTGCTTATATTTGGGTGTGCAGGACATTTGAAGGGGAATAAAAGGGAAATATATTTGGCAGCCTGGATTACAGCGCATAACACAGTCGAGTTCACTTGCCTACTTGTTTAGTATTCTTCTTAGCGGTCAACCGCAAAATACTCACCAGTCCTGGCGGCAACTGAAGCCCACAATGTGCCTACGACGATAACCATCAATAGGGACTGCAGTACCCGCCATTCAGCTCCTCCTCCCACTCGCAGTGCCATTAAAGTCTGCATTTGCTAAGAGAATCAGAGAGAACGGGAATTGAGAATTAAGCGTCGCTTTAGTAAACTGCGATATTGCTACAATAATATGTATATACATCTGATCTGATTGTGTATGTATATATGCCATAAGGCTAAGAACATTGTATCTACTAGATACATCCAATTAAGCTCAATTGCGTCAACTTTTAATTGAACGCCCAAAGGGGAAGTTATCTGTGCTGTACTCAGGAAAACAAATCGCTCTAAAATCTATAACGTTTATAAAGTGTTTTTAGATTTTCCAAATAATTTCTAAATATAAGAAAAAATATCTGGTGTGTACACCAACGGCAAAAAAAATGTTTATGTTTTATTGTTCTTAAATTTAGTTAGTTTTGGTTTAAGTAAATTATTCTTTAAAACTTAAGAAAGGCAAAATTCTGATCTTTTGAAATTTACTTTCTGAACAATAAGCTGAATTATATTAGTGTCAAAAGTATAACGAATTCTAAAATTCAGGTCGGTTTTATTTTTACGAGTGTAGGATCGGAGAGAAGTGAAAGGCAGAAATTGCAAGAATCAATTCAGATTCTTGTAAGAATTTATACATAATAATTACGAATTGATTTGATGTGAGCCAGCAAGGTAATCTTAATACATAGCTCAAATGAAACGACTTAAACTATATAAATATATATATATATATATATATATATATAGATATTATATTATATATATTATATTATATATATTATATGTATAACATAAAGTATATTTTACATTATTTGTTTTTTATATTATTAAATGTAATATATATATATTTCAGTCAATAAAAATTGGTTCTTAAGTTTCATTCTTCCGTACACCCTTAAAAGTCGTTGAATCCGGTCGCAAAGTGCATATAAAAAAGACATGAAGAGTGAGTTAAAGGATGATTCATTCGCACAACGGTTCAACCTGTTCATAACTAAAGTAAGTCTTTGAATCGACAAGAAGCACAAAAACAGCAATTGTTATCAGTCAAATGTTTGGAAAACAACAACAAATTTTGCTGATAAGGTAATAAAAACAATATATGTATATACATAGATTGCACTCTCAAAACAAAGCAGAAATGTCTACAAATAAATTATAATTTCACTTTTAATTGTGGTCTGCTGGAAACCGGAATTTGGTGCAAAAAGCATCACAAGTCTTTCAGCCGCACAATAAAAAAAGGCAGATGTGGAATAAAAATTAAGACGCGATTTTTAAAAAGAAATACATAGGAAAAACCCAGAACAGAGCCTAAATTGTACTGATATTATTTTTTTGATAGGCTACGCCTGCGCTTTGGGTCCAAATGAAAACCCCTTCTCTGTGTACGTGTTTATGTGTGCGTGTTGTATGGAGAAAACCAATTAGTGGAAAGACAACTTTAACTGTATCAAATTCACATTGACGACGCACTTGAATTTTATAAATTTATTTATTTATTTTTATTAGAACGCGCCAAGCATATTTATTTTCTTTTAGTGGTTTTTATATTAGTATTTTACGTACAATATATTGTTTAAGGCCTCAAGACGTGTTTTTAATATTTTCGCTAGCCAAAACAGAAACTTGTTAACGTTGCCAACACGTTAACCAAACCCGAACTTCTTCGGGCTGAATCCACGGCCACACTGTCCAATTTATATATGCATAAGCCACTCAAGCCAAACATCGCGAACCACTTGCCAATGACAGCTGTTAATAAAGACTCTGTTAAGTAGCTTAAAAGCGAAGGAAAAACTGTTTGCTCTCTCCTACGCTTATATTTTTGCAGCAGCAACTCAATCGACAGTTAGCAGCTGCTTATGCTCTCAGCGTCTTCTGCAAGGAGAAAGCGCAGCAGCAGCTTAAGCCAAGCTGAATAATGCTGCAAAAAGAGACTATATCCAAGTCAAGGTACTCACTAAGAAATCTATTTATAAATGTTGTCATATTGAGTGTGCAGCAATTTGTTTTTCAGATATAATTTTGTCGAAACAAAACGAAACAATTTGAATTGAAATACAATTGAAATACATACTGCAGCGATTGCTGAGCGTGCGTATCGTTAATGCAGCCCTGGCCAATGGTAATTGCTTCGTCTCCTTGCCATCACTATCTGTTAAACATAAACAATCGACTGAAATATATCTGCTGCGTACACACATACACTCGACTGCACACACTCACACAGAGAGAGATTGAGGAAAAGTCGTGAGGTGCATTTAAAAAAGAGAAAAAAGCAAACAACTTAAAATCTAAAATTCACAACCGTTCATTACGCTAATGGACTCAATGGAAGAGGAGGGCTTGCCAGATGCGGCAACAGCCTGCAAGCGACTCAAACGCACCAACTCCAAAGATTTGAGTTGCGGCGAATCAGCAGCTGCTGAAAGCAAAAACAAATCCAAATCGAATGGGGAATCAATTTTAGTTGGGTGAGTGGCAAAAAGTAAAAACGATAGAAAAACAATAATCAAACACAAATCATTGATTTTTAGCAAGGAGGCAAGTGCAGCCATAAATAGCCTCAACAACAACAGCAGCAACAGCAATAAAAATTGCAACAAAGAGGAATTGGAAATTAAAAATGTAGCAGACAAAAAAGTCGAGGAGGAGGAAATTCAATCTCCTCCTGTGATGCACCCATTGGCAGTTGCTGACGAGGCTGTTGATGATCAGCCATCGACTAGCAATGCCATCATCGATGAGGATTCCAGCTCGAATCCCTTTCTCGATATTTTACCGGTGGCAACCCGTTCACTAAGCTCCGATGATGAGGATGATGGGATTCTTAATCTGTCTGTGAGTCCTACATTGGATCTCGATGTGGATGGCAATTTCCGTGTATTTAATGCGCCTAGCACTCGCTCCTATCGTCAGCCTCGACTGTTGATCAACCTCAACTCGAGCAGCAGCGACACTCCCAGCGAGCATCATTCCGAGGGTAACAGTGATGCCAATAATACCTCCATTGAAGATGTGGATGATGACAATGTGAATGTTGTTGCTCCGGAGAATGAGGCGCCTGATGAACAGGATGCATCGCGTTCGCCGGCTCGCTCGGATGGCAGCAGCTCCCATTCCAGTAATGTGGCTTTGGATCATGACTATTTCTCAAGCAATGCGGAAACCGAATCCGTAAGTAGATCTTATCCATTTTATCAATTTATAAAGTTAAGAAAAAAATATTAGCACAACTCTCGTAAAGTCAATTATTTATTTTTTAAATTTGCAAGTTTAAAGAACTTTTGAATAGAAGTAGAACAAGTAAGAAATCATTAGTCGATTGAGTTCGACTACCTTATACCTCAATCCAGTTGTAAAATATATTTTAAATTTATTGGCAAATTTCCGGCGCATATTTTTGTTTACAAGCCCGAACTCATCCTAATGGACTGGCAACAATCGCGTGTATATACATACATAAATACATACATACATACGTACACGCAATCGTAGGGGAACGGGGCTTTGCAGAACACGCTCGATACGCAGAATACGCTCGGTTATCATGCCTTCTCTTTCTCACACATGCGCTCGCATACTGAAAAGCTTGCGGCTGCTGGTAGAAATGAGATCAATATGAGAATATTGGTTTGACCATAGCTTGGGTGTTTCTTATCCTATCTTGCATATGTATATTCTGTATCAATTAGATGATTCTGCCTTTAAAGTTGTGGAATTTATTGCTATCGGAATCGAAATCGAAATGTATCGATAACCAGTAACTGTATTATTTATTATGATCATTAATATGATTCCCGTACACAGGACTTTTACAATGAGACGGAGGCAAATCCGCAGGATTATATAATACTGACGGATTCGGTAAATAATGTGCTGTCCAAAACTAAACCGGCCTACGACTGGAACTTTGACAAGGCGCTAATGGAACGTGAACAGAGTGCGTTCAATCGGATTGGATGGCGTGGCGGACATACCTCAGCCCTGAGCTTCGGCCAGGGTTATTATGCATCGCGTCAGGTCGTGGAGCGCATGAAGCTGATGACCTCGTTGAACCGCCATCGTTGCTGTGTCAACTGTTTGAGTTTCAATCGTTCCGGGGATCTAATTTGCTCCGGCTCCGACGATCTGCGTATCATTGTGTGGGACTGGGCGAGTGGAAAGCCGAGACACAGTTTTAAATCTGGTCATCATCTCAATATATTCCAAACGAAATTCATCGATAGCGCCGGCTGTCTGGACTTGGTATCCTCGAGTCGCGACGGTCAGGTGCGACGTGCCGTCATTCCACCCTCCGGTAGCAGCAGCATTAAACCCACCTATTTGTACAGTCATCGGGACGCGGTGCACAAACTGGTCGTGGTGCCACACAGCCGTCACGAGGTGATCAGTGCCGGCGAGGATTCGCTAGTGAATCACTTCGATCTGCGCTCCAACGAGTGTACGCCAATGCTGCGCTGCCTCTCCACCGAGGCTAATCGACGTGTCCGTCTCTTTAGCATCGCCCATCACCCGTTTGCGCCAGAATTCTGCGTCAGTGGCTCCGACGACAAACTGCGCGTCTACGACAAACGCAGGGCCAGAGAGCCAGTGCACGAAATGTCACCTAAGGACGTAAGCAACATATGGATAAATATATATAATAATTATATATTTATTTCATTTTATTTTATTGATTTATATATAGTCTAGTATATTTATATAAATACATTTTTCTTCTATTTCAGGCCAAGGTCTCGCAAATCACCTGTGCGGTTTACAATCACAGTGGTAGCGAGATCCTCGCCTCGTACAGTGATGCCGCAATTTATCTTTTTGACAGCCGCAACTATAAGGATGGCGAATTTCTCCACTCGTACGAGGGACACATGTAAGTCTGCCTCTATATATATATATATATATATGTATATATATATATATATATGTATATATATATATAAATATATATGTATATATATATATAGATATAAAATAAATAAATATATAGATATATATATATATATATCAAGCATTGCACTGCCGAAAATCGAACACTCTTATATCTTATATTATCTACAGCAATAGCCGCACCATCAAGGGCGTTAATTTCTTCGGTCCGCACTCGGAGTACATTGTGAGCGGCAGTGATGATGGCAACATATTCTACTGGGACAAGAACACCGAGGCTGTAATGAATTTCATGAAGGGTGATCATTCCGGCGTTGTCAACTGCCTCGAACAGCATCCAACAATGCCGGTGCTGGCCACCTCTGGCCTCGATCACAACATCAAGATATGGACGCCGAGCAGCAGGCCAGATACCGTAATTGAAAATATATATTATTTATATATATATACATATTTTAAATCTAAAATCAAATACGACTATAGGATGTGCCCTGCTTCGATGCATTGGAGAAGACCCTGCAGCGAAATTTCAGACGCAACATTTTGATGGACGGTGGCGATTTTGATATTAATCAAATACATTATTTTATAAGTCAGCTGATTGAGCCACGTCACGCTGCCGCCTCTGCAGGAGAGCGTATGAACAGCAGCAGCAGCACCAGCACCAGCGCCAGCAACATCAGCAGCAGCAGTAGCAGCAGCAGCAGCAGCACCACCACCAGCACTGGTACCAACAACATCATCACTCTACGTCCGGGTGCAGCTGCTACCTCCACCCAGGGTCTGCAGCAGCGTCATCGTCGTCGCAACTCTGATGATGACAATGCCGATCCCGTTGGCTGTCCCTCCCAATGAGAAGAGTTATATTAATATGCAAACAAATTGATCCAAAGGCTAATTTATACACATATATTGAGATATATATTTATGTTTGTTTTTTTTTAGTTTTTTTTGGGTCTGCCCGGGCTTTTGGAAAATCCTCCCTACAATGAAACTTAAATTAATTGGAAAGCGTTTGAAATGCTGTGAAAAAATAATATTTTAATTTTGAACTATGTTTAATAAAACGCCGAAGAACGGCATATCGGATATAACAGACTTAAGTTAAAGATTCGGATAGTTTATTCATTGGTCTGGCAAATGAGAGCCACGCTCCTCTTCACCCAATGCGAGGCTTTCGCTTGTGTATTGAGGAGCAGTGGCACCACATAGTTCGTAGAGTGTCCCGTTGTGGATAAGGTGCCCTTTCGCTCTCCGGTCTTGTACAGTGGGCAGCGATAGCGTGTGCCCTCCGTCAGCTCCAGCAGTGTGATGGGCCGGAAGTAAATTACGGGCATAACATACATGAGTATCTTGGGCAACTGCTCGATGAGCATGTTTTGCTCCCAATGCCAGCGGGCGCCCTCGAGAAACAGACCATTGCAGTAGACACCGTCATCCGGCGGGGTTGTCTTCGTCTCCACCTTGAGCACATCATAGTCAAAGGTCAACGTATCAATGGGTATCTTGAATTTCCGTGCATAGTTTTGCATGGCACCCGTGAGAAAGGCCTGAGTGAAAAAAAAACCGGAGAGCCAAAAAGTGGGCGGTTTGCCCACCCGATGCCACTGATGCAGCCAATTTAGGCGCTTGTACAGATCCTGCACGTAGGAGCCGAGTGGCTTCAGGCATGGATAGGATTTTCCCATCCATTTAGAAGGTATACGGTTGAACCTCATGGAAGTCATCACGTTCTCCAGATCTGGCGTCATCACAATGATGCCCTTGATGCCCATGGCCAGGTCACGACACGAGCCGCGGATCTCCTTTTGCAGCTTAAGAAAACGTTCCATTTCCTGGACCACAACCGTATTCATTGATTCATTGTAATCCACGGGATATTTCTCGGCTGCCGCCTCGATATCCATATCTGGCGGCATTTCTGTCTCAATCTGTTTGATGGTGTCCAGCACCAACTGGTCGGCACTAACGCCTCCACCGGCCTGACCTGCTGCCTCGCTGCCCAGCAGCACAATCATCGAATCCAGCAGTGTATTCGTCGTCTGCAAATCCCGCGTAATGCCCGAATTCGCATGCAAACCGTATACCTCGGGGGGAGCCAGCGAGGGCATGCTTTCGTCCAGATATCGTAGAATCTCTCGATGCTCCGTCTTGCGGGGCAGTATATAGCGATCATCGGAAGCGAATCGATAGCGACTATCGGCCACCACTTGCGCATTGCAGAAGTCGGCCAGAATTGTAACGATTGCCCGCCTATCCCAGTTGTCCGTAACGCGTCCGCCGTAATTGCACTCGCTGGTCAGATACGAGATCGCATCGTACGGCACGTGATCGTACTGATTAAGCAGCATCTAAAGGTGAGATATAAATTAAATAAGGTAGAAGTTCAGTTACATCTATATATACACTCAGCTGCAGCACAGATATTTGCAGATCGGATTCATTGAAACCGTAGGCAATATTCCAGCCCAATGGGCCGTATTTTCTCCGTTCCTGGACGACGGCATGGAAAAAGCAGATGCCGAACAGGAGACGTGTGAAGGCGCGATCCTGTTTGGCACAGCCCATGTAGAATTCGGGCTCATTGATGGGCTCCGAGTTGTAGGATCGCATCAGATTCTCTCTTAGTCCCGTTGGCGGTTCATTCGTCATTTTCACGCCGTTCTGCAGAATCGTCACGGGAAACTGAGGCGTCGGATACGCCGTAAGCCAAATACGGAAGTTAGCTGAAAGCAAAGAGAGAGCAATATTAATTATTTTATTTAAATTATAAATGTGCAATTATTATTTGCAGTAGTTATATCATTTCAACAAATATAAATTATGCACGACGGACAAACAGTTTCAGATATGGATATATATGTTTTGAGGGGTTTAAGCAAAGCTGCCATAAGTATTCGCCTTTACAGGAAAGAAATTTTGATTATTTTTGATAAACTCACCCTGCGTGTTGAATGTGTCCATATTCTCCCAGAGGAACTCCAAGGTGGGCATCCAACTGGCGGCCAAATGGCAATTCTGCAGACAAACCCAGTACCCCATTTCCTGGGCATTCTTAATCAGAGCTGTCGCAATCGGGCCCTGGCCTTGACCAAGGGATATGCTCTGGAACGTATCCTCCTGGCCCATTTTCTCGGCAAATGCCAGCAGCGAACCTAGCGGATCGGCACCCGGTGACAAGATGAAGACGAGCGGGGTGAGAGCAGTAGAGTCCGCATACGATTTTGATATATCAAATTCCGGAGGGGAGACAAATTGTTCGCCAATTGTACGCGAAATGAATTTTCGCACGCCCAGAAAAACGGAATCCGGCCGTAAAGCTTTCAGCACGATGAGCTTCTCAAAGCCAGTGGTCTTGTCATGCCAGGGTGGTGGCAACGGTTGATCCTCGGGCGCGGAATGATCATAGATGGCCTGCCAAGCGGGTAAATTATCTCTAAAAGATTTGACAATTCCCCGCAACTCCTTGAGCTCCTCCAGTCGGAGCACATTTAGCCAGACGACATCGGTTATCCAACTGGGATTGGGATTGGGTGGTATATTCGCTGAATCTTTGGCATTGGTCAGAAGATGAGATAGATGGCGCATCTCCACCTGCCCAGTACCCAGCATAATGCGTGCAGTGAGGATAAAGGAGAAGAGCAGTTTATCCTTCTCGAAAATGGACCGACAAACATTGTTGTAAAGATTCCTGGTAAAGCCATCGACGAGGAATTTGATGCGTCGCGGCAAATCCTTGGACTTGTTGGCCGTCTCAATGGAGTACATGTACAGATTGATATACCAGTTCAGCGAGAACTGGTACATTGGATCGATGTTGGGCAGATCCGTAATGGAATAGTAGAGAATGGAGGAATGAATCGCAACCGGTTTGTAATTAAGACGAAAAGCTTCGATTTTGGCCGAGGTATCCTTGGCTGCATCCTGTTTCTCCGTTATGTCCTTGGACAGGGTCTTTGAATCGGCCAATATCAAGATAGCCGCCTCATTCTCAAGGATATCACCCTCACTGGAGGTGAGTGTCTTAAGGATCATGTTCTCGGCATCACGTAGAGCACCCTTATTGGCCGCCGCCTCGGTGGTGAGCATGATGCGGAGCTCCTGCAAATCAGGTCGCTCCTTGGCCACCACAATGCTCAGCAGCTGGTCCATCAGAGCGTTCTGGGTGAGAGCGAAGTTGATCACAGTCACCTTGTTGAAGGTCTCCGGCAGAAAGTGCGGATTGCGCAGATTACACGTCATGTAGAGACGGAAGTGAGATGAAACCGGGACCACATTCTCACCCAAACTGATGTGCTTGATGCCGCCCTGTATGAAGGTCTGCCGCATCAGTATCGGATCCAGTGGTACCTCCAATTCCTCCTGTACATTCTCAATGATCACAGGTGCACCATACTCCAGTGCATCCGCAATGATTTTCATGTAGTTGCTCTGATTGAACTTGACACAGTTCAAGCGGTTCTTTCGCTCCATATTCTTCAGCCAATTGTTGGCCTGACCCTGCGGGTCAATGAACAGACTATATCGGCTGGAGTTCGCCGAGATGATGGCGTTCTCGCTGGAGAACTCATCGTTGGGCAGCCCATCCAGCTGCCAGTTCTGAATGGTCACCTCCAAACCGAGCACAGCCGAAATCGAATACGTCTTGGAGCAGGGTATTTGCAGATCGTTGCATTTTTTGAACCAATCCTGGACACAGTTCGCACGATACTGCAGATTGACCGCAGAGAGATAGGCAATGATGCCGCATGAGATGAGTACATCGCCGGGCAAATGATCGTACAACTCTTGCAGATCATCGGCTGCCTTATTCCAGCGCGACTTCTCCCCACCCAAGCCACCAATTAGAGCCTCCGCCCGTAGCAACTTGTTCCGGCAATTCTCGGCATGCTGCTCCGTCTTCTTCATCTCCTCGTTGGCCTTCTCCAGCTCGATGTTGAGCAGTACCACTTTCTCTTCCAGCGCGGCAGCCATCGCACGCTTCTCCGCCAGAAATGCCATGGTGTCGGAGTATTCCTTCTCGGCGGCGGCAAGCTTGGCCTTTTTGGGCGCCACAACTTTGGCGACCTCATCGTACATGTCCATCGCAATGATCCATTGGCAGAGACCCTTGGCGGCACTAGACGCCTTGGCCACGACCTTCGGATCGAAATCCTTGTTGGGTATAAACTCCTTGCGTATCCGCTTCATCACCTCGACGGGGATGTTGTCCTTGTCGAACTCCTTGAGGGCGGGCAGGAAATTCATGTCACCCAATATCCGTTTGCTAGGACCCCAGAAATCATTGACCATCTTCCCCGTGGCCGGATCGGGTATACGCTCCGCCGGCACACCCTTCATCACACACACCCCCGCCATGACCAACTTGATAACCGTTGGCGGATTCTTCATCGACTTGACCAGTGTTATATCTGCCGGCTTGAGCGTGTTCAGCGCGGCCAGTGCATCTTCCAGTACAGGTATTGCCTTGGCCAAATCCTTCTCGCACTCACTCTTCAGCACCTGGGCAGCCTCCGCTTGCACTGAGGCGACCTCCTCATCCTGCTTCACCTGTTCGGCGGCGGCACTGGCCGCCAACGTTTCCGTATTGATCTCGAGCATCATTTTCCGGGATGCCTCCGCCAAGGCAACTAGTTTCGGTTGCAAAGCATTCAAATCCCGTTGCATAATGGAAATGGCTGCAGCCGCCACAGCCAAGGTGTCCAAGCCGCCAATGTAGCGCATCTTGGCGAGCATTGTCTCCTCCTGTTTGCGAGCAATCAACATCTGAAAGGAGCGAATCAGTTCGATGAAGGAGGCGTTGGTCTGGTAGATGTGACGCCCCGACGTCTGGCAGAAGGAACGAGTGGCTCTGTCGGCCGTCACATGGAAATACTGACAGGTGTCCATGATGGCAATCTTGGTCTGCTCGGAGGGCACATTTACATCGGTCAGCGACATCTTCGCTATCATCTGAAGTGCCTCCTCCGGCCAGCTGTCGTACCAATCTATGGTGCAGCAATTCACCAGGGAGGGATACAATCTCACCCTGGTTCTCAGTGCATCCCCAATGGGGGAGAAACTCAGGATAATATGCAGCTTCTGCTTGCAGCGATTCACAAAGAACGAGAAGACTTGAAGTGCGGAGACATCAATATTGCGATTGCCACCCTGAGCAGCAAGACGCACTAGTTCGAGTACCTCCTGCTTCTCATCGATGGGAAATATATTGGGCACTTCGCCCTGGTTAAGCAGACAATCGATGTCCTGCAGGAAGAGCTCCATTTTGATTTGGTTCTCGGTGAGGAGGAATGTGGTGTGTTTATTCATTCCACCAGCCTCCTTCAAGATGAGCTTGATGTCGTCGTGCCACTCACTGGCGCCATAATTCTTTGTAATCTCCGGCTGAAAGAACGATGTCTGCACCATGTTCGTGGCAAGCTTTGTCAACGATTGCCTTCCCGATCCACCCAACCCGATAAGAAGTGCACTCGCCCCCTGGATGGAGATGATGCGGCAGATGCGGTTCAAATGCTGCATGGCAAATGTGAAGAGGGTGATGTCCATCTTTGAGCGACGCGTCGAATTGTAATCCTCCAGGCTGCTCACGGCCAGGTTGTGAAAGATCTCAATGCTGGGCACCTCCTCATACCGTCGCTCATCCGGCTCACTGTCCTCGTCAAAGTACATGCCAAAAAACATCCCGTTGGCAGCCTCCATCGTAAACACATCCTCCTGTCAACAATTATTGGCCATTTAATTTCAACTTGTATAAAAAGTAAAAAATATTTATAAGATTTCGGGAAAATCCCATTCAGGAAGTACTATGTAACTTGAGAACAATATTTTTTTTTGAGTACATAAGTCGCCTACTCACCACGCAGTATTTTTCGAAGGCACTCTCCACGCGATCCTTGAAGTTGGTCTTGAGGCACTCGTTCAGCTTCTCGAACATCCACTTGCGATCGACGTCGTCGACGAGTCTGTCATAGAAGACCCGCATCGCCTCGTGATACCAAACCCGGACTAGCATCTTCTTATCATTCACGGACTCCTTCCGCACCAGAGTGCAACCAGTGACGACTCTGGAAATATCGCGGAGATTGAAGATGTAATGGGATTTTGCTGGCGTCGCTCGTATCTCGGACTGGACACTCTTGTAGATACTCTGGGTGGCGCTCACAATCTGATTGGTGACCACAAACACATCCTGACCGTGTCCGGAACGTCGAAAGCCACAAAGGGCGACATTAAGAAAGATGCGGAACATGGTGTCATCGCTGAAAGTGTTGATTGAGAACACGTTGAAATGGTTGAGAAATCTCGCGTAGACATCCTGACGACTGCCGCCGGGCAGACCGCAAGCGGTAATGATGAGCACATCATTGATCCAGATCTTGGAGCTGTCGCGCAGATCGTAAACGTGGCCATAGTCAAAGTACTGACGCAGTAGCTCCAACGGCGGCTGAGCTCCGTAGACCTCCTTCACCGGCATATTCATGTCGTCCACGAAGAGGACGCTCTGCATCCCCTTCGGCGGACCATAGATGCCCCGCTTCAGCTTAAGCAGCTTGGCAATGAGCTGCTCCTGCGTCTGATTAGCCGTTATCATCACGGTGAAGGTAATAAAGCCAGTTTCGTACTGTTCAGGACTGAGTTTGTTCATTAGGTAGTTTTGGATGTAGACACTCTTGCCGGTGCCCGTCGGTCCGACGAGCAGCATGCGTTTCTTGTGCTGCACATGCAGCTTGAGCAGATGAATATAGCGAGCTGTGTCCACGGTGGGCACAATCACGCCCGTCTTCGTCTCCTCGACGTCCATGCGCTTGGCGAGATCGGGCCAATAGCGCCAGGTGCCACGCTGCTTGAAGATGAACACATAATCCACGATCAGACCCTCGGCAGGTGGTGTCACCTCCATTTTACCCACCGACGCCGGCTCATTCTCATAGAGCTGTGGACAGACATATCAATATCAGGAGTAGTTGGTGGTTCTCTATAGAAATGGTTACTCTAGAGAATACATATCCTTTACTCACCTTTCTCAGGTGGACGTCAAATTTTTCACGGGACTCCGTGTTGAGTACTCCGCCCACGCCCCAGACCAGGGCATACAGCAAAGCTGCCTGTATGTAGCCCTGGACGTACTTGTCGTAATCCTCGGGATTCTCCTCAATCGCCTCATCCATCAACATGTCAATCAAATCAAAAGTGGTTTGCATTGTGTTGAACTCACCCGGCCTGATGAACTGACTGCAGAACCGACGCACAAATGTCAGGCACTAAAAAGGGTATAACAACGGTTAGGGTAATAGCTATGCTAGCTAATAGAAATCACACTTAATACACTCAGAAAAAAGTATCCTTAAAAATAAGAAAATAAATCAATAACTTCAAAAACATAGTGTTGATATTTTTAATTTTTTTTTAAATGTGAAGTGTTAAATTAATTTTAATAATTGGCGAATTTTTAACTTAAATGGACTATTTCACTGAATGCACTCACCGGGACCAGGAGCCACTGGAGCATGGTCAGCATGTACTTGACGTTCATCTCGTCGGCCCAGCGGCTGTCAGCCTTCTTCAGCCAGGTGTTGGCAAAGGCGCGCCAGCCGAGAGTTGCGGGCTCCATGTAGATCATGCCACAGCGCGAGACAGTTGCAGGGGATGCCTGGGCCAGATCCATGACCTCGAAGATCATGGACATTTCATTGGACATGGTGACGACCTCACCACTGGTCAGGCACAATTTCTTGTTGTCGTCGAGCACAGTGTTCATGTTCTCAATCCAAACAGCGTCAACGGGACCATCAAAGACGACCTAAGCAAAATAAGGATATTTAAAAAGAAGGATACTTGAGAGATTAGAACATTTTTTTCAGCTTACCCATTTCCTGTCTGGTGTTGGAGTCATGGCAAAGTCACGAAAGATCTTGGCCACCAGACCATCCGTCCACTCGTAGGAGATGGGGTCGAAGGAGCCATACAACTGATTCATAGTTATGGACTTGGGATTTATGATGCCCATGACGACGTGCTGGAAGTAAATGCTTTTTGCCGGCGCCTTAATCTTCAGCGCCGAGAGGACTTTGGCCAGCACATTCAACGTCATGGATTTGCCGGCGAGTGGTTCACCCACCAGCATGAAACCATGGCGCACAATGATCATCTCAAACGTCTGAATCACTTTGCTAAGAAAACTGGGAGCCGGTTCGAGGGTCTCCTCCTGGCAAACACGCTTGAACTCCAGCTCCATGAGGGAGTAGTCGATTTGGGGCAACTTGATACCCGGAAAGATATCCGAGATGATGCCCTCAAACAGGGGCACATCAAACGACAGAAACTTGGGCAGGTTCACATCTATCAAGCTGCGCAGGAGTAGAACATCCTCCAGCTCATCCGGATATTGTTTTTTGATGTTGCCACAAGCGGACAGCACCGTTTTCACGGCACGCATGCCGTAATCATAATGATTCTGGCTGGACAGCTGCTCGGAGCAGAGGCGATAGGTAGTCACGATTTTCACGGCCAACTTGCGGGCGTCTACAAAGCCATAGGAATACAGCGAGATCTCCCCGATCATGGCATAATCGGGCACCATCATGGCCACCGATCGGAACAAAACTTTCAGATTGTCGGGCAGCTCGGAGCGACCCGCGTAGCCGGGATTCATGGTGATGCAGACATAGCAGGCGGGATTGAGGACCAGCTCGGTGCCCTCGAACATGAACTTGGTCACATTGGCACGCACCGCCTGAATAATGAGCAGTATCTGCTGGGCTACCACCGAGAGCACCTCCAACTCAATCCGATTGAACTCATCGAAACAGGCCCAAGCACCACACGAAGCAAGTCCCTTAAAGAACTTACCCATTGCCTTGTAATCCAGACCATCCGAGCAATTAAAAACTTTACATTGAACAGCCAAAGCCTTGGCAAGATCCTTGGTGGTCTCCGTTTTTCCTGTACCAGCGGGTCCCTCGGGAGCACCATTCAAGTGCAGTTGATACGCCCCTACCAGGGTGCGGTAGCAGCGATCTGTGAGCGGAGTGATTACCAAACGATCCGAGTTACCTAGATACTCATTGGCAAAGGGCACCGTTGCATTGATGATCCGCACCAGCATTGTGGCATCCTCCCAATAATAGCGCATCTGGGCCAACCACTGGAAATCAAACTCACTGCTAATCTTCAAACGGATTAACTCCTCTGTGACATCCTTGGCGTGCACATCGATGACGATCAGGGATTTGATTGTAATGCGATTCAGATTACTAATCGCTGGGGATCGCACAAGATTTACAATGTCATTGAGCTCTTTGGTCACCTCCTGAAAGAAATGATTCATTACGGTCTGATTGCCGCCGTAGCTGCGACGCAGGCAGCTGTGCATCCGCGAGGCCCAGAAAACCTGGGAGACGGCCAGGACGACCATTTGAGGCCAGTCCACAACCCATTCGTGCCTCTTCACAGTTGGATAATGATTGTAGGACAACTCGCACTCATTACGCACCGCCTTCAGCATTTCTTCCTCAACTCCAATCAGCCATTTCTCAACGCTGCCGCCGGCTGCCGCTGTCGAGACCTGCTCGATGAACACAATGTGCTCCTTGTCGCTGCTAATCATGGCCAGCACATTTTTGGCAGCATCAAATTCAAGTATATTGATGCCCTCGAAACACTTGCTAAGATGTGGCTGGACACGGAGTGGATCTTTCGTCTCAGAGAGAATCTCAAGCATTTCATCATTGGCCAAAAAGAAGAAGCGTGGAAAGTACAAACGCTTCTTCTCCAGATAGTTGCTCACGCCCGTCGAGATGTCCTCGAGCAGCTCGTTGGCCTTTTGCAGGGACTCGAGCAAGCCCGAAACTGGAGCCGTCTCCATTACCAGCGGCTGACGAAGCACCAAGCCCATATTCCGAGTATAAGTCTGCTCCACAATCGTAAAGAGTCGCCCCTCCTCGGGCATCTGGGCCACAATGTCCTTGGAGGAGAAGATGGGGAGAAGATAAAGGTAATTCACCTGCACCTTGCCCCATTGATCCAATGTTTCGTTGACCCGCATGATCTTCTCGTACCAGGCGCGTACCTCCTCCTCGCAGGGCTTCATGAAAGCGGAGCCACGCATTGTAAGCGTCTTGAGGATATGATCGTCGAGCAGTGCCTGAATGTCATCCAGGCTGGAGAGTATCGTGACGCCCGTCTCCTTGTATGGGCCAGTGGGGAATACCTTGTTCTCCCAC
This sequence comes from Drosophila demipolita, assembly GCA_035042405.1. Lineage (NCBI taxonomy): Eukaryota > Metazoa > Arthropoda > Insecta > Diptera > Drosophilidae > Drosophila > Drosophila demipolita. The sequence continues at coordinate 6,164,992 of JAWNLI010000059.1, read as the reverse complement.
TCCTTAATCATTATCTGTAGATTGTTCCACAGCTGCAGCTCCTTATTCGCACTAATACTGATTATCTCGAACTGATCGAGCACATGATCCAGCCCAGAATTAAGAATCTTACGCAGCGTTGTTCCCGCATCCGGCATTATATCAAATCCTGCTATCTCCGACATTTCCTTCCAGTGGCGCTTGCGCAACGCCGGATTGCACAAAGTGTTCACAATGAATACGCCAATGGTGAAGTCCTTGATGGACTTTATCATTGTGGCGCACAGGCGCAACGGAACCGGATGCTTATCCGGATCGGGGTCTTCGGTTTGCCCCTAAATATAGGCAACAGTAAGTAATGCTAAAAGAATACTACAAAAAAAAACCTTAACCTCACCTTAAATTTGCAAACAGGATTCTCGACCATATCCTGTTTGATCTTGATGCGATAGTACTTCTGGTTCTTCTGGAACTCCTTGAGATAATCTTCCGTTGTGCTCTCCACAAACTTCGGCTCTAGATACTCAAACGGACCATCCGTCCAGACGCTCAAGTATCGCTTCCACTCAATGCAGCACCTACAGAAAATCCGGCCGATTACCAGAAGTTTCACTTACTCCGGATGAGTTTACTTACTTCATCAACTCGGCAAAGGGGTAGACAAAGGATTTGATGACCTCCAATATGGGATATTCGGTTTGGTTGACCTTGAACAGTTTCTCCTCCTTGTTGATCCATGCCACATAATCATCAGCGGTCTTCAACTGATCTATAAAATTCTGGAGTATTATGTAGGACTCGCGAAACTTCTCGGGTCGACTCATATCATCGATGATGGCCAATTTAGGCAGTATTCCTTCGATATCGGCATTAAGCTTCTTGACTACTTCCTGCAGATGCTCCTCGAAAAGGAACTTGTAGTGCTCCTGCTGGGATGCATTATAATCACAGATCTCGTTGATGTCTTTGATCCAATTAATTGTCTTGATGGTCAGATCAAAATGATATTTGGACATCTGTGTGAGCTCTACAATATTCGTGCCCACCTGCAGACAATACTGGATGCGATCCGTGAGCTCCGCCAGCTTTTGCATCTTCACATAGATCATATAATCGGCGCTCTCAAGCAATTCCTCCGTTGATTTCGGGATGAGCAGAGCACGATCCTTGATCTTTTCAAACTCATCACAGATCTCCTCCTCGGCCCTGATGTGCTCCCTAATAATGATAGCCGTAATATTCGCTATCAGATTCTCCGCTAAAGTACGCAATCCCTGAATGACCGGCTCATTATCAATTACGGCCATCTCAAAATAATCCGTTGCAGGTTCACTGCGGAGCATATTGATGAACTCATAGTATTTCTCGATGCGGGCAAAGTATTCCTCGAACTTGTGCGGCTCCTCCAGAAACTTATGCAGCGCCTTGCGCTCCTCACCCGAGTAGAGACCAAAGTACTTATTGCGATAGCCCCTAATGTAATCCGTCAATTGGGTATAGGTGTGCACGATTATCTCTTGAACTTTCTTGATCACATCCTTCACATAGTTCTCATTCATTTCGATCTTTAGAAAATCGCTGACCTGAGCAAAATTGGACAAGGTGTCCACCTGTTGCTGCAGTGCCTCCATCCGACAACCAACCATTGAGATTTCCGTCACAATATCACCAAAGATGGACAATATATTCGTAAGACTTGGCCGCATGTCCAGACCATCATCACAATCCTCCCAGCTGAGAGACATGCGGAAAACGGGCATAGTTCTGGGAGTGCTGCAGACGCGGAACAGTTCCTCAAAGGTGCGCATCTTCAGGTTGTTCACCTCCCGATTCATCAGACCCTCCAGCCCACTCCATGCCCGTCTCCACACATTGGCTGGCATCACTCGCTTCCGTAGCATACGTCGAAGCACTCCAACCAACCGGGTGTACCACGTCCAGCGGAGAAAAGTGTTGACCTTGTCCAACTGATTTTGGATGTACTTGCGATAGAACTTGTAGGAAAGTGCCTCCCTGCCACACAATCCCAGCTGCTGCTGCTGGGCACCCATGGCGCCCACATAACGGAAAATGCAGGCGAATTCGGGTAAATCGAGCACCGAGGTGCTGAGTATGATCCGCATCGGAAGCTGCACGATGAGCAGCTTCTGGGCAATCTTGCGACGATTCTCCAGGTACGCTTTATAGTTGGCTGTGCGGCCGGGCAAACTGGAATGGAAGTCAACATGGGGCAGATCGAACTTAGCGGGATCCTCGTCAGAGAATTCGGGATGGGTTAGTATGTTCTTCATGCTGTAAATCTTCATCAGTCTATCGTATTCCTCGTGCACTTCCGCCATATACGCCTTAACCAACTCCGGATATTTGTTCTTCAAGCGTTCCGATGCGAAACTTAGAATCTTCGACTCCGTTTTGTGCAGCATTCGAGGCACAATTATTTTACGCACCTCGCGTCTCAAGTTATCCACGTAGTGCTCCTGGGGCAGTGGTCTCATTTCCGGCTCCGGTGCCAA